>CM053574.1:114006470-114065624 GCA_028646485.1 Cryptoprocta ferox | reverse complement strand
CATTGACTTGGGGGCCCCTGGGTGGCTCAGTCAGTTAAGTGTTTTTGACTCTTGATCTTGGCTCAGGTCATGATTTCACAGTTTGTGAGTTTGAGCCTCGGGTCTGGCTCTGCACTGACAGCGCAGAGCCTGCTTGGGATTCTGTGTCTTCCTCCTTCTGCCCCTTCCCCACCCTCTTTCAATGCATGCTCTCTCTCAAAATAAATAAACTTAAAAAAAGTAAAAATGGCATTGATTCTGTGACAGTTGAAGAAAAATATAATAGGCGTGGTCTCTGATCTATTTCTCTTCTCTCTCTCTCTTCTTTTTTATGATGTCTATTTTAATAACAAAGTGATAACATATAGATTAGCATAAACTTCAGGTATGATGGAAACATGTTCCAAAAATTCAGAAATAACTGGTATCAGTGAAACCAAAGCAAGTGTGTAGGAGACTTCAAAGCACTGGATGGAATTCTTCAAGAACACTCCTTGATTTCTCTTTGATTACCCGAAGTCAGTGGGCTACCTGGAAGGAAAGAAGGCAGGTGACCAACCTAATTTCTTTACTATCTTGCTAATGATTATCCTCCTGAAAATAGGTGAAGATATTTTTTGAAATGTTTTGAAATATTTTTTGAAATGCTTTGGGCAGGATTGTCTTTGCTTATGTCTAAAAATCTGGGATCAATGAAATTATGACATATGGCTTTCTGTACAGTATTATATAAGCTATAACATCTGGGATATAAAATAGAGCTGTTTCATAACCTATATGCTTCTTGCTGTGTGAAGTAATAACCCATACACCTTGTTAGGGACCCCATTTATTACACTGGCCCAAGATCGTATGTCTGATATATGAAGGAAGAAGGAATGTCTCTCTCTGTTTCACTACTAGTAAGTCTTCATAATGGTCAAGTTCTCTGATTGTCTAATTGGGCCATTCAGTGCTTTGCATTATTACAAAGATATTTGAATTTAAACACAAATGGAAAACAGACATCTCAAGCCCATATATTTCAAGACACATGCCCAATAAAATTTATGAATTTCAAAACTGTGCTGCTTGAGATTAAGCCACTTACCTGGAAAAAGAGAAAGAGAAACTCCTGATGTTGATGTATGTAATTATATGCATTTAAAAAATTTTTGAAGCTGTCAGCTTCTTGGTTCATCACCCTGAATAGCAACCCATAAAAATGTTCTTGTTTTGTACATCTTTAATTTGGAAAGCAGAGGAGCTTGATGTTCTGCAGCTTCCATAGCACCTGTCACTCACGTCAGGGACGTAAACTTGTTTCCATAATGCACTTTATCTATATTGAAGATTTTGTCACAAATCTTGATCTCTAATAAGTAAATTCATGAAGCTTATAATTGGCACAGTACCTACAATTGTAACATTGATTTCACTTAATCTTTAACCTGACATATTGCAGGTTTTACAGTAGCAGTTCTCATATTGAGACTCCATCTGTTAATGACAGGAAACAACATTGCTATACTCCAGGAAGCTGCCAAAAAGTGTAAATGACTTGATATGCTGCTAACTGTGGAGTTCAAGTATACTCAGTGATGCTCTTTTTGTGTTTCCTGTTTACATGAAAATAACCTGTGAACACAACAACTGGTAAGAATCTCTGTAGATCAGACTTCTTAAGACATGTTAGAAACAATAAATTATATCTTTAACTTTTAATGTGGAAAAAATTTCTTTAGCATCTCTCAAAGAAGTACCTCGGCATTCTGACAGAACTATTAAACCTATTAGTTCATACCAGTGAGCTAAGTTAAGGTGCCAAATGTTTTCTTGAGCCCTACCAGTCAGTGCATCTTTAAGTCACACTACCTTGATTATATTAGTTACAGGGCTTCGGATAATCCTTCCAGGCATGCCAAAATGGAATAATGTGTGCATTCAAAAGTAATTTATTTCTTGGCAAGTCTTCGAGAAAAGCAAAAGACACTTGCTCATGGTAAATAGTGCAGTGCTTCTTGACAAATACAGTCTTTTCCCAGGTCGGATTAATAAATATTCATTTGGCACCTACTGTGTGCCAGTAAATTTGCTGAGTGCTGTGTCTACAGATATTGCAAAATACGTTTTCTGTCCTCAAATAGCACACTGATTAGATATTGAAAATGATACATAGGAATGTAACCAGAAAGCATTCCATTAGGCATAGATAAAGATGGGAGGGGGAGAGAGAGAGAGGGAGAGGGTGAGGGAGAGAGAGAGAAAGACTCCTGAAAAAAGCATTCGGTTTCTGGAATGTGGCAAATACTATTCTGTTCTGTGTACTGTATGGGGATGGATCAGACCTGAATTATAAAACAGAATAGAGAGAAGGCAAGTAGAAAGAGATCAGTGAAATACTTGTTCTCTAAATTTTAGGGTATGTTTACTTTGGATAAAGTCATTTCTTATTTTTTTAGGAATTACCCAAATCAGATCAAAACCTATGTTCTGATTCTAGAAATAAAATAATCAGTTATCAATGTTAACTTATTTTGGAATACACTCCTTATGAATATAAGTTTGACTATTTCTTCAATGGAATTCAGTTTAAAGGTATTTGATCAACAACACATGTAATGACACTATGAAATATTAAATATATCCTTCTATCACAATCCATTCTATGAGGAAGATATGAATGGTCATATCATAGGTGGTATTTTCGAGTGTTAATGGGTTTCAACATTGGAGGATAGGCTAAGGATAGACTTAAGCACTGGTTTTCCTCAAGCCAGTAACTAAAGGAAATGGACATACATTATCTACCTGACTACCTTTTCTGTAGTTTTGAAATGGTCTCTTAAAAGTGAAGTGGCTTTCAGTGAAAAATATACTTAGGATAAGAGAAAATTTGAAATGAATTAGAGCCACTATATAAATGGAGACAAAAAGAGCAAAAAGTCTCAATAGAAGAGAAGACTGAAATTGAAATATTACTTCCAATTGTGTGCTTATTCAAATACAGGGAAGTATGAAGTTTCAATCTGTCATAAACATGAGATTTTATAAGACTCTTAAATTATTATTTATAATTTTGAAACTTAATGCATTGATTTTGATAAGTAAACAGAAAAATTACTAATTAGTTATGTAGGCATATTGGTAAAGATCCAGTGAAATGTGTCATTTTGTTGTTTCTGTTTGGGGAAAATGATTAATTGAAGTCATTAGTGCTACTTTTAAAAATGTAGAGAAATAAGGAATGATTTGAAAATTTTTTTCAGAAGAAAACCAATAGTGAGATTTACAATAAAATTTAGATAAACCATCTCAAAAATGTCCCTTATGAAAGTAAAAATAATAACTATAATAATGAGGTAAACATTTACTTGTGTGCTGTTGAATTTGAATTGTTTAATTTTGATTTTTTTGCTAATTGTTATTTTTGAAGATGAGGTTAAACTAGGATGAGAACAGAGTTTAAATTTATGGTATAAATTCCCTAAAAAGCGAAGTCTTTGCAATGTCACATTTGTATTAAGACTTATTCTTTCTAACCTGTATCTTTTGGGAAACACATTTTAAAATATGTTTAAATTTTTTTTTAATTTGGGCATCTGGGTGGCTCAGTTGGTTAAGCGTTGGTTAACCAACTTTGACTCAGGTCATGATCTCGTGGTTGATGCGTTCGAGCCCCACGTTGGACTCTGTGCTGACAGTACAGATTATGTGTAATCAGACTATGTGTCCCTCTCTCTCTCTCTGCTCCTCCCCAGCTTGTGCTTTGTTTCTGTCTCTGTCTCAAAAATAAATAAAAACATTAAATTTTAAAAAAAATATTTTTATTTGAGTATAGTTGACACACAATGTTATATCAGCTTCAAGTGTACAACAGGGAGATTCAACTTCTCTCTCTATATGGTTTGCTCATCACAAGAGTAGTTACCATCTGTCAGCATACAATGTTATTACAATATCATTGACAGTATTCCCTATACTGTGCCTTTTATTCCCATGACTTATTTATTCCATAACTGGAAGCCTGTATCTCCTTCTCCCCTTCACCCATTTTTCCTATGCCCCCAACCTCCTCCCTCCTTCCCTGCAACTATTAGTTTGTTTTCTGTAATTATATGTCTAATTCTTTTTTTCTCTTGTTTGTTTATTCATTTGTTTTGTGTTTTAGATTCCACATATGAGTGTAGTCATGTGGTACTTGTCTTTCTCAGTCTGACTTATTTCATTTGCAATAATCCTCCTTGATCCACCCATATCATGGCAAATGGCAAGATCTTATCCTTTTTTGTGGCTGTATAACATTCCATTATATATAATAATGTATAAATATATAACATATATATTTATATATATATTCATTTTTTGAGGAACCTCCACATTATTTTCCACAGTGGCTGTATCAATGTACATTTCCATTAACAGTGCACGAGGGTTCCTTTTCCTCCACATTCTCTCCAACACATTTTATTTCTTGTGTTTTTTATTTTAGCCATTTTTATAAGGATGACGTGATATCTCATTGTGGTTTTGTTTGCATTTCCCTGATGATTAATGATACTGAGCATCTTTTTATGTGTCTGTTGGTCATTTGTCTTCTTTAGAAAAATATATATTCAGGTCTTCTGCCAATTTTTTAATTGTATTATTTGTGGTTTTGGTGTTGAGCTGTATAAGTTCTTTATATAATTTGGATATTAACTCTTCATCAGATGTACCATTTGCATTCAACAATACATTAAAAGAATCATTCACCATGATCAAGTGGGATTTATTCCTGGGTGCAAGAGTGGTTCAATATTTGCAAATCAATCAATATTATATACCACATCAATGAAGCAAAGGATAAAAATCATATAATTACCTCAATAAATACAGAAAAAGCATTTGACAAAATACAGCATCTGTTTATCATAAAAGCTCTCAATAAAGTAGGTTTAGAGGGAACATGATTCAATATAATAAAGGCCATATGTAAAAAACCCACAGCTAACATCATACTCAGTGGTGATAAGTGAGAGCTTTTACTCTAAGATCAGGAACAAGACAAGGATGTCTACTCTCACCACTTTTATTCAACATCGTTATGGAAGCCATAACCATGGCAATCAGATAAGAAAAAAATACGAAGCATCCATTTTGATAAGGAAGAAGTTAAACCTTCACTAGGTACAGTACAGATGACATTATACTGTACATAGAAAAGCCTAAAGACTCCATCAGAAAACTACTAGAAGTAATAAATGAATTCAGTAAAGTTGCAGGTTATGAAATACCCAGAAACTGTAACATTTCTATACATTAATAATGAAATAGCAGAAAGAGAAGAAAGTTATTCCATTTACTATTGCAACAAAAAGAAAACCACTTAGAAAATAAAATACATTTTGGGGCACATGGGTGGCTCAGTTGGTTAAGCGTCCGACTTCACCTCAGGTCATGATCTCGTGGTCTTTGGGTTTGACCCCTGCGTTGGGCTCTGTGCTGATAGTTCAGAGCCTGGAGCCAGCTTTGAATTCTGTTACTCCCTCTTTCTTTGCCCCTACCCCACTCATGCTCTGTCTCTCTCTTATCTTTTGAAAATGAATAAATGTTAAAAATTTAAAAAAACAAAGTACATTTTGATAACATTATGTTAAAATTTCATATTAAACACACATATGTATGGCCAATATTTTAAATTTACAAAGCAAAAATTGATCATATATTATTGATAACATTCCATAAGGTTATTTTGGTTTAATTATAAGTTTTTTCAGAATTCATTGATTTAGTTCACTTTTACAAGACCCTTTAATGGGATATGTACATTAATTGCTTTGAAAAGCAATTATTTGTAGAATTATAACTGAACTGTCAGATTAACTTTTACTGTCTCAAAAGTTCTGTAGTTTTTAAAAAAATTGTTTTTGAGTTTATTTATTTTGAGACAGAGAGAGAGACAGCATGAGTGGAGCAGGGGCAGAGAGAGAGGGAGACAAAGAATCCCAAGTAGGCTCCACACTGCCAGCATAAAGTCTGGTGTAGACTCGATCCCACAAACTGTGAGATCATGACCTGGGTGGAAACCAAATGTCAGAAGTTTAATCTACTGAGCCACCCAGGGACCCCAAAAGTTCTATAGCTTTTAGTTTTGCCAATAAATTAAAGTTTCTTATCAGTAGTCATGAATTTTAAATTCTATGTAAAGTTCTGATATATATTTAGTAACAAACTATGTAGATTTCAAAATTATTAGCGTTTTAACTTCATTTAGCATTATCTCATATTATTTCCATAATATGAAAATTAGTGAATTATTTCTTTGTCTATTCTTAATTGCAGACCTGTTTAAATTACCTTGAAGGACTATTGATCAGAATGAGAGAATAAATTTCTAAAATAATTGAACCTTATTAACTCATTTATATATTCATTCACAGATAAAGTACACAACATTGAATTAGGCAGTTTTTGATCATTACAGGGTGAAAAATACAGTGTCCCTGACTTCAAAGCATATCAATATAGTATATACATTTTTTTTGTTGCCTAATTTGAATGTTTTTAAGTATGAAAATCTTTATTCTCCCCACATTAAGAAAGTAAGACAGTGTCATGAATTTATTTCTAAGATCTTCATGGCCTGTTTCCTTTGCAACTCCCTTTTTGTCTATGTCCTTTGCACTCCTGCTGAAACGACACTACTGGCACCATCTCCTAGGCAGTCACACCTAAGTAGTTATAGGTATTGTGTGCTTTCCATCCATGAATGGCCATCTAAACTTGTCTGGTTGAGCAGTGCCTGGGCGACTCAGTAGGGCTAGCATCTGACTTTGGTTCAGGTCACGATCTTACAGTTTGTGGGATTGAGCCTCACATCAGGCTCCGCGCTGTGTGGAGGCTGCATGGGATTCTCGCTCTCTTTCTCTCTGCCCCTCCCTGACTTGTACTTTCTTTCTCTCTCAAAATAAATAAATAAATTTAAATAAATAAATAAACTTTTCTGGTTGAAACTGCAGTTCTTGGCATCTATAAATTAGGTCACATTTATTTTTTATTTTTTATTCTTCATTTTTATTCTACTCTGGAATAGATACCACTTTTTGGATGTCATGTTTTCTTCCTTGTTTTTTTTTTCTACCAGGATGTATTCTCATGTGAATTTTTCATTAAGGAATATTATAAAAGAAGTAAACTTTCTGAATCGTTGTATGTTTGAAAACCACATTTGGTGGATATTTTGATGGAATTATAATTGTAGACCCAAAGTTTCCTTCACTCACAATTTTGTCACTATTATCTTATTTTCCTTGGTAAATTGGTATTGTTGACAAGAAATTAGTTATAATACAATTCTCATTTTTTTTCCTGATAGCATGTTGTCATATGTCTTTCTTTTGAAATTTTACAAGAATACATGGTGCTTAGACTGCCTGTCTTTGAATGTTAGATTTATACCTACCTGGAACCATCAATTTAAATTTTTTTAATGTTTATTTATTTTTGAAAGAGAGAGAAAGACAGAGTGCGAGCAAGAGAGGAGCAGAGAGAAGGATACATAGAATCTGAAGCAGGCCCCAGGCTCTGAGCTGTCAGCCCAGAGCCCTACGCGGGCCTTGAACTCACGAACCGTGAAATCATGACCTGAGAGGAAGTCAGATGCCAAACACCCCAGAACTGTCAATTTAAAGTAATAATTTTTATCCCTTCTCAAATTAATTGAGAATACTTTCAATTTACCAGGCTTTGTGGTATAGCCACACCTTTCTCTTCTTTTTACTGCACAGTTTTGTCCAATTGAAAGATTTACTTGATTCCAAACACTTACCTGGACTTTTACTCTGAGGCATCTTAAAGCTTTTGATATCAAGTGTATTGATCATCCTCTTACTTTGATACTTAACACAAGGATGAGTTTTAATCTGCTTTTATTGATCAAAGGTTTTCTCAGTTTTATTTATAACTAGTTGGTGATGAGAAAGATGAGAAAGTTGTCTCCTCTGACACTTAAAGCTCTAAATATTGGACTCTTTCTATCCTTTTTGTTCTTTGTTTGCAAAGTTGCCAGTTCTTTTCTGATGCTTCCCTTTAGCACCTTGACAAACACAGCACATTGAGATAAAAACATGTTTAATGTACACATAAATATATAGCTTTCCCCGCTTGCTTTAGCAAACAAGTTATAACAAATGGCTATTTGCAAGTAATAACAGTATTTTCATGAGTTACCAAATGACTGTTCTACTTTATCTAAAATTTTCCATAAATAGGAGATAATGTATTTTTTAATCAAAATTATTGTCACTATATTTAGTAACAGAACCAATCTTTACTATAGGAAATGCATTTTTTTATAGGTTAGGAGGTGAGGCTTAACCTACTTCTTTCTATTAGAACAAATGACAGCTAACGTTACCATGAACTTGCCAATCGAAGAATTTCATTCCCTTGGCTCCAGTGATAAGTTCATTTGCAAAGGAAGACCTGACATGGTCAAGACATCCAAGCATAGAATGAGAACGGAGTCTTATGATATATTTTAAAAGTTTTAGATAATAAGTTAAATCTGGTCTTCCCAAGACACTAATATACTATTTGACAATTTAATAATAGTTTGTTGACTGTTTAACTTAAGAAACTTGATATAACTGCCTATAAGTATTCAAACTCTATACTAAGCAAATTTCTGTTATTTTTGTATTATTTTATATACACTACTAAGCAAATTTCTGTTATTGTTACTAAGCAAATTTCTGTTATTTTTGTATCATTTTATATACAGTGCTTTAAAATCATTATTTCTCATTTTTATGAAAAATTTTTAGGCTTATTTATCACAATTGTACTGATGGAGTTTTTTAGGTGATTGGCCATATTTACATAACTAATAAAAGGTAGATGTAGAGCTTAGAACCTAAGTTTATGAGACATCACATTATTTACTCTTCATAAGTGTACTGTTTTTGCTTGATTATTCTATATGTAGTGTTTTCTCCATTTTATCCAACAAAATAATTTGCATATAGCCACTAACCTCAAGTGTAGAAAAGTCTCACAACCTAACATCATATTTGGTAAAAGCTAAATTTTTGCTTAAAAATTAATAATACCTTAAAGAATCAAAAAGAGAACTTCTAAGTTTTATCAGTACATAACAATATTCCAGGACATGCAAAATACTAAAGAGGAAATACTGGACATTAAAATACAGGAAACAAGGTATGAATAAACTATGGACATTGTGGAAAATTTCTATGAGAATCACATTAAATCTACTGATCTGAAATTTCACTAGTGTAAAAGAGTGCACAGATTTGGCTGAATAGATATTATTTCTGTGTCTTGTCATATATATGTCTTAGTAGTAAATCTTATCCTTGTATTAAGAGGGAATGGGCATATTATAAGTCATTATATATTTATTAGCTCTGTCTGTATCCTTTCATCTTTACCAGTGTATTTTCTTGCTTAGCATAACTGAAATACTTTTAAATAAAGATGAGTGTTTCCCTAATAATAATCATCACTTATAGCATGACTTTTTCATGCTAGACACCTTTATAATTATTTTAGACATCTTAGCTCATTTAGTTTTCAAATCACCTGTGATGTACTTACTATAATCTCTAATTTACAATGGGAAAATTAGGAAGGAAACATTAGTAATTTACCCCAATTCAGAAATAGTAAACACCAGAGATGGATTGATTGGTAGTCACACAGTACATCTCAAAACTCTAAATGCTTAACCACTACTCTATATTTCCATGTCATTACAACTAATAGAGTAGTTATAACATGATTCTTTCTATTGTTTTGAGAAAATTAACTCAGATTTCTTGACATCAACATGGGAAGCAAAATGACTGTAGTTAGAAGTAACATTTAACCGTGTCACTCAGACTCACAAAAAATTTTTTATGCTTTCCATCTGGTGGAACAAAAAGTATAATGAAACACTATTGAGAGGAATTTTCTAAAACTAGATACATAATGCACTGGCCAAAACATTGTTTTCTTATTTAAATTTAATTATGATGTGAAGAAACTTCAGACATATTCCATTAGATCAGATCTGCAAGTTAAAAGCTAAAAACTTATGTATTATGGTGCTGGATCATCAGATTCAATTACATTTTTCTACTCTAAGAAAATTGGTCACAGGTCAAAGGCTCACTGTGTTCTTTTATACATTATATTAATCATGTAAGCTGTATTAATTTATAGTTTTTCTCATGTAAAAAGAGAAATCTAGACTTAAATATTTGGGAAAAAATGTAAAGAAATAAGCTTTCTGTGCAAAATGTAATGAACAAAATAATCTGTTTTTATGAGAAGACACATAGCGTTGTTGCTAGCGAGAAGTGGCAGACTTTTATTATCAAGATTTGGAAGAATTACAATGATGAATTTATCTAACTCTTTACAATTTATAGAGTACTTTCTCATATATTATCTCATTTTACTTAATCGTTGCAATCTTCAGAAAGACCAGCCAAGCATATTTTAACAAGCAAGTAGGACATTCCTTATAAAAACTGGAACAATAGCCCTCTCTAGTTTCCCTAAACCAAACTGTATAAGAATAAGCAGGGTCCTGGTCCAAATAGAATTAGAAAAGGGTGGCTCTACACAGTTAGATGCCAAATTTGTTTATCAGTATGAATCTTTTAATTTGGAAGTTTATGTTTTCTGCATACTCTGTATTCTTTATTCTTCAGTTTCCATGGTGCTGCAGCAACCAGTCAAACCTCCTGTTACTATAGAAACAGTAGTGTCTTTCTCTCCATTTCATACATTTTGGTACATTCTTCAGGTATTTTCACCACTTGTCCATTCATTTTTGTATGGACATTGCAAATTACATTATATCATTACAAATATGTAATTAAAAATTGCAATTGTGCTTAAGAAGTTAGAGCAACTTAGACAAACTACTTGTACTTTTAGGACAATAGGGAATTAGTAAATGAACATATACACATACATTAAGAGTTATCTTGGTACTTAATCTAAAATTATCAGCTGACTCTTTGTACATTCTTTGGAGATAGAGTTTGTTTAATTGAAATATTTTATGAAAAATTATTACATTTTTTTCTTAGTGCTGCCAAAGCAAAATAAACAAATGTTTACTGGCAATATAAAAAGGAAAATACATTGCAATAATGCATGTGATATTTATTCTTTAAAAAGAATAAACTATTTTAGTCACTGGGTTATCTCCAAGCAATCTCTTTTGTGACATAAGAAAGCCAATGAAAAATATGAATACATACATTTTCTACACATATGATTTCATTTCTGAAAAATGTTTATCTTTGCCACTATTGGCATTATGCTTTGAGTTATACCAGGTCCACATTCATACATTTCCCACTACTCTCCACATATACACCGTAGGACATGCTCTCTCTGAAATTATAATCCTTTATCATTTCCGAAGAAATTCCATTCTGACTAACGCAAAGCAAATTTTTCTAATGAAAAATTGAAAGTCAGTATCTGTAGTGAAGCCCATTGTCTGAAAAAATAATCTTTCCATCCATTCTTGTTATATTTTTGAGGCTGCAATCAGTTTAGATATCTTACAAATACTGACATGTTCGTAGATGGAATGCTATTTTATTCTTTCATAATCTAAAGTATGTTTTTAATATGTATTTCAAGTTGTTCAAACAGGTATGTAAAAACAAATATTTTAAAGTCTACATTTTATTACCTAAAATGGGATTTTTAAAAACATTTTATTTTAAAGAATTTTAGATTCATAGGAAGTTGTGAAGATTTTTAAAGGAGATGCCGTGCACCCTTCACTCAGCCTCTTTTAGTGGTAGTAACTTGCTAATGATTGTACAATTATCAAAGCCAGAAAATTGACCTGGGTATAATATTTATTTAGATTTTGGGGCACCTGGGTGGCTCAGTCAGTTAAACATCTGACTTCCACTTAGGTTATGATCTCACAGTTTGTGGGGTCAAGCCCCACGTCAGGCTCTGTGCTGACAGCTGTTAGGATTCAGTGGCTCCCTCTCTGCCCCTCCCCCCACCTGTGCTCTGTCTCTCTCTGTTTCAAAAATAAATAAACATTAAAAAAGTAGATACACAATTTGAGGATTTTAACCAAATGTATACAATTGTGCAACCCTCACTACAATCTAGTTCTAGAACATTTCTATCATTTACCCCCAAATTTCTTCCTGCCCTTTTGCCAGTCCTGACTCCCATCCCTTACCCCTGCAACCACTGATTAGATTTATATTTCTATGATTCCATGTACAATTTATATCTGAAAATAAGTTTTTATTTCTCTAGGATATATGCCTAAGAGTAGAATGACTGGGTTGTACAGTATGCATGGTGCTAACTATAAGTTGTTTGTAGATGCTCTTTATGATATAGAGAAAGTATCCACTTTATTCTAGTATTCTGAAGATATTTATAATAAATGGATATTGATATTGTAAATTACATTTATTGCTTTTCAAATAATGAATCTTGTATATCTGAAGTAAATCCAACCTAGTCATGTTGTGCTCTTTTTATATATTGTTGAACTCAATTGCTAAAACTTTGTTGAGGTTTTTGCATCTAATTCATGAGAGATTGTTCTGTAGTTTTATTTTGTCATACAGTCTTGTCTGATTTTGATATAAAGGTAATGCTGGCCTCATAAACTTGTTTTGATAAAATTTGCCTTTAAGTCACTTGATTTCCTTTTCTGAATCACCAAATGAGTAGATTGGATTTAATTCCAAATTGCTGCCCTTTTTGCATTTAACTTATTTTTTCATTTTATTGGAATTGCACACATCGTCACATTTTCCTAAAATTAAATATAGTCTGGTTAATATACTTTGTTTATTATAATTATATAGTAATTATATAGTGTACTCCATTATTAATGAATGTAACTTTTATGCTATATTTTATACTCTAAAGTATGCAGAAAGTGATGACCATACTCTTACCTTGTATACTTGTTAAGTGTTTCTGCATATGAGGTTGATATATATGGTCTCTGTTGATTTCTATTACCTGATAGAGTGACTCTGATCTGAATTGTGAGGAGGTGCCCTCTTCCTTTCCCTGCCTTATATTTTTTATATATTGCACAGTCACTCATAGCAGAATTCTTTTCAATATATAGATCTTCCTCAGTGTATAATGTAGTTATATCCCAATAAGTCCATTGTAAATTGAAAATACCACCAGTCAAAAATGCATTAATTTTTTTTTGTTAAATAAACTCTACCCCCAAACTTGGTGCTCAAACTTACAACCCTGAGGTCAGGAGTTGCATGCTCTACTGACTGAGCCAGCCGGGTATCCCCCAGAATGCATTTAATGTACCTATTCTGCCAAACATTACAGCTTTAGCTTAGCCTACCTTGAACATGTTCAGAACATTACATTAGCCTACAGCTGGGCAAAATTATCTAACACAAAACCTGTTTTATAATAAAGTGTTGACTAATCTCATGTAATTATTGAATACTGCACTGAAAGTCAAAAACAGAATGGCTATATGGGCACAGAATGGTTGTATCTATTGGTTACTGGCATGATCAGGTGGCTGACTGGGAGCTCTGGCTCTCTGCCACTGCCCAGCATCACAAGAGGGGATCTTGTGTATGGTGTATCACTAGCCCCGGAAAAGAGCAAAATTCTAAAGTTGAAGTATAGGTTCTATTGAATACATATTGCTTTTGAAAACATTGTAAAGTTGAAAAATCCTAGTTGAACTATAGGAGTTGGTGACCATCTATATTAAAACTTATTGCAAGTTGTGTTGATTAAAAATTAATATTACACTGTACATTAAGTGACTGGAACTTAAATGAACACTTAAACATCAAGACAATTTTGTTTACTTTTCACCAGGCTTTCAACATATTTTTAAAGTTAAAATATTAACAATAACAATTTTCCCTGCAGGTACACATTCATACATGCAAACATATTCTCATGTCATATATAATTATTTATAATTGCCTAGAATGATACTATTAGAGGAAAACATCTTTGAGGGTATGAAAAATGTGAGAATATATTCTGGAAATTATGCTACTTCTATACATTGACTTCATTATTTTATTTTATTTTAAAACAATAACTTGGGCAGTGATGTAATAAAACTATTTTAATAATATTGTTTTAGGGACCACTTCTTTTTCTTTCTCTTTTTTTCATATACTGATGCCCAGAAAAAATGCAAATAAAATGGTTTCTGAAAGACTATGTTTAAATAAGAGCATGTATATCAACCATGTGAATTATATGTAGTAAATGTTTCTCACATGAATATCCTAATGAATTTCATTCAATGAAATGCTAGAGAGGGATCTTTCCCTTTTTTTTCTTTGGTTAATTTTAATTTATTGGCTATAATTTCAGAAGGGTGATATATATTTTTAGCATTTCCTAACTCTTTTTCACCCCCGACTTTTTTATTGGCACAATTCTTACAGGATGCTATTAGCTTATTTTCTGGGAAACTTGGCTGTTGATAATCTAGTTTTAATCCCTCGAGTTTGTTGGACATTCTGGGTAGAAAACACAATCTTAATTGTGCTAATTAAGGTTTAACCTTGTCACTTGGGGACTTTTGTAGAATATAGCTGTAAATTACAGTCATTTATTTGTTAGGGTGACATCTCCTCCTTGAACTCGAGCATCATGGTTTAAGGTTGATTTCTGATCTGAAATCCATCCAGCCCACACCGTGTCCTCTCAGGCAGACATTGAGGCATCCTTTAGTTCTGCAAGCTCATAGTGTGTTTTATCTCACTACTGCCCACATGGGCAAATTTCTGGCCGCATGCTTTGGGTTACTTGGGGCTCCCCAAAATAAAGAGGCTTTCTGAAGCTGATCTGCTTAATCACAGAGCATCATCCTCACACATTCTTATCCTCCTATGCCATGGCAGCAGAAGACACATAACAGCATGGTCCAGGCTCACCCTAGTTCCTG
Source organism: Cryptoprocta ferox (assembly GCA_028646485.1). Lineage (NCBI taxonomy): Eukaryota > Metazoa > Chordata > Mammalia > Carnivora > Eupleridae > Cryptoprocta > Cryptoprocta ferox. The sequence goes on along the minus strand of CM053574.1, from coordinate 114,050,710 downwards.
ATTCTCTTGCTTTCCTCCATTTATTTTTCTTTAGCCTGACAGAAGAGAGGTGGAAAGGGGGAAGAAAGGACACAACTTATTTTATAGTGAACTTTTCCCTTCCTCCCTTCCTTTTTTCCTTCCTCCCTCCCTCCCTTCCTCTCTCTCTCCTCTCTTTTCCTCCCTTCCTTCCTCCCTCTTTTCTTCCTTCCTTTATTAATTAATGTTATACCTGGGGAAGAGTGTTTGTGACATATTCTGGAAAATTAAGAGCTCTTTTCCCCCTGTCTTTTTGCTGTGAGCCTCTTGGTGTAATGGATGTTATCCCATCTAGAGGCACAAATCTATAAAGAGGTGTGTGTGTGTGTGTGTGTGTGTGTGTGTGTGTGTCCACTATGTGCCTATATTGGGGGACACCCAATTAACCATATACATTAGATTAACTATAATTAATTTTATAAGGATGCCTGATATACTGCTTCAAGTTCTCTTGTAAGTAAAAATAGAGGTGTATACATAAATTCTTAGTTGTGGTCTTGTTTTGATAATCTTAATAAAGATAATTAAAATGGTAATTATGAAAGACTAAGCCTATAGGATGAAATTACAACCAATCATAGATTAAACACCATTCTATGCCATATTTTTTGTTAATTAACTTGTCTAATCCTCATTTTCATTATCTGCAAAATCTATATAATATAAAATCTATACAACTTCTTGGTACAAGTTAAAATATTAATGCATGTGAAACATCCTAAAATAAAAATCTTAATATTTTGAAACTATTAGCATTATAGGGGTTTTAAACCTGAATCACAAATTGAGTTGTGCAGAAATGTCACTTTACTTCATATTCTTTAAGTCAAGTTGAATCTAAACCTAAACGCTATTCTGCCAGGAATATGAGAAATGAAGCCTTAGGCACTGGGAATTCTTCCTTTTCTCTAGAACTGTACAAAGATCTGTGGAAGAAGAATATTAGTGCAAAAAAAGAAACTGGTATCTCTGGTTTCTGGTGCACATTTTGATTATGGGAATGTGTGTTGCTCAAGGTCACATAGTGCCTAGAGGATGTCTGCTTTCTTGTTTCTCTGCTAGGCTGGTGTCCTAGGGTTATTTGGCATTACTGTGCATGCTTGAATGAAAAACTTCCTTGTATTTTTTGTTTGTTTGTTTGTTTGTTTGTTTTAAATTGGGGCTTCCAGGGGCGCCTGGGTGGCTTAGTCGGTTAAGTGTCCGGCCTTTGGTTTTGGGTCAGGTCATGATCTCACGGTTTCATGAATTTGGGCCCTGTACTGGGCTCTGTGCTGGCAGTGCATAGCCTGCTTGGGATTCTCTCTCTCCCTCTCTTTCTGCCTCTTCCCCACTCACACTCTCTCTGTCTCTCTCAAAATAAATAAATAAATAAATAAACTTAAAAAAAAGTTCAAAAATAAATTGGGGCCTCCATTTGCCCACTTCATTCCAGGTCCTATCACTTTCCTGGAGTACATTAAAATACTCCAAGTCTACTCATCACTTGTTACTGGGCCCCAGAACTTCATTTCCTACCTAATGTGGGGGAATCTTAACATTCCCTTCTTTCTCTGTTTCTGCCTCTCATCTCAAATGAATACACCTCCCCTTCCCCCAACTCTTTGCTCCAGTATAAACATTTTAGATAATCCAGAGTTTGAGGGGGGAAAAAGCCAATTTCAGGTGAATCCTGTATCAGGTCAATCAGAACTAATTCTTCCTGAGACAATGAAGCTAACAATTTCCATGGCAATTCAGATAAATATGGAAACATTGCAGAAATTAGACATCAATTATTAACTCTAGGAATTAACATTTCAGGGTGCGTGGGTGGCTCAGTTGGTTGAGTGTTCGACTCTTGATTTTGGCTCAGGTCATGATCTCATGATTTGTGGAATCAAGTCTAGCATTGGTCTCTGCACTGACAGTCTGGAGTCTGCTTGAGATACTTTCTCTCCTTCTCTCTCTGCCCCTCCCCTGCTCATTTGCTCTCTCTCTCTCACTCTCTCTTACACTGTGCGTGTTCTCTCTCAAAATAAATAACCATTAAAAATATTTTTAAAATGAAGTAAAATAAACTTTTCCTGTTTTAATTATCATAATTACACAAAATAGAGAGGACTTTTGGGATTTCTTTTTACTTTCTTTTTACAAGGACCATGAAAGCAAATTGCACCAAAGTTAAAGCTATGGAAGATTTTATGTGAGTCTTTTGTGATATAGAATAGAGACCAGACACAGGCTAAACTCAGCTCTGTTGAAACAAAGACAGTGGGGGAGTTTTTAAGAACTGGGGTGTAGAGATCATAGGCCGTCTGATTTCGCTAATTGGCTTTACCTAAAGGAATATAAACTTTCTTGTCTCTTCATCACAGGAGGTATTTTATAATCTGGGGACAGGTGCTCACTGAAGATTGGGAGAAAGAGGCCATGTCTTCCTTCATGTTTACATTTCAGAGAAATGACTCCCAGGTCCTTGAGAAAGACATTCTTGGGTTAGAAAACTGGCAGGAGGTTTTTAAAAGAATTTATTTCTCAAAGGACCAGAGAAAGAATTTACAACTACAAGTTTGCTAAAGAAAATGCTCTAAGAAAAGAGAGGTCAGGGCCTAGACTCAGGAAGAAGCCTATCTAAATTTAGTCAAGATCAGGGAAATCTTCAGGCGGTCTTGGTAAGGCCCTTGTGAAAATCTTAAGTCTCATGCGATTAAGAAAAATGTCTCCTTTTGGTTTGGTCCAGACTGTCTTTTTCATCCATTCATTCTGCTGCTCTTCTTTATATACCTCATGAGATTCCTAACATAGGGTATGAGCCTTTGTTGATGCCAGTGTCTTGTTGCAGATAACTTACTGTTTGCTAAAACTTATTTTATCTCTTCTCTGCAGTTGACTTTACTATAAGGATGAGCACCGTATCAATTGTATTAGAATCACACTGTTGCTGGTTATTTATTACCTTGGGGAGTGACCTTTCCCTGCTGTGATTGAACTGCTATGGTTCTGCTCTGTGCTGATCTCCTGTGAGTGCCTTGTATTCTGGCTAGTTCCTCTCTGTTACCTGGGCCGAACAAACGCTAGTCTGGCCTTCTGCTGGGGGACCTTTTATCCTCTTTCCTGTTGCTGTAAAGGGAGAATTACAGATGAAGGCCTGAGAAGAAAATGAATAATTGATGCTATGATGGTTCATGAGTGTTCACTAGAACATACTCCACGACTAAGGCAGAAGCTCTTCATATTTAGACCACAATTGTCCACTGACATGTAGGTTTTAGTTTTAGTAGGAAATGCCATTGAGAGAAGGGAGAAAAAAAAACTCTTTAAAAAACATTGTTACTTTAAAGTTACAGAAACCCATGGCGGAGATGACATATTTTATTACTTAGAAATAGATAATAAAGAAAATACTCAAAATCAGCTCTTTCTTCATTTGCTTCTCATCAAAAGTTTTTTTTTTTTTCTTTTTTCAACTGGACCAATTTTGTGGTTTGATCTCTATCACCACACTTTTGTTAATTCTTCTCATGACCTGAGTCTTTTCTTCCCTTTTTATACTAGACAAATCTCAATTTTTAAGGACTTGCTTCAGCCTATAATCTAATTGAAACCCTCCTTTATCATTAATAATGGTGTTTTCCTTAATGAAATAACTAAGAACTATTTAAGGAATATTCAGTCCATTTGGAAATACTCATATAGATCTGAGATAGACTAACTAGTCCATGGGTGAAATCCAACCAAATACTTATACTAAAGTTTTATTGAAACACACCTATTTTTTAATGTTACTTGTTAAAACACAGTATTGGGGTGTGAGTGATATGTAAAAAGTTGTACATATTTATTGTACACAACTTGACGAATTTGGGGATAAGTATGCATGTGAAACCATCACCATTATCAAGGCCATAGACATATTCATCACCTCCCAATGTTCCCTTCTGCCCCCTTTATTATTATTATCTTTTGTGTATGTGTGATAAGAACACGATATAAAATCTACTGTCTTAAGCTATACCTATTTTTTTTAAATTTTTTAATGTTTTATTTATTTTTGAGAGAGAGAAGGAGAGACATTGTGAGCAGCGGAGGGTCAGAGAGAGAGGGAGACACAGAATCCGAAGACAGGCTCCAGGCTCTGAGCTGTCAGCACAGAGCCTGACGTGGGGCTCGAACCCATGAACCACGAGATCATGACCTGAGCCAAAGCCAGACGCTCAACCGACTAAGCCACCTAGGTGCCCTTATTTTTAAAATATTGTTTATATCTGCTCTTTTGTTAGAATAGCAGAATCAAGTAGTTGTAACAGAGACCTTATGGCCCAAAGAGCCAAACATATTTACTGTTTTTGTAAAAAAGCCTTTTAAATAAAACTGTAGATACTGAGAACTATTTCACTTTTTCCCCTATAGATGCATATCCTGTGGGGAGGTATGTGGGTGATAGTACTTTATATTTCCCTAAATCTCTTTCTGTAGCTCACCCCGCACCTAATAGTGACTGTCTCAAGGAAATATGTTTTTTGTATAAGTGAACATTTAGATGAAAAATGTAATTATATTTGCTATGATTAAAATATAAGTAAAATACTATAGCTTTCAAATAGATTTTTAGCATTAGAATTTGTACTATAATGGTTTTATTTTGGTTTTATAATATACTACAGGATTAAAGGAAACAAAAAATTAAGTGTGACAATACTTATACTTACAAAATTAAGTATGACAATAACAATTTTGTGTTATTAGAAGTACCTGACCATAGAAAACTAGGTTTATTCAGTGACACAATCTATATCAATCTTTGCTCCTTTAAATATGGTAGATCTATATATACTTCTCTTAAGACTTTTTCAATTTTTCACAATCTGACAGTCTAAATTGTAGTTAGAAAAATATTTACTAAACTGTATAGAAATAATACTGTAATAAATTATAAAATATTTTCCAGCTTAGTAGGGAATTATTTTCTTATCATAAGAAATGCCCTCTGGACTTTCCATTAATTCAGAAGTTTCATTTCAAAAAAGTAGCTTTGGAGAAGAAAGTTTCACATGATTGTGGGTAAAAACAAGTCTTTGATTGTTCAGGCTTCCATTTATTTGAGACTCCTTCAAATTTGTCTTCAATAGAATTTTGCTGAATTCTAGGGCTTAGAATTCCATTGAATTATTTAAAACTTTATGACTGCTTTCTCTCTGCTTATATGGTAGGTACATTAATCTCTTATAGTGAATATGCCTTATACTTTCCAACATGTTTACTTTCCTCACATAATTTTATCTAATTGGAAAATAATTTTTGTTTACCTCAGAAAACTCAAGTCTTCTGCTATTCATCAGTACCTAACTTTGGTCTTACCTTTATGAGTTCAGCCAGAACTCTGAATCCCAAGTCTGAATAACACTACTATATTGTTAAGGGGAATGTAAGTTGCTGGTCTTTACCAACGAAAGACATCAAGTGCCCCTTTGGAAAGGTGATGAAAGCCATTAGAAAAATATGTGATGTCACTCAAGATCATGTATTGTAAGATTTCTCCTGAAGCATTTGTTTAACTATTATGGGGTCTTGTACTGAATTTGAGCTTTTTAATTCTAATTAAACTATTGTAAGTATCTCTGATAATTAACTGCAAAATCAGCCTTTCAGCTAACTTCATGATGGACTTGAACTCTAAGTTCTTGGAATCAGGTGGCAATCTTGTTTAAACCTTTCACAGGCACTCTTAGTTCCATACTTTCTACACCATTCCCCAAATCTTCCCAGATATTGGGTTCTAGTCTTGAATTGTAAGATTCTTGTGTTAGTGTCAACTACTTTCTGTTGATGTGGCTAATATGTTTAGTATGCATTTGGTTCTTGATACTTTTGTTGATACTAGAGGTAGAGCAATGAAAAAAGACAAAAGTCTCTGCCATCATGGACATTATATGGTGCTTGTAATGATGAAAATATACCGAAAGGTGTGTTATTTTTCTATACCTGGACACTGTTTAATGCAGTATAAGTTTGACACACACCACATATTTTGATTTACATGTATTGTGAAATAATTGCCACAATGATTGCCAAAAATGATCAGCTCTCCTCCATCATCTCATATAGATACAGTAAAAGGGAAAAAATGAAAAAAAGAAGAAAAAGAAACAATTTCTCTTTGTAATGAGAACTCTTAGGATTTATTCTCTTAATAACTTCCTATTTGTCACTCAGGAGTTAGCAGTAGTCATCATATTGTACATTAAATCCCTACTGCTTATTTATCTTATAAAACTGGAAGTTTGTACCTTCTTTTTTAAAGAAGTATTTTTAATTTTTTTAAAGTAAATTTTACCCCCAATGTGGGACTCGAACTCACAACCCCAAGATCAAGAGTAGCATGCTGTATTGACTGAGCCAGCCAGATGCCTCTTAACTGGAAGTTTGTATCTTTTGATGACCTTCCTCCAATTTCCCCTCCCCAACCCTACCATTCCTTGGACATTCTTGATGATAACTGCCAAATTAAATGTACTGCTTTTTTTTTTTTTTTTTTTTTTTTTTGCATTCAACAGCTTTCTCAGTCACCTGCTCTCTGTGACCTTCATATACTATCTATACAGCAACTTACGATTTCCTCATTATAATTGCCTCATTATATATTGCTCAGACACTGAATTCTTGTAGCAGATATTGTCTGTAAAATTCAAGTGAAGTTGAAACAGTACTTTCCTTACTCATCATCTATTGTGGTCTTCTACTAGTATTTCAGTTTTTTGTTTGCTTGTTTGTTTTTAGACTTGATTGAATTATCAGATTTAATCTTTCAGGTAGTGTACATACTAGTTAAGTCTATTTGTTATTCTTCTTTTGGCTCCTTCCAATGCTTTTTTTGCCTTGGGCCTACATGAAAATGGTACCATATTTATTGATTGCATTTTATTTAATTTGTACAATATGCAGAAATTGAATTTCATAAATTTTAACATATTTTGGCTCTTTGAAATTATTACACACTTGTGTATATATTTTATAACTTTTCATTTGAGACATTTTATAGCCAATATTAAAGTTTGTAAAGCGGGGTGATGGTCTTGGTGGAGGTCACTTGTGGGGAAGAGCACTGGGTGTTATATGGAAACTAACCTGACAATAAACTATAAAGTTAAAAAAAAAAAAAGTTTGTAATTCAAAACATTGTATATGGGTATAGCCATTAGATGTTGATCAAGTTTTTCCACTAAATTTTAATCCATTAATATTACTTATGCTCCCAATATTCATATACTTAAGCAAAGATACATATAATATACTATTCAGATGAAATAGGATAAAGCAACAGATCTTTAGTTTACTAAAGAGTGTTTAGTTAACACTATTCATGATTTCTCTATGATAGTATAGTAACTGGTATGAAGTAATACACCTAGCACTTCAGGTGTGTGAATTATGTAGAGGAAAACACTTTCATTTGAGTACCCAAACAAAAATAAAAACCTATGTCATGAGCATTATAATGAGCTTTAAAATATTATATTTTAGGTTATTTTTATTTCAATGTCTGTCTTACTACAAATAACCATATTTTTGGCTCTGATGATTAACTTTTACCCTTAATCTATTATTTTTATTTAACAATCTGGTGTTGATGGTCAAACCTGTATAGGTTAGGAAAATATCTTCAAAGATTCAAAACTCTTTGAAAAAATAAATTTACAGAAATAAAACAAACCCTTCTGTAGAAATCATGCTCTCTTATTTAATAGTTGATGACTTACAATTACTGAAAAATTGTTTATTTGAGAAACTCTTCTCATTTGAAACCTTTTTGGAGGCTAAGTTTTATTTTATTTATTTATTTATTTATTTATTTATTTATTTATTGGTACTTCCTCTACTCTGGGGAAGCTATAAAGCACTTAATTTCTTCAATAGAGGTCATCATCATGGATCACCTCAGGAGGTAAGAAAAGCAATTCATACGTTTCCTATATACAAACAGACTTTTCAAAGACCTCCCGTGGGTATAGCCCAGTTAAAATATGTTTAATTTCATCCTCAGCTGATTTTAGCAGGAGACAATTTCGTTTCTACTCAGAGCTACCAGAGCTATATCTGCATTTTAAAGATTAATTTACAAGGATAATCAATCTTACATTGCAATATGTAGCCGTATGTGTATTTTAATGTCAGAATCTTACTAAACAGAGTAAGCATTAAAGCGAATATATGTAATCACAATTGAATTTTGGAGATATTAAGCAACTACAAATAATAGCATGTAACCAAGTAGCTGCACAGATGCACCTTTGGACATACTTCAGTATAAATTTTCATTTACAATCAGTGTTAATATAAAATTCTCTCTCCCTCTCCCTCTCCTCTCTCTCATATATTTATATTTATATATACATACATACACACACAGACATGTAAACCGTTCTCAGAACTTTTCAGAATCTTAGCATTTAAAGATGGCTGAAAGAATTCAACATTGACTATCTAGAATTTCACTTAATTCCACTCTCCAGAAAATGCCCTCAGCTTTGCCTTGGATCTACCTGTTCTGAGTCCCTCTAATTCACCCTCTGAAGAATTAGTTTCTTCTTTTTCTTTGTTTATTTTGTTTTGTTTTTTTAAAGAGAGAGAGAGTCTGCACAGGGGAGGGTGGCAGAGGGAGAGAGAGAGAATCTTAAGCAGACTTCACACTCAGCACAGAGCCCTATGGGGACTCGATCCCATGACCCTGGGATAATGACCTGAGCAGAAATCAAGAGCCCAACACTCACCTGACTGAGCCACCCAGGCACCCCATTTTTCTCCTCCAAAATTAGCTTTTAATCTTTTACCTGGGTGAGATGAGTGGTTACCCAATTATAGAGAAACAGGAATGGGCTATGAAGAAATAAGTGCTTTATTTATTTTTTAGTTATAGCAATCTATTAGAAACCCTGATTCATTATTCTCCTGCATGTATTTGTGAACTATTCTTGGGAATACAGAGAGTTCCTGTGAAATGTACAAAATGTCATTTTTATTTTTATTTATTTTAAACTTTTAAATTTTTAAAATTGAAATATAATTGATATGCAATATCCTGTTTGTTTCATATGTACATCATAGTGATTTGATACTTTAATACATTATGAAATGATCTCCACAATAAATCTAGTTAACCATCTGTCTGTTTCTTAAACAGAATTGTAGAAAAAATATCTTTTATGTTCAGTGATCTCACCCCAATTTCTGATATTAATACTTCGCGGCAAATCAGCTTGTTTTTGTATATACCTGTGGTAAATTGACTACATTTATCCATGTTCATTCTAGTTTCTCTTCTAACTGCTTAATAGTTCTGTCTCATTTTTGTGCTGTTCTGGTAATACTCAGTTCTGGAGGAAGTATAGTTATGCTCATTTTGCCATTTTAGCAGAATCTCTGTGCATCTTAATTTGAATGGGTTCCTCAACCAAACATCTAAAGTGTCTTCTAAAATGAAAATTGCATATGCAAGATCTTTTAGCATCATTAGACTTACAGGCAAATGATGATGAGACAAAGTTTCCTTTTTTGTTGTTGTCATTCATTTGATTCCTTGTTTTACTCCCAGCCTCCATTTTTGACACTGTTTTTCCATGAAGGTTGCACCTAATTTTCATCTTTACCTTCAGTGTCCACATATATGACTCTCTGTTTACATTTGTGAAGAACTCATCATAGTAACTTGGTTCTTCCCTCAAGGAAATTGTATTATAATACAAGAGAAAGACAAAACGATTGCAGAGCAGTATGATAAGAGAAAAACCAAAGAAACTAGATGTAGAAATATAGTATAGAAGAACAAAGTGGAGTTCTGAATTAGAGAAGTTCTAAATTAGAGCAGTATTGATAGGATATTCAAATATTTTTTGAATAATCAAAACATGAAAATTCAATAAGTTACATGAATGAGTTTTTCATATTTAAAAACGGGAAAGTATCCTTTCTAGTATGGATACTGAGGGTATAGATGGAAAATTGAATATGTTAAGTTGTATTGACAGTTTTATCTGTTAAGTATTAGAAATTTCAAAAACAAAAGGTAGATGTGTATCTTGATCTTCTCTAATACAATGACTAGGAATAGAAATCACATAGTTCCTTAAAAATTAGTATCTTATACACGATCTTTTTCAGAAGTCCCCAAGATAAATACTACTCAGTGTATTTTTAAAACACATTTTATGTTTGTCATGCAATATCTTTTGGATTTCTTCAACCATATAGGAGTAGGCAGTTTTTAATTTAATTAAAATGAAAATACCAACATGGGATGTCAGTTGTGTTAATTAGATCCAAAATCATATGCATTAAGGCTAGTTCTATTATCCTGGGATTCTGAACGTTTACTAATTTAGTGAAAATACAGACATTGTTACCATAGTGGAGTCAGGAATTTTCATAATCTCAGGTTGATTAATTTGAAAATTGTTGTACACAGGAAAAACTGTACCATAAACTTTGCAAGATATAAGCAGATTAAAATGTACAAACTGAATAAAGCAAAATAGTTAATATTCTAAAAGTAAATAATTAGAGTATAAATTAAATACAGAGAATTAAGGAACACTTTCTATGAAAATTAGATATATCTGAAATTATAATTATATAGTATAATTGCATTTATTTATTAAAATAATTAAGAAAAGCAAATAATTAAGCAAACCAAGTATTTAAAATAATTAAAAGCTAACAAAAAGGAAACTATAAGAGACAAAAGGAAAATGTAAAATGCTGAAACACACAACTTAAGCCCTTGTATTTTAATGTTCATGAACATATTGTAATATTTTCTACTAGAAAATAGGAATAACATAATTGCTTATATTTCAAAATCAGCAGAAAGCTTCAGGGAAACAAGTTAAATTGATTTTTCTTTTATTAGTTCTTATGTTCTCTTCCAAGTGATGTTAACTGTTTTGAAATTATACCCTTATATTCTATTTCTTACATGTGTTTTCTGAGTGTTGTGGATTTAATGTTTGTGTTTCCCCAGAATTCATACGTTAAAACAAGTTTGAACCCAGTGCAGGTGGGATATTTGTGAGGTAATTAGGTTTAGATGAGTTCATGATGGTGCGGCCCCCATGGTATTATATCTTTGTAAGAGGAGTGAGACAGACTAGTCTTGGACAGCTAGGGATAGTTGGCCTAATTATTTACAACAGAGCAGAAAGTACTGGACCTTCTGAAACAAACCTGAAACAAACCGCCCCAGATTACATCTTGGTTTAGCAGCTACACAGTAGCTCCCCCTGAAAATGTATCCCCGCTGTAACCCAGATGAGTCTTCCCTACAGGACACCTTAGCAACCTTCTCCTTAAGGAGCCCCTCCCAGGTAGTGGGAGTCTTTTTCTTTTGTTTCATTCTCTCCCTAATAAAGTTGGTACCTGTGCTGCTCTTAACCTTGTTCCTTGGTTCTGTTCTTCAGCTCCGTGGGAACAGAGTTCCCAGGTTTTAAAAAAGGCTGTTACAAGAGGCAGAGACAGCTCTCTTTGTCATGTGGGAACATAGCAGAACAAAACGCAAACATCCGCAAGCCAGGAAGCAGGTTTTCACCAGGAACCAAATCCTCCAGTACTGCCTTCATCTTGAATGTCCCAGCCTTCAGAACTGGGAAAATAAATGTCTGTTGTTTTAAGTCATCATGTCTATGGTATTTTGTATGGCATCAGGTTGAACACTGAGGAAATGACTATTTTGTAAAATTGATTTCTCCCTAAATATCCTGTTTAGCATATGAATGTTTATGCAAATGAAAACAGATGGCTTACTTTATCACTCCTTAGCCACCTATCTCATGTTGGGTCATCTTGATGCGGTACTTTAGTATATACATTTAGGCCGAACTGTATTGAACTATAATGCTGGTTAACCATATACATTGGTAGCTCACACCCTTCTTATTTTAATTCATACCCATGTAGCGGTGTGATGATCTTATTAGTAAAAAAAGTGTTAATAAACTGTCTTTCTTCACTTCCTTTTTTTATTGTCCTTTATTAGTAACAATTTGTTAGCAATGTAACTAAAAGATGAAAAATTACTATTTTTGTTTTTTAATTTTTGCATACAAATGCACTTTTAAAATCTTTTCAATAATCCATTCATTAATTATTTGTTAAGTATAAAGTTGCTACTCCTGACCACATTACCAACAAAAAAACAAGTGAAACATATCCGTTGTCTCTAATGGTCGTCCCCAAAGCAAGTTATACGAACCAAAAAGGCCCTGTAAGACCCTACAAATAATTGTATTTTCGTCAGAAAAAAAAAATGAGCACTTCTATTTATTATATTTTTTCTGACACCGCTCCAGCAGTGAAAGTGAAAGTGAGGAGGTGGGCGTTACCTCATCACTTTCGTAGAAGTCCTGCTTCCAGTCATTGTTGACACCCAGGAGAGGAGGGCTTCTGTTACTGCCGCGCAAGGCCAGGAGTTTCAGCTCCCCACGTGGTCTCCACTCTCAGTGTGGTCTTCGTGGGTTTGTTCTAGTTGGGCAGTGGTAGAAGTCTAGTTGCCTCACCACTAGACCTCCTTTGACACCACTGCAGCATGGAGTGAGAGCAGTGTCTTTCCTGCTGGATGAGGGTAGAACTCTACGCTCTCCTTGAGGTCTTCTCACGTTATAAATAAATGTGAAATAAAAATGTGAAATAATAAATGGAAATAAAAATTCTGATGCCTATTCAGGCTTTTCTCGGACTAGGATGCCAGAGGGTTTAGATGCCTTTGTCACAGCATGGAGAATGAAGTCTTGTGTTTGCTGGTATGTGTATGGGAGTGGGCTGGGACAACAGTTTTTTCTGTGGTGGTGTTTGGCTACACTGGAATGGTTGTTACCAAAACGATTAATGTCTCGGCTGCTCTTTTTCTGATCTTTTGAATAGAGAGAAAAGACTTTTGTTGGAGCTTTTATTATTTATAACTGTTGGAATTGACAAGTTGTGGTTTCTTAAGCTCCAGGTTTGGGATATATGAGGCAAATGGAAACCCAAGGAATTTATCACTGTGTCATTCCCCAAATCCTAATGTCCCTAGCTATACTGCCTTCTTTTTCTCTACCTTTCAGAGTATTTTTATATTTGTTTTATATGTAATGTGACCACATATAATTAGCGAGATAGAGGAAAGTGTGTCAGCTCTATCTTCCCACATTTAAAAATATGCATATGTAAAACATTTTAATTATAATTTTTTTTATTTCTGTAAGTTTTACTTTTTGTTTCATTCAGCTCTTTTCATACTGATATTTTTCACAATATATTTTTTTTATTTTTTCATATATATCAGTCTCTATCAGATAATTTTATTGTTTGTAGTTTTGGGCTTTCTAGTTTTTCAATCCATTCTGTCTTCTCACTTTCACTTTTGAAGGATTATATTATTGAATGTTTACACTTTTTATTTTAAATTTGTTTTTGAATTTAAATAGTCTTTATGGAAAAACTGGAATCTTGTGTAACAATCTCTACAGTGACTTTAGGCTTACTTCTGTCAGCTACCCATATGATATGACCCAATGTAATGATGTTTTAGGTTAATATTTCTGTCTGAGGTTTATTGGAAAGTCCAGAGAACATACAGGCAAACCTCAAACATAAAGGAAGTTTGCTGTCTTGTTATGAATAGAATATAAAACTTGTTATGCTGGGTCTTAGAACTAGAGAGACAGATCTCCCTTGTTTCTTTCTGTGTTAGTAAGAAATTTATTTTTTTTAATCCAGCTATTCACTGCAGTTGTAGAGCTTCAATGTAGTTTTGCTGTTACACTTACATGTAAGAGTGCCATGTTCAATTCTCACTTTCTATGGGCCCAAAATGATGCCCATTTTTTTGTGGGCTATAAACTCAGCCTCTTCGGTTACCCAGGTATAGTCATCCCAAGAAGTTAACGTTGTCATAGTGTGAGTCTTTATTTTTCCTGTTCTACTGTTGTATTTCCTTTCCTTTTATTGTGTGCTCACATATATATTTTCTATCACTTGCTATTTTAGAAATACATTTAAAATTACACATCTTTTAATGTTGAGCATGTTTGTTTCTTGATTATCTAGTTCTAAATATTGATCTAAATAGAAGTCTCCCTTCTCTTTTTCACCTAGAATGTCTCTTAAGCTTCGAAGTTCTGTTCCTGGGTCATATTCTCAGAATATACTGTTATCCTGATTCTTCCTGGTAAGAAAGGTACATTAAATCAGTCATTCTCCTCAACAATAACCTCTTTCAACATTTTCACTTTTTATTATAAAATACATTTTAATTTATATCAGTGCCTCATTAGAATGTGAACTTTTTGCCAGTTGAGGATGTTAAGAAAACTAAATATTAATTAGAAGAGGGAATAGTTACCATAAAGATTGCTGTGATGACTCCCTATTATAATGTAAGTTTTTGAGAACCGATGTTGTATATTGGTCAGATTTTATTTTGAGTCTCTACCGTGATGCTTCTCATATACTATTAGATGAATGACTTTAGAAGGAAGTAAATGAAGGAGAGAAGAAACAAAAGGGAGAAAAGATAGGTTGAAGGAAGGAGGGTTCTTTTTTCTGGTGACCTTTTTTGTATTTAATGTCAGTAAATTTTTCATAGTATTATTCTTTAATTGTTTTATAGTTATTTGATTTTTCTAGTGAACTCTGAGATTTGACAACATGGATGTTACTTTTATATTTCATTTGATACCCTATGTTATCCATCATAGCAGCAGGCCCAAAGATTAAATTTAATGAATATATTTTATGTTTACTATCAGTATACCGCTTGATTAATTTCACTTAATATTAAGCTTGATTTTATCCCACTGAAACTCTTAATCTCAGCATTTCTCTATTTTTTATATTTAACTAATCATTATAAATTGAGTCTGAGATAAAATTAAACTATGTTAAAAGAGACTTCTCATGCAAAATTTGTCAGTATTGGTAGTTGTTTTGATGATACCAAAATCAAACTTTCATTTTTGGCAATTACTTAGTTTGAATATTATGTTTTTTATATGTCTGTTAATCAAAATGGTAATACATATTTGTTATTTTATTTTTTATAAGTGCATTCGTCACTTCAGACCCTTGCATTAAAGAATATTTAGTGTTCTGTAGACTACAAGGACTAACCTATGTGTTATTTCAGATACTTTTTTTGTTCTCACAGTTATGAATAAAAGCCCTGACTCCAAAAGAAAAAATGTTTTGTGGCATCAAGCAGATTTATTAAAAGGCTTGCCTCTATTTTGTGTATGTAAATCTATTTCAACTCTTTACCCACTATCACCCTGTTTTCATTGAAAACAGTTGGTTTTGCTGATTTCATTAATTTCAGGATACATCCTTATACAGTTGATTAACATGTTCTGCTTTTCTGTTATTTTTTGTGGCTTCTACATTTTATTTTGCATATTTTGCTTTTTTTCTTAACTTGAGTATTTGAGAAAAAGGTGGGGGAGAGAGTAGGACTCTGAAATTATTCTAACATTTGGCTTAGTTTTATGCCACATATAAAATATATTTGTGTTATAGACTAAATCTTGTCTTCCCAAAATTCAAATGGTAAAGCCCTAAACCCCAGTACCTCACAATGTGACTGTATTTGGAGATGGGGGACTTACAATAGGTGATTAAGTTGAAAAGAGGCCAAGAGTGGGTCCTAAAGCAATCTGATTGGTGTCCTTATCAGAAGAGGAAGTCTGAACACAACAGTGACACCAGGGATGCCTGAGCACAAAAAAGAGACCATGTGAAGACACAGGAGGAAGCAACTGTCTCAAGCCAAGGAGAGAGGCCTCAGGAGAAACCAAACCTTGATAACACCTTGATCTTGGACTTCATGCCTCCTGAAGAGTGAAAAAAAAAAGTTTCTGTGATTTAAACCCCCTTGTCTGTAGTATTTTGTTATGGCAGTCTGAATAGACTTAATATAATTTATTACATTTAATGCAGTTCTAGAATACGTGCTTGTTGAGTTGGTCACTAAATTCGTCACACATTTTGGTTACATCACATATGGATCTCCTTTCAGCAAATGCCAAGCTTTTATTTATTTATTTATTTATTTTTTAATGGCTTTAACAGGCATTCTGTCCTGTGTCTGGAATACTCTTTGCCTTAAGCTTGATTTGACTAAAACCCTTATTCTCCCATGATTATCTGTTTAAATATCAGACTTGTCTTCCCTTGATTCTCTAACCCTAACCATGCACTTCTCCTATTATCTTTAAAACAAAATGTTCCTTTTTTTTAAAATTTTCTTCTTCTTTGTGTCACTTAGTAACAAACATTTGTAATGTACATTTCTTTTTATAATTATTTGCTTAGTATATATCTCTTCCTCCAGGACTATAAATTTCATAAATCATATTAGTATCTGTTACATTGCTTTGTACTCTCATCCAGTGCTCTTAATAGGCATTTAATACTACTTATTCAATGGCTGTATTAATGAATAGATGAATTTTATATCATGAGATGGTATTCTCACAACAGCTAAATCTGTGCATGTTAAACCTATAAAAGAACTGGATTACTCATAATTGATCTTAGATATTTCCCTCATGAAAAGAAGATGCTGGAGCAAAGGCACATAACATACCATAATTTCAGTCTAGTTTGTATTCAGAAGAAAGTTTATTGTTAATCCATTAAAATTTTAATGATTTGACATTTCAAAGGCTGTTAGAAAGAATTAAGAGCACATTTCTGAGATCACAATGAAATATCAGACAAAAATATTACAAAAAGGATGAGAAATTAGTTATTTCATATTTGTTATCGAATGTTTAGGTAAAATTTAATGTTTTATTTTTAAATTTATAAATATGGTAAAATCAGTAATGATTTTATTGTATTCCATATAAAGTTTGTAGTGGTTCAAGTGAAACAGTTCTTAGAACAGTGATTAAAACTAGTAGTCTCCATCATCTGCCTGTAATGTGAGTCTTCATCCATGTTTATTGTTGTCTGTGTGCTTGTTTGTATGGATATACTTTGTTGAATTATTCATACATTTGGCTGATGTAAATTGAAAGTCACAAACTTGATCAGAGAATTGACTGAGTATTAATAAAAGAACAGAACTGTGGGAAAGGCAGGTCCAGATAGATAAAGAATAAGAAAGCTGAAATGAATGCTGATTAATGCTTTCTTCCCACCTTAACTATTTTATGTATTTAAAAAATGAATAAACAGATATTTTATATTTTCATATCAAAAAGGGATGCAAAAACATTTGGCTAGTTAAATTTTAACTGAGATTTTATGATTCATTTTTTTTAAGTAATGCATTTAATTTTCAAAGTTGTGTGTTGTTTCTTGCTTAGACTTCAAACTCAGTGAAATCTAGTTTTGTCTTAAACTCTGTTCTGATGAAGAACTGCTATTTATAATAGATCATGTAATGACATTTTTGGTATGAACTAATGATTAGGTTGTCATCTTTTTGAGGAAAGAAATTATATTTAATCTTTGAAAGATCCTCCCAAGGAAATTGTATATGCTCTGAAATGCTAATTAGATGATGTTAAATAATTCATATGTTTTACTAGTTTTATGTCATGGATACATACTGAATGACTACTTATATATATGTTGCATATTTTATGTGCATATGTATTACATATATTCATATAGTTTTACTCATCTCTTCATCTAGAGAAACAACTAGACTTTTAAGACTATAATTTTGCTTCAGACATAATATCTGAGTTTTATCAAGGTTAGTAAGTGATATTAGAAAATATTTTTTTTCATAGAGCCTAGGTTTGCCACAATCCACAAATGATCTCCCTGCACAATTCCTTCTGTTATTTTCTCTTTCCAACTGTCAATATATTTCTTTTTATATTAATAAACTTCTCTTTGCTGATCAAAAAGTCAATCTCATTTACCTTCACCAAGACCCTTAGACTTCTGTCACATACTGTTTTTAGCTATCCTTCTGAGTGTCCCAACTGTCATCCCTTTAGATTTTGTGTGTAGAATTTATATAGAAGCTGGGGCGCCTGGGTGGCTCAGTCAGTTAAGGCTCCGACTTCGGCTCAGGTCATGATCTCGCGGTTCGTAGGTTTGAGCCTCGCATCAGGAGTCTGTTTCTGATTCTGTGTCTCCCTCTCTTTCTCTGCCCTCCCTCTCTTGCTCTCTCTCTCTCTCTCTCTCTCTCTCAAAAATAAACATTAAAAAATTTTAAAAAAGACATTGTATAAAAGCATAGAAATTACGTAGAAATCAGTCAAATTACAGAGTTTTAAGAATTGTCCTTCCACTCAAACATCAATCTAGCTGTCCATAACACTGCATGTTTATTTAATTAGTCACCATATTTATTGAGCACCTTTTATGTACCCAATTCTAGTCCAGGTGCTAAAGATACAATAAAAATAAAATTGGCAGAAATTCCCACACCCTGAGGATGACAAACTTAGGATTCTGTCTATGAAGAATAAACACCCAATTTCCACTGCAAAAAAGGAGTTTCCATAGCTCCTCTTGTTCCACAGGTTTGTTTAATTTCCCAACCCATTATGAAGTTATTCCTTAATTTTAACCTGAATTACTCTTCATTTCAGTTACTTAATTTCTCTATTGTCATGTCTCACTGTATGAAAAAAAGGAAATTACAGATCTACAGAAAGCACATTTTTAGTGTTTTTAAAAGACAGTTTATCAAATGGATAATAGTGGACTAAAACATTCAAAATAATAGCATTTTCTATTAGATTTATTCACATTATTTTTTTTTTTACTTAAAATAATGAAGATAAATAAAGCTTCAATTTGTTTAAATGGTTATTTATTCTAAGTGATAGTTTTTACAATGGCATTTGAATTAGCATGCTTTTGTTGTGACTCAAGAAAGTGGTTTGAGAAATTGACTGCTTCATCTTTGGAAGACGAAGAATTCCAACAACTAGAGACACACAAGGAAGACAATAATGGAAATATTGACAGGCCAATTCAGACCAAAAACATGTTTTTTAAATAATTTCAAGATAAGTTTAATGTTGGCCTCTTTCAATTTTCATTTAAATTCATTAGTACAGCATATATATAGAAAAATTGTCATCACTAAATTTCTATTCTTTATATAAGGGTGGACTCCATATGTGTATCAAAGGCCTAACAATGAAAAATCAGCACAAGGATGATAGAGGTAATATGGCAGAATGTCTCTGTACTTAGGAAAAAAGTTTTATTTAGTTTTTAAGTTTCACCTATTTCAAATGAAACTACAAATAAATATGGGGGTCTCATACATATTTTTGACATTTAGAGCAGAGGTTTGTTAAAATTCTTAAAATTTATGAGTGATGTCTACTCTCCTTTACATAAGCACAAGCTCATAGCCATGCTTCTGAAACATAAAATACTTTTTCCTTTAAGAATACAATAATATACACAAAGTACATGATCAATGGGTATTTGTTCTGATATTCTTTCTGCACAGTACTGTTTTGCAGAAAAGGTAAAATATATAGATCATGAAACCCGCTGTGTTGTGCTGAATATATAACAGTATATTTTGTGCACTACTGCTTCAGTGTCATTAATAGCACTCTAGAGTATATAAGATTTAAAGTATCTTCTTAAGTCCTTAACTTACTACCAGGCAGTGCCTCAGGCCACAGGGAGATAAAAATCCCCTTGGTGTGATACTTCAAAGGTCACTAAGAACCATCATATTTTAGGAAATCCATTACAAAGTTCCGGATCCTTAAGATGAAAATGATAAGAAAGAAAATCAAAGAAAGCAAATGAAAACATTGGATCCATTTTGCTGACCTTATGTAATGCATACAATACAACAAATATTACTGGATAAGCTTGAAAATCAGAAATGATAGATGAAGAAGGGAAAATGAGATGGTGCTGAGTAAAATAAATGCCATTAAGACCAATCAACTGTGCTGATCAAAATTCTGATGACAGTTCGATCCTAGTTTTTTGAAGACAAAGGCAAAAAAGTTAGTATGAGTAGTTACATGATTTTCCATGTTCATTGATTTCCTATTGCCATTGTAACAAATTACCACAAACTTAATGGTTTAAAATAACATAAATATATTGTTTTATAGCTATGGAGATCATAAGTATGAAATGAGTTTCACCAATCCAAAACCAGCATTGTTGGTAGGCCTACCCTCCTTTCAGTGACTCTAAGGAATCCATGTTCTCATCATTTTCAGCTTCTAGAACTGCAGTCATTCCTCACGATCCCTTTCTTGGACATCTTTAACACCATAAGTGTAGCATCACCAAGTCTTTCTGCATTTCTTTGCTTCTGTGATAATTTCCCTTTCACCTTTTCTGTTGTTAAATTTTCCTCTGTCTCTCTTTGATAAAGGCATATATGATTACATTTAGGGTCCACTGGGATAATGCAGGATAATCTCCTCATCTCAGTTTTTTTAATCACATCTCCAAACTTCCTTTTGCCATTTCAGGTAATATGTATAGGCTTTAGGAATTAGACCCAAAATACCTTTGGAAACCATTATTCAGCCTACGTACCAAAACTCCAAAACAAAATTGTTTACTCAAGAGAAAAAAAGATCCTAGTATTGAAACTAAGAGTAACATTTTTGTCATTCCACAAAAGAAAGACATAATAAAAAAAAATACTGATCTGTGACTTGGAAATCATGCAAACAGTAAAATCCAAATGATGTCATTGACCTCTTTCTAAAAATTCACCTTTTGGTACAATGGCTATAGAATATCAAATAACAATATAGTTGTTTTTTTTTTTTAAGTCATCCTAAAGTTTTCCATTTTGATGCATTATTCCCTTCTAGTTTGGCTCAATTCAGAGATGGATTTTGATGGTATGAATTCTTCCCCAAAATAAATTTATGTCTACTACCGTGGAGAAGATCTATATCTACTGTAATAAGGGAGGTTTAAAGGTGTTATGTCCAGCTGTGGCCACATACTTTTAACCCTGGAATGGATGTTTAGTCAAATCTAATTTAGTTATACTTATTTTTTCTAATTGCAAATGTAATAGATATTATCATTCAGGTATATAAAAGGAAAAGAGTATATTTATTATAACATTCTAAAAGCAGAAGGATTATAGAAGAAAGAACATAGACATTTATCTAATGAGTTAAAATACAATTAGGTATTATATGTTATGAATGCATTATGAATGTAAAAATAATTTTCTTCCTGTAAAAATCTGACCTCAATGCTATGGAAAAACAACATGTGTGGAAAGTATGTCACATTGTATGTGATAATGACAATTGCGTAATGTTCTCAAACCTGAGAAAATAGGAAATATTTCATTCATTTATTATCCTGCTTTCATTTTATGTGGGATTCTTTGACTTTATATAAGTTGTAATCTCCTGTGCTTAAAGTGCTAACATGTGTTGGGAGTAATACATCATAAAGTTAAGGCTTATTTCCCAAAGAAATATCTGGAATGATAATATACTCACAATTCCAGATTTTTGAGGCACCCTATTGAGATGTATTTTCCATATAGATATATTACTGTAGACTACATTTTCATTCTCATTTCTCTGCTTTAAAAAAAAATCCTGAATTTTAAATGGCATGGTATAGATGAGTTTGATTCATGAAAGATTATGCAGAACAGCAGTCATTAAGACCACATTTAATAAAAAAAAAAAATGCCTGTGTCTTCCATACAAAGATTGACAAAGGAGTGTAAAATTGTATGACTTCATTCATTAGGTCATCACTGTTCTAGCAACTTGTTATAAAAAGTGAAAATCATAAACATAGATCCCACCATCTCTGTAGCTTATTTCTACTGAGTGAAGCAGAGGAAATAAACAAAAAGTAAATAATATTGCTATTAAAATAAGTGCCATGAAAGAGAGTAGGTCAAGGAATCAGACAAAGGGTGAAGAATATAACTTCTGGGTTGAAAATTTTAACACTATGGAGAAGATGGATTTCATTGAGAAGATGATTTGAGCAAAATTATTGCAAATGTGTTGGAATTATCAGGAGAAAGAGAATTCCAAGGAAAAGCCAAGGCCAAGATAGGAGCCTGTCTGGTGTGTTTGAGAAATATCAAGGAGGCCGGTGTCACTGGACCTAAGTGAGGAAGGATTGTAGGAGATGAGTTAAGTTAAAATATACGTTTTCAGGTAAGCATGTATCATCTGCAATTTCCCTTCTAGACCATTTAATCCTAGCACTTGCAGGCCATCCAGTTTTAAATACCATTCCTCTGCTTTGCTTGGTTACTTTTAGTTTCTAGAGGAAAGGAATTGTGTCCTAAACATGTTTGTATCCCCAATAGGTAGCTTAGCGCCTGATGAAAAACAGACCTTTACCTTTAGTAAGTAAGAGTTGATGGATGGAATGGATGAAAACATAGAAACCTATCACTAAAAAATCAAAGTAAATGGTTTTTCAATTTATTCACCAACAGTTTGTTTAGTGAGGATAACTATATTCTTTCTACATTTTACATTTAAGCAAAGTCCATTATTATTTTTTTCATTGGAATGAAATTTATATAAACTTGAAATAGCTTAAATTTGTGTATTTTGTTAGAACAGTTAAAAAAGAAAGGTACAATTGGCTATTCCTAAGGGTTAGTGATTGTATTTGATGTCAAAGTATTTCCTGCTGTGGTTCATCAAATTAAAAGCCAGGTTTCAGTAACTAATAGGAAAATGTAATCCCTTTCTGAAGCTTATTTCTTTTGAAGTTTTTATAGATAAAATAACACAATTCTTCTTATACCCATTACCAAGTACCAATTCCATAAAATTTGTATTTAGTAGATTATTTTCTTTTTGTAAAATTTATTATATAAAATAAGAAATTAGCTACTCACCTATTTTCTACATTGAAGAAAATTTGATTGTTTATCACAACTTCTGGCTACAACAACTTCCTACTAGTAAATGAAAGACTAAAATATTTTATCTCACAATTGCCAGAAAGTTAATCTTTTTTTTCATTCTTCTACAATCCACTTCAAAACTGAAATTACATACAACATACATTTTAGGTATCATTGTCTAATAGAACAAGTAATTTAAACTCAGAAAGCATACTATCCTACTGTGTGCTCTGCCACAAATTTTTATTTGAATTTGGGGGAAGTTATCTAATAATTAATATGGCTCTTTATTTTCCTCAGTGTAAACTAACAATTATGATAATCAATATATGGGGAAGTTTTATAGACTAGGATGACAAAAGTGGTTATTTAGTACATGTTAAACTATAATAATGCATTTCTAACTGCATCTCTATAAACTAGATCAATTTTGAAGCTACTTATATGAACTTGAATACCCTAATACATATTTAATAATTCACTTTTTCTGTATTATGAAATTAAATAGTTAAGTCCGCCCTGGCAAATTACCCAATTATTAGAAAACATTTATTATTATATTTTATTCTTTTGTATTTTAACAAATCTTACAGAATGTTCAGATATCATGTTGCCCACGATGGATGCTAATGTATTAGTTAGACATATAATAGAATTATATACCCACACAAAATCTCAATATGTATGAAGGCTTATACACCTAAACCAAGAACTTGCAAATACAGAATTAAGGAAAATTAAAATAAAAAGCACTTCTGCTATCATGGAACACATTTATCCTCCTGATCATTGACTTGGTTAAATTACTTTTGGATGGGGGATTGGAGAAACTGAGAAATGCAGTTACAAACTGAGAAATATTTTAAGAGGAGGATCAGGGTAATAATTTCTGCCCATCGTGTGAGAGTTCATGTGTTAAGAGAAGCATCCTTAGGATTCATGTAGAATGTTATGAAGCATTTCATGATAGAGTACATTTTAATGGAATGGTGCTTTTGCTCATTTTAAAAGATAATAATCTCCTTATGTTATTTTCTTCATTGTTATTTTTCCTTTCTGCTATTTGGTGATTAATCAGAGGAGCTTCACAGGTACCTTGTACGTAATATAAATACAACTCTATAATAATGTAAAATGGTACTTTCAGGAAATAAGTGTGAAATAGTTACTCAAAATACATTATCTCTTTACAATACAACAAAAGATTTTTGTTTGCTGAGCAAACATGCACATGCACACACATATACAAATATAAATACAAAAATAAAACCAAACGGATGGAATCTATAAATAGTTCTAACAAAAAATTTTAGCATACGTTTGTTTGCTTATCAAATGACCACTTCTCCCAGCTCACTTATATTTTATTTTTTTTAAGATTTTATTTTTAAGTAATCTCTGTACCCAATGTGGGGCTCGAACTCACAACCCCGAAACCAGGAATCACATGCTTCACAGACTGAGCCATCCAGGTGTTCCACTTATATTTTAATTCTGTTTAATTAAAACACTTCCTCATATTCAATATTGACTAAATCTTCATTTAATGTATTTTATCAGAAATCATATACATTACTAGCAAATACTTATCAAGTACTTTCTGTTTGTCAAGTTCTAAACTAAACTCTGGAGATTAAGAGTATGCATAGTGAATATTCTTGCTCTCCCCTAAGCTGTGGATGTTAGGAATGTAAGAGGATGCTCTCAGTTCTAGGGGGACAGATGAGTGCTTGAAACTCAGATTTGGGAGGTGATAGAAAATTTCCAAAATTAGAAAAGAAAGTTCATCTTGAATGGAGAAGTAAGCGTTACCCAGTTAAAGGAAAACAATGGAGAAACATCCAGGTAGATATGGAGCATCTGTTGTGAAGAAATAGTGAGGCAAGGTAAATACTATTGTGTTTAGGGGACTGGAAGTAGTTCAGGTGTTGGGGTATAAAATGCAAGAACTGATGGGAAGATACATGAGATTGTGGGGGGAAGAAAAGTTCAGATACTGAAGGATTGTGTAACACACATTAGGGAATTTGAATTTAAACATTCTAAGTAGTAGGATAAAATGCTAGTTGGTTAGGCAAAATGTTCATTTTGCTTTCCTTCTGGGTAGCAAGTTTAGGTATCAGTAAAGAGTCTTAGTTGAGAATTCAGGTAGTCTGTGAGTGGTGAACAGAACATATGTTCTAAAGGGATTTTCATTGCCTTAGATCTGGATATACACTGTATCTAGGTAATGGAGAATGATTGCCTGTAGCAGATACACAGGCACTAAGTGTGTGGGAAATACTCAGTGTGTGTTCTTTCACTTATCTGTGGAAATGCTAATAAGAATAATTTTAGGTGTGGGGCACCTGGGTGTCTCAGCGACTTTGGCTCAGGTCATTTTCTCATGATTTGTGGGTTCAAGCCCTGCATCAGGCTCTCTGACAGCTCAGAGCCTAGAGCCTGCTTCAGATTCTGTGTGTCTGTCTGTGTCTCCTCAGCTCATATTCTCTCAAAAATAAATAAATAAACATTAAAAAATTAAAAAAAAAAAGAATAATTTTAGGGATGGATTAACGGACTAGTGCACATAATATGTGGTTCAAATGATATGTTTTTAAATATCAAGAAAAGTAAGTACAATTTGTTTTATACTAATTTTTAACATGATAGTTACATATGTAAGTCTTTGTAAGCCTATGTTTAAGTGGTTTTTAATACACAGGTATGCACAATACATTTTCACATGAATTTTGTACAACAATTAACCTATATATTTTCTTGGTAAGAGAATAAAAAATGCATAATTTATTTTGCATTAACAGCCAGATAATAAAATGCCAAGATTGTTTTATAATTCACACAGATCTCATTGCTGTACTTTGTATTCTTTCACCTTTCTTTAGATGGTCTGTGTCTCTGCCTGCCTTTCATTTATTTAATCCCATGTTACATTAAACTTTTAAATTGCCTTTGATGATTATGACAAATCTGAGGGCCCAAGTCCTTTTTTGATCAGTATGTTTTGGAATTTTCCTTTCCACATTATTTTCAGGTTCAAGTTTATTTATACTCTAAAACATAACTCTCATTAATTCACAATCACATCATAATACAAACAAAAATAATAGCAATTTCCAAAGTACTTTGTAGATTACATAAATCCATTATCCCAAGTTTTTAAAACAACATGGATTGCTCCTTTTACATTGATAATGAAATAGAAACTCAGCAACACCAAGAGTGTAATCTAAATAATCTGATAGAAGAGCAGCTAAAAGGTCTCAAATTCAACAAGTTGATGACTTTTTCTCCAAAGCTCTTTGCTTTCTTAAAAGCTAAATGCTTGCAACTACTGAAGTCAGTAAATATGGTGCAAGAACTAAAACAATCACTATTCGTGAAATAAAAATATAGTTGAAGCATACGCATATTCTTGTATGTTCTAGTGATATTTCAAAAAAATAAATTAATAAATCAATAGTTCTAGCATATTCTAAATTCACATAAATACATTGGTTCAATGCAGATGACTCGAAATGTCATGTAAGTATTAGTGTGTGTAAATTCAGTGAATGCTATAAACCACATAATAAATAAGCAGGTTTACAATGTGTAAAAATAAGAAAGAAAATTTATTTTTAGGACATTTATTTTAGTAATTATGAAATTTTCAAAGTATAAATTATATAGAATAATCTATGAGATTCGAATAATGTGTTTTACATTGAACAGTTCCAATATTTTGAATTATGCTGGCAATATATAAAAATTCCAATAATTTTATAGACAGGCTCTAGTCACCACTAAGAAAAAATATACTTATATTGCATAATCACAAAAAACTTGAAATATTATTTTTTCATCTCTTGTAATTTGTAGCAGAGAAAATTCAAATTATTTACATATATATGTATGTTTATAACATGCATTGTTATAAAGTGTAAAAGAGAAATTTAAAAACTTCTCTCTATTTTTATCAATAAATGCAATATTTTATGTATTCATTATTTAATATGAACTTTATAATTCAAATTTTGATACCTGGAATATTTATAAGATAATACTGGTTTTGTGTTAGAATGTGAAATTCAGCAGTTTAAAATTACACATTATATTGTAAACTATCACTGAAAATAATAAGATACGTATCTAGCCTACAATTACTTCAAAACCAGAATTTAGTTGAATCAGAAACTAAACAGTGGACATCTAAGGGGATTTTCTTAATGATTCTCTGTGCTTCTAAAATCAGATTCTAAAGCCGGGAAAATGGACTTACAACCATCTCTCTAAATATTATTAAAAAGAACAACTTTCCAACGCTTTGATTCACACACAGATCCCTTTTCCTCAAAACCCCCAAGCAAGTTCTTTATTATTGGGCTTTAATTTCAAATGCCAGAATATTTTTAGGAAATCAAGGGGATAAGTTTTTTTTCATAATTGAAAATTATCATCCTGTTCACTTACCTCACCATCTGTTCTTCTGTTTCAACCTACTCTGTTGGTCATTTGAGCTCTGTTGAGAATCTTTCAGAAGGCATCAGTAGTTGTGTCCAGATGGGGGTCAGCTTGAAAATCCGAACTGCAGCTGTGTTCAAACAAACCATAACACATTCTGTCGATAAAACCCCTCTTTTACAAATTCCATGGCATTTTGATGACTCTGATTAGAGCAGCTGCTCTTTGGCTTATACTTTCATGAAAGATGCAAGTTTCACATTGTTATAAATGAAAAGTATTATTCTAGAGTTCTAAATGCTTTTACAAAACAGGCATTTTAATTTCCCCACTGATGGCTTCCAAAGTTTGTTTGTTAAACATGTGGATCTTATATCATTTGTTTTATAAATTTGATAGTTGTTAAGTTATTAACAAAATGTGAAATACTTTCATTACTATGTAAAATTCAAATGTGAGGATATAGAATCCACTTAAAATATTCATTTGGTTTTTGAAGATTTACTTAATATTTAATGATGATGTTCTGTTGTGGAATTGGTTCCAAAAATTAAACTATATAGTTTCATTATCACTTAATTGTGATAATCAACAAATATTTATCTAGTACTATCTTAGGTATATAGTTAAGTTAAAGGTCTCATATTATTTGTAACCTGCCTAGGGAAACAAGAATAACAACAATGAAACAAAGGAAAATAAGTCTAAGATGCATTAAATTCTGAATTAAGTCGTACAAAGACTAATAATAATGAGAAAGTATGATGGCGTATCTTCTAAATCTTTCTTTTGCATATGTGTCTTTTTAAATCCTGCCATATTTATTTCATTATTTTTGGTTTAACCGTTGTCTTCTTTGATAAATTATATATTTATTAGGATGGGATTTTGCTGTTTCGTTGTACCAAATGTCACAAATGATCTGCAATAATTGAATATATATCATGCCTTCAACTGCTTTCATTTAGAATTGCCTAGGATAATGGCAGTATGGCCATGGTAATGAGTATCAAGGAAAATAAGAGATATGAGGAATAAAGGGGCAGTCTTTCTAAAGTCTGAAAACAAAAAAGCAAACAGACAGATTGGTCCTGAATGTTAAAGCAAGAATCAGACACTAGCATAAATGAAAGAGTAACTGTCAGAAAAGTTAGAACATATATATTCAAGATAGAGTCAGTAGAGCAGATCAAAAACAGCAAGATATTACATGAACACTTGGGAATGAAAAGCATAAAATGAATCTTCAGTGTATTCAACCTCTGCTTTACTTCTTACCAGCATTTAGAAAGTCAGTTGCCTTTTTGGACATAATGTTTGTCCATTTCTAAATATGATTTCGATATTCTTTATCAAAAAGGTTTATTGTGAGAATTAATATATGAATATAATGGGCATGGCACAAATATTGTGGAAGCATAAAGTTCATGTAACCTAGAAATAAAAAAAAAAGCAAACTGCACATTGGAATAAGATACAAACCTCTTCCATGAAAGTCACTGAGAGTTAAACAAAAGAAAAAATCCTTGTGATCAACATGCCCATGAGGAATGCACTGAGACAGGATAGTTGCTTAATAAATATTTGTTAAATAAGATTTGAACAAATGAATAGTACATACTGATTGCCATAAGTCTACATAAGAAATAGAACATTATCCTGCTTCAGATAACTCCAGATTATTTGGAAATATTGAGAGTATTATGGAGGCTTATTTATCTTGTTTTATTGGCTTTGTTTTGGATTATTCAGATATATAGATATGTTTTGGACAGATTATTAAATGTAAGGGAGGGTACTCCAAATATCTCCTGGACCATATCTATCTCATTAAGCTACATATTTAGTTTGTATGTGATAAGTGGTTTTCCAGTTCTTTACTGAATGCATATTGGATCTCCACATTAAATTTTCAGGATTTGATGAGGGATGCCGTGTGAAAGGTGATGCCTAGATGAGACATACGTTGTTCCAGTTTAGCCTTCTGATGCAAAAAAAAAAAAAAAAAAAGATGGATTGAATTTTGTAGACTAAAGTTTTATTATTTCCCAAATCCAAAATGGCTCTAGCAATTAGCTTTCCTGTTTCCAGCTGCTAGAAGTTGTAGATTTGTAAGGCAAGAGATAGATGAACATCAAATCTAACTTGAAATATCTCTATGGTACCTACACACTCTCAGTATGTTTTTTTTTTAATTTTTTTTAACATTTATTTATTTTTGAGAGAGAGAGACACAGAATGTGAGCGGGGGAAGGTCAGAGAGAGAGGGAGACACAGAATCAGAAGCAGGCTCCAGGCTCTGAGCCTGACATGGGGCTTGAACCCACGAACTGTGAGATCATGACCTGAGCTGAAGTTGGCCGCTTAACCAACTGAGCCACCCAGGCACCTCTCTCAGTGTATGTTTTTTAAAAAAAAATTGGCATGCTTGAGTGTTCTGTGTATCTACGTATCAGATATTGCATTGGTAAGTTCTGAACTGACCAAAGACCCAGACACCTAGAGAGGAAGCTGTGTGATGACAGAGGCAGAGATCGGAGGGATAGATTCATAATCCAAAAGCCAAGGATTGTTGGGAAGACTGAGAGCTAAGGAAGAGTCATGAAATAGACTCTTCCTAAGAGTCTTTTGAGGGAGCATGGCCTTATGAAAACCTTGATTTCAGACTTCTATTGTTGAAATTATGAAAGACTAAATTTTTGTTATTTAAACCTCATAGTCAATGGTACTTTGTTTTGGCAACTCTAGTAAACTTATACCCATACCAATTCCTCTTGTCTCTTACTTGGACAACAGACTCCTTACTGCTGGGTTAACTGTTCCCTTTCTGCTTCCCATATTATTCACACTACATTCTCTACACCAGCACTGTCCAGTAGAACTCTCTGCAATGATGAAAATATATTTATGCTGTTCAGTATGGTAGCCAAAGGTCACATATGGCTATTGAATCGTTGAAAATGACTAGTGCAGAAATTTTGTGGCCAGCACAGTGACTATTACTAGAAAGAACAGTTCTAGGGAATGTAATCATATCAAAAACTAAATTTAATTATCTCTGCTTTTGCCATGTAATGACATCTAATTTGTCTAAAGATAAAGAGTAAAGCATTTAACATTGCCAGTAAGACTCCTCAAGCATTTCTGAAAGATACTCCTCTTGGCCAAGTATTAATCAACTTTACTCTCCATCTAGCAGCTTTTGGCACACCATGCCCCCTTGTACCCCAAGACTTTTGCCCATCATTACTTGTGGTAATTTTATCTCTTCCCTATGATAATTTGTTCCTATTTAAACTGTGGATGTCAGTTTATTGTCTCCATCCTGAGATGTCAAACTAGACCATATCCACTTGTTATATGCTACCATCTACCACCTTTTTTGTGTTGTACTTATCAGAGTTAAATTCTTTTGTGTGATTATATGTTATCTGCTTTCTCAATAAATATAAAACCTAATGAAGCTGACAACATTTATGGTTCTCAGTCCACCACTGAAAATGACAACATGGCTGGCAGCTGATAGTCATTTAAACTATTAGTTGGAAGAACGGGAAGAATGAAGTCACCTTGACTTCGACATGGATTTTTAACCAATAATTTGTACTACTTCATTGACTTATCCAAACTTTATAGAAGTCATCTTGCTGAAGTTTAAAATAGAATCTAACTAAATCATCTACTACTGATTTGTCATTAAAAATTCTATACAAATATAGATAAAAATCCAAACACTCTCAATAGCATTGGAAGCTAAACTCATAAGCAATTAATACAAAAATCTTGGAGGGATACTAATTAAAACACAGATGGAATGAGATTGAGATAAAACCAACCTAGGCATTTGTTTTGGTATAACAAGGCTTTACTCTGTGAAAGAGAGAACATACAAATAGATAAGAAGTTACTTCATGCCTCTCCTACCACCTGCCCAGTGACTCTATAGATGTTAGTCAGTCTATCTCATATGTAGAAAACCTGGCCTCCTTCATTACTTTGTGATGCAGAGAACTACTTTCTTCACCACTTCAAATGCCAGCATAATATTTAACAACCAAAATATCTTTTTAATAAAAGAAAGTAACTTCACTTAATTAGTTAATGCAAAACTGATTGAAACACTGTGCATTATGGGAATATATAGTAGTAAGTTGCAATGCATGTGGAATATAGGAATATTTTGAGGAAAGGGACAGTCAGTGGCCTATGATGTAAGAATTATAGAAGAGTAACTTAAGCAGCAGTAGAAGCTACATGTCAAAATTTTCTACATGTTCTATTTATGTAGAGTAAAAAAGACCCATGCAGTGAGGATAGAAGAAAGACACAAGTCAATGGAACTGTGGTTGGTACTGCTATGTAATTGACAGCAAACTAGGAGATATTCAAATCTACTGTCCAGGTGAGAATGTGATTTAAGTAATAAACCAGACCACATTAATCTGAGTTGCTCCTCATGCATTGATTTAAATGTCCAAGTCACATACAACATGAATTTTATGATACAAAGACTTCAGTAGTTTTCCTATCCCACATTCACCTTCTACCTTGCACACATTTGTCAATTTTTATAATCTTGGTCTTACATTATTGTATTGTATTATATACTACATAATTCAAAATAAACTGTGGTATAATCACTTGGACATATCTCACCATTTCACTGAAATAGTAATGTGGCTAAAAGAAAACTAATTAGAAAAATGTAATACATAAAAGGTAAGAGTAAATGAATCTAGGAGACCCAGAAGTAGATACTTCTAAAGCAGAATCGTTTGGATGCAGGATCAGGTTTTAGGACGCTGTCATAACTCAGATCACTGTAAAAGAATTTTGCCTCTGTAAAGAGATAATAGCTAAGAAAGCAAAATGATGAAGGGATGATGAATGCTTGCCAGTGAACTGAGGCATAATAGTAGTTAATGGAAGCAGTAGAACTGAAAAAAAAACTAGTTTTAGGGTAGAAGAGAACTGATTCTGTGGAAAAACCAAATCAATAATATGGAAGGCAAGCTTGCATAGCACTCGCAAATACAGAAGAGAAGTGCAAAGGGATAAACATGATGAGAAAGAAAATCATGTATAACAATAGGAAACAAGACCCAACATAATAGAAAATTTGTATTTTGAGGGAGAACGCATAAACATTTTTAAAATTCACAATGTGAATCTTTCTCATATATAAGATCAAAATTGTATGCAAACTACTATGTGTCAGATCAATTCAAGCAACTATAATAATTAAAAGGCCAATAAAATAGATGCACTCTAAAAATACAACTGGATTATAACTACAAAAAAAATTCAGGTAGATAAAATTGTACGCAGAGAGAGAAAATCCAGGCTACACCGAGATGGTGCTGCAATACCAAACACTAGTGAAAAAAGAATTTTGCAGGCTGATTTTACAGTTTTGAAAGCCAGTTTTGTGATTCCTCAGTTTATTTTTGCTTATTCAGTTGTAAGAGTAGCAAAAAAAAGATTTTTATTTATGAAAAGGCTTATGAAATAAACCTCCCCTGAAGCACTATTGACAAAAAGATCCTTAAAGATGGATTCGAACTAAATAAAATACCTATCGTTTACTGAAGCGTAGATGTTAGTCATCGTTCTAAGAACTTTATGTGCATTAATTTAATGCATATGGCAGCTACAAGAGTAGGTTACTATTCTTATACTCATTTTATAGAGTAGGAAACAGAAACAGAGTAGCTAAGTAATTTTCCCAAGGTTACATGCCTGATAAAAGATAAAGATTACATTTGAATTCCGACACTTTCAATCTAGAGCTGGTGACATCGCATCATTTTATTCTACTACACTAATTACAATAAAAGGGCTGAAAATTGGGTGATGAGAAATACAAATAAAAAGAATGGGTGGTAAAAACTGAGACTCATTACATCTGAAATAATTCCATACTATGTGTGTACAAATGTTTATTAGAACAGAATGCAAGATAATTAATGTAGGATTGATTTTAGTTGTGATCCCATCTCCTTGTTGATGAAGAACAAGCTCTACTCTTCCCATATTTTCTTTGCTCACTATAATCCAACTCTAGGAGGATCCTTTCAGTGCAAAATTGTTTGGAAGTTTCGTAAGGTAGAATAAAGAGAAGTAAGGGGCACCTGGGTGGCTCAGTACGTTAAGTGTCAGACTCTTGACTTCTGCTCAGGTCATGATTTCACAGTTCGTGGGTTTGAGCCTACGTCAGGCTCTATGGAGCCTGCTTGGGATTCCCTTTCTTTGTCTCTTCCTTCTCTCTCTCTCTCTCTCTCTCTCTCTCTGTCTCTGTCTCTCTCTCAAAAATAAATAAATAAACAAAAAGAATCAAGAGAAGTGGAGGAACAGATAACAGGTAAAAAGCAAGTTAGGGAAAAAAGGTCTAAGGACACTTTTTTGTTACGTATATAAAAGAAGTATAAAAGAAATTCAGTGGGTACAGAATGTTGATGAGGAAAAAAGAAAGATAGTTTTAATGAATGTTTCTATGGGATATACATTTCCTTCACATTTTGTGTATGATTATGCATGTGAAACAAAATTAAATATCTTTAGGTGTGAGATCTCCTGAAGATATGTTATAAACCTCAGTGTAACCACCACAAAAATACAACATTCAAATTAAAATTCTACTTAAGAAAACATCCAAATAGTGGAAAAACAGACTGGAAAGGGAGGTCAGAGAAACAAAGAAAGAAAAAAAGAAGAAAATTTGAAAAGAAAATTAAAATAGTAGGCACAAACCGAATCATATCAATAATTACACATATATAATCAAAGGCAGAGATTTTCAAAATGGATAAATAAAATAAATCCCAATTTTATATGGTCGATAACTGATACACTTTAAGTATAATTTCACATTTGAGCACTTTTATTGCAAACTCCATAAAACTATTTGGAGATATTTCCATTAATTCTGTGCTCTGATTCAGCTAATATTATAATCTTAAAAAATTGGCAAAACTACAATCTGTCTTTACATTATACTGATTACATGTAATACAAGCTTACATGACAAAGCTCCAAGACAGTGTTATAATTTTAGTCTTAGTCAATTAGTATGTTTTATTAAAAAAGTGAAATCGTCAAAAAATAAAATTTTCTGGATTTATGCATTTATTGACCATTTCTTCTGCTCTTTGTTCTGTTACAGGAACTCAGGGGGCCATCTGGTATCCTGGCCCTTTGAGCTGAAACAAGTTAGTTTAACTTTCTTTTAGTTCAGTTCTTCTGGCCACAGATTCTTTTTGTTTTATTTCTATCAAAAATGCCTTTATTTCACTGTCAGTCAGGAATTAAATTATTACTGAAATTATAATTTGGGGTTGATATCTTTTTTCCTTCATCAGTTTAAAAATGTCCGCTCTCTTCTTGTCTCCATCATTTGTAATTGACTCATTAATTGGACTGTTGTTCCACTGTATTCTATACGTCATTTTCCTTTTGCTGCTATCACGATTTCCTTTTTATCCCTGACTTTACACACTTTGACTATGGGTGCCTGGTATGGCCTTGTTCAGGTCCATTTGTATGTTCAATTTTATTTTTTAACATCTATCTACAAATCCTTTCCTAAAAATTTAGGACATTTTCACCCATGACATCTTTTAGGAATTTTTTTTCTGGAGCTCCTGGATGGCTCAGTTGGTTAAGCAGCCATTTTCAGCTCAGGTCATGATCGTGGTTCATGGGTTCGAGCCCCGTGTTGGACTCTGTGGTGAAAGCTCAGAGTCTGGAGCCTGCTTCAGATTCTGTGTCTCCCTCTCTCTCTGCCCCTCCCCCACTTGTGCTGTGTCTCTCTCTCTCTCTCTCTCTCAAAAATAAACAAACATTAAGAAAATTAATTAAAAAAAGAATTTTTTTTTTCTGTCCTATCCTCTTTTTCTGTCATTTTAGCTCCCTGCACTTTTGACCTTGTGATGCCATTAAACATCTTGAGACTCCAGTATTATTTGAAATATTATTTCTTTCTGTTCTTTGTCTTGAATTATTTGTTTTACTACCAAAGTCATTTAATCTTTCTTCCATCCTGTTCATTTGGCTAAGTATACCCAGCATAATTTTTTAAAGTTTATTTAGTTCTTTTGAGAGAGAGAGAGAGAGAGAGAGAGAGAGAGAGAGAGAGAGAATGAGGCGGAGAGAGAGGA
The DNA here is from genome assembly GCA_028646485.1 of Cryptoprocta ferox. Classification (NCBI taxonomy): domain Eukaryota; kingdom Metazoa; phylum Chordata; class Mammalia; order Carnivora; family Eupleridae; genus Cryptoprocta; species Cryptoprocta ferox. The sequence continues at coordinate 114,015,268 of CM053574.1, read as the reverse complement.
TGGGAGAGAATCCCAAGCAGGTCCTGCGCTGTCAGTGTGAAACCCAAGGCAGGGCTCGAACTCACGAGACTGTGAGATCATGACCTGAGCCGAAGTGGCACACTTAACCAACTGAGCCACCCAGGTGCCTCCACCCAGTAAATTTTTATTTTCCGAAATTCTGTTTCTCACTTCTAGGGTTTACATCTGTTGTTGTTCTTATTATTATTCATATTTAACAAAAAATATAGAGTACATAATTTGATTCAAGGAGAGAAACAACTGAATTTTAATGTTGCTATATGTATTTAAAAATGAAAGACATTAAAACATTCATTAATATATGATCTCCAGAAAAGATTATGAATGGGTGCTTTTATACATTGATCTTTAAAAATATTTGCAAAATAGGAAAGTCCTTAGCCACATAGTTTAACCCACTAAAAACTTGAGTCTTAATCTTTGAATCTAAATTTTGAATCTGATTTTAATAAGTCAGTTATTAACGTACTCATATATTTAATCCAGTTATGATTGTCTTCTCTCATCTCTTTCAATACCAGCCAACCAAATATGTAATGGAAGTGGACATGTGCAATATTTTGTGAATCGTCATCATCATAAGACAATTCCATATTTGAATTCAATGCTTTGTAGAAATGTTACTCTTCAATAGAGAAGAAAATTATTATTTCATAATTTGAAATGATATTTTGTTAACAGTTTCATGCACATACAAACGCTATTTCTGTGGGTTGAAAACATTAAAAACTTCTTTATAGCAGGGCTACCAAGAGGAAGAAAATTATTATTTCATAATTTGAAATGATATTTTGTTAACAGTTTCATGCACATACAAACGCTATTTCTGTGGGTTGAAAACATTAAAAACTTCTTTATAGCAGGGCTACCAAGAGTTCTAAATAATTGAATATGAATTATGTTTCTAAAGCTTCATTGATCAAGGGATTATTTTTCCAAGAACATTTAATGGATCTTGTATTTATTAAAGCTTCTATTTGAAGAAAACTAGTTTATAAATATTTCTCCTCTTCCTTATACTTAAAATTACATAAAGTATATTTTATTCACTTTCTGAAATGGCACCAATGATTTAAAAACAAATCTTTCAATGATGACTGATATTTTCCTGTTGTTCTGGTTTTGTGTGTTTCTTAGCTCTTTGAAATGTGTGAATACTTAATTTTAGCTCATATTCTGAAAGCGAAACACTTGACATTCAGTGGCTTTTAGAATCTAGGATAAGATAGCCTTTCAATATATTCCATGAATAACATTTGACATTTTAAAAGAACGTTTAAAAAATGCCCTCTTTCAACTTTTAGATATTGCATTGTGAGGGCATGATGCCTGACACTGTTGCAACCATCTTGTGATAATGCGGGGAGAGAGAGAGAGAGAGAGAGAGAGAGAGAGAGAGGGAAAGAGGAAGAGAAACAAGACAGATACAACTATTTATCTTCTTATGTATAAGTAAGGTCAACAGGCCTGTATATAACCAGTATTTCTTGCCCAGGACTGTAGCAAATGCCTGATAATCTTAACATAGGATCCCTTTTTTTTTCACTTAAAAAAATCTGGGGGGTGACTTCATTGTGCTGTGCACAGTAGTATCTAAATATTGCCTCCCTAAATTCATCAGCAAAAAAATTGGTTTCTGAAAACCAACTTTATCTCTATTATTATTATGAGAGGAAAGTGGAAGTTTGCATGTCTTGCACTAATAAATTTTTACTATACTTAACTTCTGCATATTGAATAGTATAATGCTCTTATTTTCTTTTTTTCTTAATGTTTATCATCTTTTAAGAGAAAGAAAGAACACATCCTTGCAAACAGAGAGGGGGCAGAGAGAAAGGGACGCAGAGAATCCTAAGTGGGCTCTGCACTGGCAGCAGAGACCCCAATGTGGGGGGGATTGAACTCAGGAATCACGAGATCATGACCTGAGCCAAATTCAGATGCTTAGCTGACTGAGCCACACAGCCACCCCTTATATAACGCTCTTATTTTCATTTTTTGCCAGTTTCTTTAACCATCTAAGTCATTTCCACAAGTAATATTATCAGCATTTTCTTTATGCACTTAGTAGGTGGTTTATTTGATTTTTGAAGATTATATATTTCTTATATCTTTATAGTCTTAATTGGACAATTAAAGGAAACTATATATGACTTTGAGATTTTTCAGTGCTTAAAGCTTAGACTGAAGATTTTTCATTGTGTCAGTGTGATATTAATGGCACATTCGGTCTTATCCTTATTAAAATTAACAGTTTTTCTTTTCTTTAGGTTTTTTTTTTAATTCTAAATCTTCATACACAGTATTGGCAAAGAAAAATGTGCAAGAATTACAATGCTATATTCATTCAAATCATCTCCATTCTTAGATCTTTCTAGCTCAACATGATATCCTGCAGGATTTGACATCTCAGTGGAGCAAAGGACTGCATTTATCAGTAGGATGAGAATGTATCCTGTATTCGTCAGCAGGATATGAAAACTGGAAATTGTAATCAATAAATTACCCTTTACTACAGTCAGCCACTTTGCCATTTTAGAGGGTATGTATGATAATTTACGTGTTGGTGTATGTAGCATTACAATAAAGCAGTGGATAATGACTCTGATTGTTATGTGGGGAAGGCAGAAGGAATTACCACTTGCACTGGGAACAAAAATCAAAATATGTAACGAGTTTCAGCTCAGAGTTTGTAGTTGCTTTTTTCTTCTTGAAGAATCTGAAACTTCGAAGGTTTTTTTCAAAGTTCAATAGTTTTTTTTTAATTTCATGTAATTGAAATGTTGTAAAAACATGTTTGTAATGATAAAATATGGAAGCACATTGAGAATTGTATTTGTTTACTACAGACTTTGCTTTGGCATCCTGTCAGCATAAATTAACTAATCTGCTTTTAGAAAAATTACAAAAGGGTTAGATTATATTATTTTCATGGTACATACAGATATATAGTAGCTAAAATGCTCAAACTTATTTAGTCACCCCCCCATCCATAAACTTGAATCCGCTTTTTCTAACCTTTGATATGGTATCTTGGAAAAACTCTTGTTTCATTCCTTGGATTTAACATTCAGCATTATTTATTTGGCTAAGAACCACATCTTTTTCCATGAATAAAATTTCTATTATTTTCTGAGAAACTATTCTGACCAGGTATTAGAATGTCAGGCTGATATACGTTGGGTCTAGGGAAATGGAGAAATTGCTAACCTAGTTGCCTTATCTGTGATGCTATGTGTTCTTTAGGACACCCAGATTCCAGTTTTCCCAAGTCAGATTACATAGACAATTAAAGGCTTTATCAAGCAAACTCCTTAAGGCATATTCCTTTAAAATTCTCTATTTTAGATATTAAAAACATGCAAAAATGTGTTCATTAAATTTGTACAGTTTAAAAAAGTTTTTAAAAATATATATTGTCATACAACCATCGGTACCATTATACATCACTGTAATTAGACCATTTCCATCAAATTAAAACGTCTACTCTTTGCTTCTTTGCAGTCATGCCTTTCCTAATTATGGCCCCACACATCTGATTTTAGTTCATAGAGTTTTGCCTTACCCAGAATGTCATAAAAATCCAATTAAATGGCTTGTAATCATTTGTATTTATTACTTTATTAATTTATTTTTGTATTTTATAAATACTTTATAATGCTTTTGAGCTTCATCCATGTATCAGGAGTGCATTCTTTTTAATTGCTGAGTATTATGCCATTGAATGGAGAAACCACAGTCTTTTTATCCATACATCGAGTGTTAAAAAATTTGGTTTATTCCAGATTCTGGATATTATACACAATATTTTAATTCATATTATGATCAACAAAAATATTTAGCTGTAGTTTCTGTTTGTTTTGTTGTTGTTTGTTTGTTTGTTTGGTTGGTTTTCCTGATGATGTCTTTCTCTTGATGTGTTGATGTGTTACACTGTTACGGTAATATCAATGTAATATTGCTTTCATAGTGAGATTTGGGAATTAGTTCTACCTCAGGAAGACTTTTGCAGAACTGGTACTATTTCTTTCTTAAATAGTTAGCAGAATCCATTGTTGAAGTCATCTGCCTCTGCAATATTATTTACAGGAAAAATTTTAATTATGGATTCAATTTCTTTAAGTGATATAAGAATATGCATATCTATTTTTGTTGATTGAATTTAGGTAAATTCCTTATTGAGTTTACCATTCCATATTTCTATTTCATAGATATCTAGCATGAAGTGTTAATTCTTTGAAGTGTTATGTCTGTTTATTCTTTTTCTTAAGGTACGGATTGTCTGCCATACATCAGGAGTCAGATTTCTTAACCATACACAATAGAGCTGTTTCTTTTAGAATAGGCACAAAAGTACTCTGGGTATTAAAGTTCAAAGGATTATTTCCCATAAACCAGATAATAACTATAAATTGTATTTACGACCCTGAACTAGAGTATTGACAACCTTCAATCAATTTTTATCTTCCAATACCTTGAAACTTTTGAAATATACTGACCAGTTATAATATAGAAGTCCTTTAATTTGGATTTTTCTGATGATGCTCCCATCATTAAATTAAAGTTATACATTAGTAAGTAGGATACTATGGAGGTTGTGTTATCTCACAACCTCATATCAGGGGGTACATTAATTCCGTATATGTTACTAGTTCTTTTAACCTTGATCATTTGCTTAAGGTGGCATCTAGCATGATATAAACTTAATATTCTTTCCCTTGGAACTTATCAAATGTGTTGGGGAGATATTTTGACACTGTGTAAATGCTTTGTTTCTGCTTAAATATTCACCTTCTAAATTTATCATCCATCAGTGCCTGTAGCAATTATTCCTGGGTTATTCTAAAAGTGGTGTTTCTATTTTCTTTTACATCTATGAACCAAAATTCTTCTGTAAAAAAAGAGTTGTCACTTCTCTCCGTATTTATTTATTCAGTTATATATTTGTACAATCATGGATTCACATTTTTGGCTTTTTCACGTTGATTTTTATGACATTTTTATTATTTATTTCTTTATTTGCTTAGCATTCCCTTGTATGAAGTACAATATGTTTGTAAAATTCTTTTTGTCTTTAGACTTAAAATATTGACCCAAGCCAACTCCTGTCTTTTAATCCCTTGCAGTGTGGTTCTGTGATTCATTTTAATACAGTTAGAGTCATTTATCACAGTCTATATTTCCTCTCCAAAAATCCTCGTAGATTTTTTAAAATTTACCATTCAGTAAAATTTACATTTTGTGGTGTACAATTTTATGTATTTCAAATAATGCAAATAGTTGTTTATAATAACCACAGTTCCATCCAAAATGTAATATTACCTACAAAGTGGTATTTCTTTATATTAAACCCATCTTCATTCTCCTCCAAATCTTGACTAGAACTAATTTTTTTTTTGTCCCTATAGTTTTGCCTTTCCCAGAATGTTCTATAAAGGAAGCATATAGTGTTAGCCTTTGGGTCTAGATGAACCACTTAGAAATACCTTAGGAATTTTCACTTAGAAAAATACATTTATTATTCATTACTGCTGTTGCAACAGTTGTTAGTTTGCTCCTTTTCATTTCTGAGCAATATCCCATTGCATAAATGTCTTGGTTAGTATATCCATTATATTAGGGTTCTCTGATCTCCTTGGATTTGTGGTTTGATGTATGTCATTTATTTTAAAAAGTCTGTAGCCATTGTTTTCTCAAATGTCTCTTCCACCCTATTCTCTCATTCTTTTCTTAAACTTAAAGTGCACATATATTAGATGGATTGATAATGTCTCATGACTTTTGGATAATCTCTTCTTGTATTTTTTCACTCACTTTTCTCTTTGTGTGTCTGTTTGAATAATCTATTTTGACTTCAAGTTCACTGAATCTTTCCTTAACTATGTTTATAATACAGAAGCATACATCAAAAGCATTTCCTATTTCTTTTACCATGTATGTTATTTTTAGCATTTCTGTTTCATTGTTTCTTAAAATTTTTGTCTGCTGAAATTGTGCATTTGAGTTTGCATATTGAACCACTTTTTTCAATAGAGCATTTACCACAATATTAATAATAATTATTTTATAGTCTCAGTCACACAATTACTATAATTTGTCATAATTAAGTGTGATTCTGATGATTGCCTCATCTCTTCAGAGTGGGTCTTTCTTTGCCTTTTGATATGCCTTACAATTTTCCTGAATCCAGGCATCCTATCAGGACAGTAGAGATGAGTTTAAAAGCTTTTATGCCCGAAAATGGTCATGGTTTCCCTTCTGATAGAACTTTATTGTAGGTGTTTGAGATAATCTAGGTTTAGAAACTGGACTAGGTCTGAAGGTGGTTGTTGCTATGGCTACCACCACTATGCCCTAGGTTGAATGTCTGTTCTTAAAAAAATAAAATGTATCCTTGGGTGTCAAATGTTCTTACATTTGAAATTGAAAAAAAAGTACAATTGCTCTTTAATGTCAAGAATATAATTAATAATCCAAGGACTATTTTCTTCTTAAGAAAAGCCAAGCCTAAATCTCAGTAAACATAGTGCTTTAAATAAGGAAGCACACAAAACCTTACAACATGCCTTCTCATGGTAAATTTTCAGTTATTTATTTGAAATGGATTTAAAACTCTCCATAAAATAGACTTGAAAAGACAAATGGTTAGAGAATAAATAAACTGGATAATATATATTACAGATTCTGTTAACTTAATAAATTATCAGTAAATTTCAACTATACAAAATTTTACTGTGCTTAAATTGGACATAAAATAATTCAAACTGTATTCACTAAGACATGTCTATTATTATATAATACACCTGTTTTATTTTTTATTTATTAATTTTTTAATGTTTATTTTTGGGGGGCAGAGAGAGAGAGAGAGAGAGTGTGTGAGTGTGAGTGGGAGAGGGGCAGAGAGCTAAGGAGATAACAGAATCCAAAGCAGGGTCCAGATTCTGAGCTCTCAGCACAGAGCCCGATGTGGGGCTCAAACCCACAAACTGTGAGATCATGGCCTGAGTCGAAGTCTGACACTTAATCAACTGAGCCGCCCAAGTGCCCCTATAATACTCCTGTTTTAAAATGTATAATTCTTTTAAATTACTGTCTAAATTGATATTAAAGAGCTATTTTTAAAAGTGTATAGGTATAATGCATGTATATTTTCAGTGTAATGTCTGAAATAAAAAAGAAATCAAGTAATTAAATCAATCAAGGAATTTTACTCATCTTTTAACACAGAATTTCTCATACAATTTTTAAAAAATTTTTGAGATATTAGGTGAACTTGGATTGTAATTGACTACAGAATTTGACTGAATTTTCAGAAGAAACATAAAAGGACTACGTAGGGCATGTGATGATTTAGTGTACCCAAAATAAATGAATATACTACAATCCCTTACCACCACCATATTTAAGATAATTAATAAATCTACTTTAATTAACAGAAATAACTTAGATTTAGTGTTTAAAATACTAGTATATTAAAAACTTATATTAAAGAATGCCATTATAGAGGGTTGTTGGGTGGAGGTAGGTTAAATAAATAATGGGAATTAAGGAGGGGACTTGGTGTGATGAGCACCAAGTGTTGTATTTGAGTGTGAAATCACTCAGGTCTACACCTGACACTAATATTACACTGGATGTTAACTCACTGCAATTTAAATAAAAACTTGGAAAAAATAAAATAATCATCATCCTAAAAAGATATGAATTCTATTATAATTTTTACCCTTCATGATTATACAAAGGAGTAAAAAAAAATGAAATTATTGTCTGACATATTTCATTAGTGGTTTATTAATAATTTATAATCTATTGAATCTCTAGATTAATTCATGTTAAAAATGGTGGCATAAAATATTTTTATTTTAAATCTTTACAAATATATGATATTGGTAAATATCTACATTTGATCTTTCTGTCATTAATGTCTACTAAAGTATAATCTCTGCCACAAACCTCTTGTTGCAGAAGTAGAGAGTTCCTATCCAAATGTTATCAGAATATAAGAATTGAAAAAAGATCTGCTTGAGAAGAAGAAAATAGTGAAATAATTTGAAACTTACAAAAATACATATTGATCTAAAAATATGGCTTGACAAGTTGAATTTAACTTGCAGTTTTAGGATTAGTATACAGAAATGAAATGAGGAAGAACTTCTGTAGAAATATTTATCAGCAAACTATATGCACACAATAGAATTTGTATAAGATTTTTTCAGTAAGCTAAAGTTTAAGAAAAGTAGGAAGATTAAAAAGTTATTTTTATTTTTGACTCTAGTTTAACAACTAAAATTCCATATCATTACAATTAATTTGGCTTCACATTCTATATTAAGTAAAATTATCACACAGCACAATATGTGCTGTTTACTTGCCTCAGCATTTGCAAATTTCAGTTTCTACAGTTCCCTCAGCTTTAACCCTCAGTCCACATTCTGATGGTGCAACAACTAATTCTAATTGTGCTTTTCCATAACTCATTTTATTATTTTATGTATTTATTTTTTAGAGGGAGAGAGAGAGAGCTCGCATGTGCTAGCACTGGAAAGGGGTAGAGAGAGGAGACAGAGGATCTGAAGTGGGCTCTGCACTGAAAACAAAGAGCCCAATGTGCAATTAAGAACTCATGAGCCCTTTTTTTTGGAATAGTTTGAGAAGAATGGGTATTAACTCTGCTTTAAATGTCTGGTAGAATTCCCCTGGAAAGCCATCTGGCCCTGGGCTCTTATTCATTGGGAGATTTTTGATCACTGATTCGATTTCTTCACTGGTTATGGGTC
>CM053574.1:113955500-114005970 GCA_028646485.1 Cryptoprocta ferox | reverse complement strand
AAAAAAAAAAAAAAAAAAAAGAAGGCTCAGGAGAATGTTGGCCACATCTGCCAATGTCCTAGTATTTCATGTGCTTAGTGGCCACAAGGATATGGACCCTCATTCTGCATCCACACAGTATACTTTTCTAAAGGCAAAGCCTGGACCTTGGCATCATATAGACTTGTCCATGTCTGAAATTTCATACTTTCTAATCACAATTGATTTCTGATTAGATTAGTTTTCAGCACTGAATATTTACCTAAGGTGATAGTCTTAGCCTGGATTCCGCCACAAATGGATTCCACGTTTGGGGCAATGCATAGTTTCCTGGTATATTCAATTCCATCAATAGAAATTAGGTGGGAACCTTGGAAACCCATCCTCCTATAATTCCCATTTTTCATAGCCTCATGATCCTCATCTATTTTGCATCCCCAGAATTGATATCATTAGTCCTCATATCTCTGTAAATAAAACGTCTTTTATATCTCTTATATGTCAATTCCATAAGATGCCTCAAATCCTTGAGTCAGCCCTTATCTCTTGCTTTCTAATCCTTAGCAAGTTATTCACACATTCTGATCATGGTTACCATTTCTCATCCCTGTCCAGCTCCTGATGAAATCTTTATCTGGTCCCACTGAATTCTACACTCCATAAACAGCAAAATCTTCTCTATTCTCAACCTCTTACCTGGACATTTCTTTTTTTGCTTGTTTTAATAGAACTCAAGACTTTTCTAGGGGTTCTATTCCCCCATTTAGCCCTTTGTCCATTTTCCCCTACCAGCATCATATACAGGTACTTAGGAATGGAAATGCAATAGTGACCAAGAGGGCCTCATTGTTACCCTCTGCTTGACTAACAAACGTTAGATAAGTGTTTGTTTGTTTGTTTTTGTCTTCTGACCCTAGGCCCCCCCTTTTCTTAGAGCATCTGCTTTAGAAAACTAGTTAGTGTAAATTCTCTCTCCCTTTGAGATATAAAAGGTGGCTTCTGTAATTCTCATTGCTTTTTCATGGTTTCCTCCCAACAGCCAATGCCTGTGCATAAACTCTCACCAACTTATATTATTAACTGCCTTTCCTTGTTCTAATCATCCACAAATCCTCCTTATACTTTATTTCCTAATTATTTTAACAAGTACCCCACTAACCTTTTTCTCCAACCATTTCAAATTTTAGTCTTAGTACCTTAAATACACATAGATGAAACTTCTAAATCACAGGGCTTTCAGTTCTTTGGACTTGTCTGTTCCAGTGATCTTGTCCATTGTATCTCAGGTTCACTTCTATTCAGACTTTGGCATTACCAATAAATTTAACCCTTGTACAGTATCAACTTATACACTCCATGCTCTGACAACTACTTCCTGTATTTTTTGCTCACTCTCTATTACCATGAAGTCAATATTTTTTCTACACTGTCGAATTTTCATAGTCTCTTATTTTCCTATTCTTATTCTCCTGTGGTCATCTCTCCCGTCTTTACTCAGGTTAAGTTCTATGGCAAATCTTTATAAGCATTCTCTTACATACAACTGAAAATAACTTGCTCTTCTGTTACGTTTTCCTACTCTATTGGCAAAATCCTAATGCTATTTAAATCAGCTCTTCACTAGTTTTGTGACTGCTACAGTGAACTGAACCTGAATTTGGCCAGAGAAAAACACACAAGTATACAGTAGTGAGCGATCTCACTTTAAATTTATAATGATAAATCTGTTTCTGAGCAGTCATACTTTATTTCACTAGATCATTGATTTGTTTTCTCCCCTATAAACTTTACCACACTTTCTACTTTCTCTTTATGTTTCCAAACTTCTTTCAGCTGATGATATTGTATTATATTTCACTCACAAAAACTCACATAAACATTTGTGGAATCCTGAAAATCTTAGTTTAGTATTAAGCTGCTAATTTCCTGCAAGATTTTTAATAACAGTTTTTCCATATATTATAACATTATATATGGCAATGAAGTTCTGAGAAAATCCAGAAATCTTCCTCAAACATGGTTTAAGGTTAGATCTCATAGAAAATTTTCAGTGGATTCTAGGCTTTCCTTTTCGTAATGTATAATCATTGCTATGTTTTAGACTATTTCTGAAGAACTTTCTCCATTTTAGTTTGTTAAAAGTAACCACTAACAGCCATTTGAATATAGCTATAATATACCTGTAGCTCTTATGTTCAAAGCTTATATCATAAGTGAAAGTACACACTCTGGAACAGACTTTGCCTTCACATCAGTTCTTCCTATAATGGAAGGAATTTATTTTATTCTACAGTCTCTTTATGTTTAAAATGTGGTTAGCAGTAATGCCTACCTCTATGCATTATGGTATCAGTTAAGTATGAAAATCCCTATTAGCAGTTAAGATAATACTCTGCACATTATAAACTTTTACTATTCCTTAGATATATTTATTAATTATATCCACAGTTTTTGGTACTACTAGCAAGTCCATAGTAAGGTCATGTTCAACTTCTTGTTCAGGAGTGGATAGGTGAATATGTCTACAAAATGTTAAGTGCATTCTTTTTGTATTAATCACATTTTTTTTTAAAGTTTATTTATTTTGAAAGAGAGAAAAAGATCAGGGGAGGGGCAGAGAGAGGGAGACAGAAAATCTCAAGTAAGCTCCACGCCGTCAGCCCAGAGCCCATCAAGGGAACTGCGAGATCATGACTTGAGCCGAAATCAAGAGTTAGATTCTTAACCAACTGAACCACCTAGGCTTGCCTATACTTGATTAAGTTCTGAATTATGTACTAGCTACATTCGTAGAACCTCTCTAAAGATAATAATTTATATATTAAACTATAGTTTCCATGCACTGCCATATTTAGAATCTCAGTGATTTGCAAGAGTAAAATGTTCCATGCATGTTCTGGAAATACAAAAGCTTCAGGTTTTACCATCAAATGTCTTACAAAATTGCATATGGGAATTTCTTGCCAATTGGTTTTGCCTGATTTTTTGCTTTGTTTCAGTAGTTATGGAATCAGAAGTATTGACAGGACTTTTGGGATGTGAAGAAGGGCTACTAAAATGTTAATTATCTCAAAATATTTCCACAATGGAAAAACAAATCAAAAACAAAACTGACTTAGCTTATAATATTCTGATCTTCTTACATGTGGGCTGTATTTTCGTTTAGCCTTGACACACTACCCCTAGCTGTGTTTAAAAGAATGTAAGTTAATTTGTATTATTTCTAACCAGGAAAAAAAAAAAAAAAACTATCTTCATTTATTATTTTAAATTTTATAACCATTTTTAAGAATATAAATAGTGAAGTCTGTTACACTAGTAAGTGATAAAAACAAATTGTTAACGTGGATACATAGATTTAAAGATTATAGTGCAGTATGTTTTCACAAGCCATGTCATATATCACCGTAGATTGGTTGAAATTGCTTGGCTAACGCAATAGGAATAATGAATCATCATCAAAGTTGTATTCACAGTATTAAAGTTTACTCTTTGTGAAATATATTATTAAATATTTAGTGCTTTTACCTTGACAATATTAGCAATAATCTTCCAAAAAAGTTTTTCTAAGTTTGCAGTATTATATATATATATATATATATATATATATATATATATAGTGTTTTGAAATACATTTAAGGTTATTTACCTGATGATGTGGTGAATTTTCTTCCTGGTTGTTGCTCTTACATTCACTCTTTTTTTCTGTCTCTTTTCTAGAAAAGTAAAAACTTAATTATTAAATATTGACAATTACCAAAATACTTTAGGGAATCAAAAATAATAAGTGTGCTTTGTAGACATAACTTATCAATTAAATGAGTACAGATTCATGAAATAACCCATAGATGTCTGAGTTTACATATGATAGTAAAAAAACATAATTAATTTCAAATATGTCTGGAATGGAGATCACCTGAGCTTTAAGGTAAAACATATATTTCAAGATTGGAAAATAATGGCAAATGAAAGTAGGAATATTTTAATGAAATGCTTTATGAACAATAAATCCTGGAAATGTCAAAAATGACTCTGAATAGAATATGTTATACTTCATATGTAAGCCATAATGCAACAGACAACATGAAAGGAAAGACTTGCATATACAGAAAATGTTTTTATTATCTTAAGACATTTTGTTTATGAAACAAAGAGTTCTGAAGTATAATGTAAAACATTTAGGTACCTAAATCATCTTTATGATACATTTTATGAACACCTATGAAATTGTTTTTTTCTGTTCTGTAAGTTAGGATTTCTTTAAAAAAATTGAGAAGAAATACCTCCTTTTCTCTTCTTTCAAACAACACTGTGTAGGAAAAAACTTATGTGAAGTTATGAAATAGGATTAATTTCTATCGATGTCCACTATGTACCAAGCAATTTGAATGACTTTTTGAATTTCCCTTCAAACCAGTACCACTTCTATTGTTTTCTGTCTTAGGAATGGAAAAACTATCCATAATGTTTTAGGTACCACAATCCTTCACACTTTATTTTCCCTCATCCTAGATACTTCCAAATCCAACCCTTTACTAAAACATAGTAACTTTACCTTTTCCTGAATCAGTCTCCCCCTCTGTGTCCCTTCAAAGAAATCTTTGAATTGCTATTAGACTTTGCCTTTGGGAAAATTTAACTCAGAGCATAGTAGTTTCGTATAGTGCAAAAGCAATGAAATAAAATTAGAGTTAAAGGTTTTCAGTTTGGTGAAAAAAATTGCATGCTGTGTACTAACCATATTTCAAGCTTCCAGAAAATTTTTCTCATTTCTATTTGAAGATAAAAATAGTATCTAGCTTCTGGAAGTATTAAATGAAGTAATGCAAGTAAAGTGCCTAGAACGGTACTTGACACAGAGAGTAAATGCTCATTAAGTGTTCATTATTCCAGAAGTAACCTTGTAGTGATCAATATTGCCTGGTCTGGAGACAGACTGCAGGTATAAAATCCCTGCTCTGACTTAGTATACATGACTATGAGTAAGTTACTTGAATTCCTTATACCTCACTACCTTTTAATGTAAATTAAAGATAATAATAATTCCTATGTCATAGAATTGCTGTGAGGATGAAATACACTAATAAATGGGGAGTTACAGATCTATGTCTTCCACATTTTAAGCACTATATAAGCATTTTCTTTGTTTTTTACAAGTTTTTATTTAAATTCCAGTAAGTTGACATATAGTATAATATTAGTTTCAGGAGTTGAATTTAGAAACACTTTCTACTGTTATTTTAAATTATTCTCATCATTATTAAATGTGTAATATAAGTTTATACATGTAATTTTTCAAATTACCAATGTAAAAAATCATTTTACCAGATAAAAGGAACCAGTAAGATTTTAATGAATATCTCTTATATAGACAGATAGAGGTGGTCTTGAATAAGCCAATCCTAACTCCACTCTGGTAAGTGTGGTTAAGAAGATGTGTCTTCTCAAATACCATATGATTTCACTCATATGTGGATTTTAAGGAACAAAACAAATGAACAAAGAAAAGAAGACACAAAGAAAAAAGCAGACTCTTAACTATGGATAGCAAACTAGGGAGATGGGTAGGGATGGGTGAAATAGGTGAAGGGGATTAAGAAAAAATACACTTACCATGATGAGCGCTGAGTAATGTATAGATTTGTTGAATCACTATAGTGTACACTTGGCAGTAATATAACACTGTTAATTATACTGGAATTAAAATTTTAAAAGTTAAAAATAAAAAGTTCTGTTAAAAAATGTGTCTTCTTCCTAGCTTCAGTAAAGGGTTTACAGAATTTCTCAGGGAGAGGATTCCCTCCAGCATTTCTCATCTTCCACAAGTTTCGTGTTACAAACTCTAAATTCCGAGTGAGTGTGGGCAAGAGGTGAAGGGCTACCTTCATCAACCCATCCATGACTCATATGTGCTGGTTTTATACCTAGTACAGCAAAAATTGATTCTCAATTGTCTGTCCGTACCTTAGCTTGCTTTTAGGATGGAGGTTCCGTGTCAGAAGAGGTAAGCCAAGTAGGATACAATTCCTACCGAGCACTTTGTTTATGAACAGTGGTTTAAATCCAAGATAAGAGGGCACTATCTATATCATAAGCTCTGAAGTGGTGGTTCAGAGATATATCCAGGGGAGAGCAAGGCCATAAGAATAAAGAGCTCCCCAACAAAACCATCCCTATAAAGGAGTCAAATTTAATTGAATGAATATAGAATGATTTATGCCTCAAGGAACTGTCAAAAATAACAGGGAAATCAGCCAATTACCAGCCAGCAAGAAAGCTAACAACTAAGTGTAATATCACCAGAAGCAGAGACAAAGACAACTTAATGGGGAGATCAGGGAAAGAAATGATCAGAAGAGCTCAGGTAAACCAGTCTCATTCCAGTGTGACAGAACACATGCCCAAGGTTGCACTTTCTGAGGAGTGAACTCAGGGGCTGGACACTGTAGGAGAGACATAGTTTATTCTTAAAAGTGCAGCCAAATCCCTAAAGTAACACACAACAACAAGTCCTAGAAAAGGAGGTTAGTATCCAGATTTGCTACAACGTACTATCTAAAGTATCTAGTTAAAAATAATAGTAAGAAATGAAGAAGACAGATAATTGTGACTTATACACAGGAAACATACAATAGAAACTGCCTTTAGGAGGGATTAGATGTCATGCTTAGCTGGCAAAGATCTCAAAGCAGCTATTATAAATATCTTCAAAGAAATAAAGAAACCATACTTACTTGGCTAGTATCATGTTGAAAAGTTTTGCATCTATGTTCATCAGGGATTTGGCCTATAATTTTTCATTTTAGTGGGGTCTTTTTCTGGTTTTCGAATCAAGGTAATGCTGGCTTCATAGAATGCGTTCCCTTCCATTTCTGTTTTTTTGGAACATTTTCAGAAGAATAGGTGTTAACTCTTCCTTAAATGCCTGATAGAATTCCCCCTGGGAAGCCATCTGGCCAGGACTCTTGGTTTTTGGGAGACATAATTACTGATTCAATTTCTATACTGGTTATGATTCTGTTCCAATTTTCTATTTCTTCCTCTTTCAGTTTTGGTAGTATATGTTTCTAAGAATTTGTCTGTTTCTTCCAGATTGCCCAGTTTATTGGCATATAATTTTTCATAGAATTCTCTTATAACTGCTTGTATTTCTGTGGTGTTGGGTGTGATCTTTTTCATTTGTGATTTCATCTGATTCCTTTCTCTTTTCTTTTTGATAAATCTGGCTAGGGGGTTATCAATTTTGGTTATTCTTTCAAAGAACCAGCTCTTAGTTTCGTTAATGTATTCTACTGTTTCTAGAGGGTTTTTGTTGATGTTGTTGTTGTTGTTGTTTGTTTCTATATCTATTTGTGCTCTAATCTTTATTATTTCCCTTCTTCTGGATTTAGGCTTTATTTGCTCTTTGTTTTCTTGTTCCTTTAGGTGTAAGGTTAGGTTCGTATATGCAACCTTTCTTGCTTCTTGGGACAGGTCTGAATTGCAATATACGATTGCCTTTGCTGTATGCCGAAGTGTTTGGACTGTCACGTTTTCATTTTTATTGGCTTCCATGTATTTTCTTCTTTAAATTCCCACTTAACCCATTTATTCTTTAGGAGGATGTTCTTTAGCCTCCATGTATTTCAGAATTTTCCAAAATTTTTCTTGTAGTTGACTTCAAGTTTCATACCACTGTGATCTGAAAATATGCATGGTATGATCTCAATCTTTTTGTACTTGTTGAGGGCTGATTTGTGACCCCATATGGGATCTATTCTGGAGAATTTTTCATGTGCCCTCGAGAAGAATGTATATTCTGCTGCTTTAGGATAAAATGTTCTGAATATATCTGTCAAGACCATCTGGCCCAGTGTGTCCTTAAAAGCCATTGTCTCCTTGTGGAATTTCTGCTTACTGATCTGTCTCTTGCTGTAAGTATGATTTTAATACTACTATTATGGTATTATTATCAATCAGGTCCTTTATCTTTCTGATCAATTAATTTATACATTTGGGTGCTTCTCAGTTGGAGGCATAAATATTTATAAATGTTAGATCTTGATAGGTAGACATTATGATATAATGCCGTCCTTCATCTCTTGTTACAGTCTTTGTTTTAAGGTCTAGCTTATCTGATATAAGTATGGCTACTTGGGCTTTCTTTTGATGCCCATTAACATGATAGATGTTTCTCCATCCCCTCACTTTCAATCTGCAGTATCTTTAGAGAGCATTTAGATAGATCATGTTTGTTTATTCATTCTGATACCCCATAGCTTTTGATTAGAGCATTTAGTCTATTAACATGCAGAGTGATTACTGAAAGATATGAATTTAGTGCCATTGTGTTGCCTGTATAGTTAGTGTTTCTGGTTATGTTCTCTGGACCTTTTTAGTCTTTGTTGCTTTTGTTTTTTTCTGTTTTATTTTGTTTTCTCCAAAGAATCCCCTTTAAAATTTCTTGAAGTGTTGGTTTAATGGTCACAAATTCCTTAAGTTTCTGTTTTCTGGGAAATTCTTTATCTCTCCTATTTTGAAGGACAACCTTGATGGATAAAGAATTCTTGGCTGCATATTTTACCATTCAGCGTGTTAAATATATACTGCCACTCTTTTCTGGCCTGCCAAGTTTCTGTGGACAATTATGCTTGAACTTGATCTGTCTTCCCTTGTAGGTTAAGTACTTTTTGCTTTGCTGCTTTCAGGATTCTTTCCTTGTCTGTGTGTTTTGTGGATTTGACTATGATATACCTTGGGATGGTTGGCTTTTGTTGAGTTTAATGGGAGTTCTCTGTGCTTTGTGAATTCTGATGTATTGTGTCCTTCCCCAGATTAGGGAAGTTTTCAGCTATAATTTGCTCACATAAACCTTCTGCCCCTTTTTTCTCTCTTCATCTTCTGATACTCCTCTTATACAAATGTTATTTCTCTTTAGTAAGGCTCGGAGTTCTCAAGGTTATGTATCATGATCTTTGGCCTTTATATCCCTCTTCTTTTCAGCTTCATTATTTTCCATAATTTTATCTTCTGTATCACTGATTCAATGCTCTGCTCCATCCATCCTTGCCATCATGGCATCCATTCAATATTACATCTCAGGGAAACCTTGTGCACTTCTAATGAGAATGTAAAATGGTGCAGCTATTATGGAAAACATATGGAGGTTCTTAAGAAAATTAAAACTAGGATTACCATAATGTCCATCAATGTCACTTCTGGGTATATAGCCAAAATAACTGAAAGCAAGATGTTAAAGAGATTTTTACATACCTATGCAGACTATTACCAAGGCCTGTCAGTGCTGCCTCTAAAAAAGATCACAGTCCACACTGCTTCTCATCACCTCCATTCCTACCACTATGGTCATTCCACCATGATCTGTAGCATCTGCCCCAGCCTCCATCCACACAATAACCTATGGGAGAATTTTTTGTTTTTGTTTTTGGGTTTTTTTGCTATAAATATAGCAGTTTTTTTAAACACTGAAAAGTACACATCCGTGAGTAGCAATCTTCCTTTAAATCTGAGTTTCCCACATATATTATGTATCACCTAAAACTAAGAAAAAAACACATTATTTTAAAAAATTACAAAAAGTTTTTAGTTTAAAATGGAGAATGATAGCACACTCCTACACTCTCAAATGCCTTCTGACATAAGAGAAGGAGAGGATGAATTCTATAGAAGAGGAATGAAATAATAGCACCTTAGAATAAGCATGGGTGCCATGTCATTCCTAGAAGTTAGAAAGTAATCGGGACAAGATTAACAGGGAAAGAGAAACAAGGGTCTTCCTGTGATGAAATAATGCTTGATATGTAGAACTTATGTATCCATGCCTCATATGGTGCCAAACTTAAGAGGAGAACGTGGGTTAAGAATTATACAATGAGAGTATAGAATTTTTGATCTGTTGTGACTGTGATAAATGCTTGTACTCTCTCTAATACCTTCTGTAATCTCTATAGCTGAGCTTGCACATTTGAAAAGAAAATAAGTAGAAAGCAGTCAATGTCATTACTAAACTATTACGGCCTTTTGTGAGGGGTATACTCCCATGATGAAATTTAATAAATTTTATGCAAAAAAAGGCACGTTTTTCAAATGATGTCCTATGTGCTGAGAGACCGCTCTCAAAAAGGCAACATGGCACAGTGTCTTCAGAAATCAGAAGGGCCGAATTGGAATCTCAGCATCTATCTATATGAAATGGGACTTTCTGAAACTGGATTCCATAAAAAAAAAAAAAAAAAAAAAAAATAGGTCCCCTTCATATGATTAACCTGAAGGTAAAAATGACATAACATGTAACCTGTTCTATTGAAGGGTCCATTTTCCACTTGAACAGAGTAGATAATCACAAAACTTTAGGAATTATTCAGAGCACGTAAGCACATTTTGTAGTAAGTCTTAAAGTTGGTAAGTGAAGATTTTATAGAAAAGTAAAATAAATATAATAAACCTAAATACCCACTGAATTTAATGTTAACAGAAGAATTGAGAAAAATGAAAATATAGTGTTTGAGCCCCATGTCAGGCTCTGTGCTGACAGCTCAGAGCCTGGAGTCTGTTTCAGATTCTTTGTCTCCCTCTCTCTCTGACCCTCCCTTGCTCGCTCTCTGTGTCCATCTGTCTGAAAAATAATAATCATTAAAAAAATTAAAATAAGAATACTATTTCCTTCTCAAAGGAAAAATCATGTGATTACAAAAAATAAAAAAAAAATCTCCTAACATATTATAAACAAATGACAAGATATACACAAATCCATTAAAACATTGATAATTATATTTGAAAGTCTATACGAACAGGGCAATAATATAAATTGCTTTCTATTAGAATCACCATTGAATATTATGAAACTGTGTGACTTCACACAAATTCAAAGAATAGATTACATGGTGTGCTAAGTAGGGCTGACTAGGCAAAAAAAAAATCTGTAAATGATTGCTATTTAGGCATCACATGTGCCATTTGGAGAGTACTCAGTGATGTACTGATAATTTAAACCCTAAGAAAATGTGACCCATTTACATGTATATGTTTTAAGCAGTAGCAGGAGATAAAGTTTTAGATTTAGTTTATTCTAACTCATCCCAACCATCCATCCCATGATGGATGATTGGTTTAGTGACATCTTACAGAGGTGATTTTCTTATCACTCTTTTAAAATTCTGGATTAAGACACAGTCAATATCCCCAGACAGAATCCTAGTTAGATAAATATATGAGAAATTGATTGAAAACTTCAGGCTAGTCTTTTTTTTTTTTCCTACTACATCTTTATTACATTACACTCAGATCATCTGCTATTAAATATTTGGTACATTCTCAAAAATATACACATCCTTTTTACTTTC
Organism: Cryptoprocta ferox; assembly: GCA_028646485.1. Taxonomy (NCBI): domain Eukaryota; kingdom Metazoa; phylum Chordata; class Mammalia; order Carnivora; family Eupleridae; genus Cryptoprocta; species Cryptoprocta ferox. The sequence goes on along the minus strand of CM053574.1, from coordinate 113,994,649 downwards.
TATGATTTTTTTTTCAAAATTTATTTACTTATTTTTAGAGAGAGTGTGTGTACGTGAGAAGGGAACGGGCAGAGAGAGAGAATCCCAAGTAGGCTCCACCCTGCCAGCGCAGAGTCCAATGTGGGGTTTGAATTCAGGAACTGTGAGATCATGACCTGAGCTGAAATCGAAAGTCAGATGTTCAACCAACTGAGCCATCCAGGTGCCCTTTAAAGAGATGATTCATCTTTAGGGAAATGAGTCATGCTGATATTTCAAATATTTTAATAGATTGGTGCTTATTATATGCATTATAGCAAATAAGAAATTATTTCACATTCTGAGTCTACCATACAAAACAACCACATTAAAATCAGTATCTTAATTTCCTTCTAATCAGTTTTTCTACTCATATTCTCATATAAAACAATTAATGTATTTTTTATGCTGCTTTAATTTATTTTACATTGAGACAACTCTTTAAGATTTTCTTTTTATTTAAATTCTAGAATCTATGTGTTTCTATATTAGAAAGGTCAAAAATAAATTTTTGTTACTTTTTAAAAAATTAATGTTTATTTTGGGGGGGGGGATATAGGTGGGGGAGGGGCAGAGAGAGGGAGAAACAGAACTTGAAGCAGGCTCCAGTCTCTGAGGTGTCAGCACAGAGCAATATACGGGGCTGGAACTCATGAACTGCGAGATCATGACCTGAGCCAAAGTTGGATGCCCAACCTACTAAGCCACCCAAACGCCCCCAATTTAGTTTTTATATATGCACCAAAATTATAAGACAAAAAAAATTGCAACCCACGTTATCTTTTGTAGTCTCAGCTAGACTCACGAAGGCTCTGTGTTATTGAAAAGTTATTTATCAATCCTGTTATTTCTCATTCTTATGAGGGCTGAATGGTAAAAGGAAGCATATTGTAGATTATGGTAACTGATATTAAAATGAATCCTCTTTTTTTTAATGTTTAATTGAAGGTTAGGAATGTAAACTACTGTAAAACTGTTTAAACTAAAATGTAACCTAATTGATGATTGTTATTTTAGTATTGTGTATTTCTAAACTGTTACAGTTTGTACCAACAAACACATTTTTATATTAGTCACCTCTTTCCTCTGCACTTCTGAAACTATACTAGAGACACACAAGTAGGGGACAACTCTGATAACAGAAGGTTGAACAGATGGCCATTTTCAATTTCATTTTTCTGGAAAATGAAAGAGCTTTGTTGCTAACATCTACAGTTGATTCAAGAGGATGCTTACCATGCAGACAAAAAAGGAAAAAAAGTAAAAAAAAAAGTATTAGTTGCTTGAGAAACTTTGAGTTTTGTGATAGAAGCTTTCTGTATTTTGTTGAATCAAAGGAAAAAAGAAACCAAGTCCCTATAAATGTTTAGAAACCTGCCTTTGAATTTGAAAAAAAAAAAAAAGTATTTTTCTCACTTTTGGCACTGAAAGAAAAAAATACACAAAACTAGAAAAAAGACTTCTAGGAAAAGGGAAAACAAAAATTATGTAGTCTGGAATTAAGGGGAAAAATTAGTTTCCTTTTTCAACATGTAATGATTTATTGGAAAGGTAATACTATTCTAAAGAACATATAATTTATGTTTGTTAAAATTAAGGTTTTATAATGTTGAGAAAGACACACTCCTGGGTGCAGTCTCTTGACATCCACTGGGCAGCATTAGAGTTAGTCTTGAGCCTGGAACATTTCCTTCCCAAGAGATGAAAGGCCCACACAGTCTGTGCTGAGCTTAACACCTTGTGCGGGAGTACATTTCAGTCTCAATGAATGTTCTTTGTCTCTGTTTGAAGCATGTGCATATTATAGTACCTAGCCAACCCCACTTTTACATCTCTCCTGTGAGGAAAGGACGGGGTCTTTCCACTGTGGCATAAGAAGTGTGTGAATAGATGAATTTCCCTGTGTGATCTGCAGGGAGAGACTCCCTAGTTATGGGGAACCAACACCTATTATTGAAGCTCATGGTGCTCAGTCTCTTCTCTGAGTAAAGCGATCTTCTATCTAATGCTTAACTGTATTGTGTTTTCTTTGGTGACTCCCATACCAAGATGCCAATAGACAGAAAGTGTTTAGGCCTCTCCTGGGGTTGGTACTGGTGCTTGGTACTCTGCTCAACATGTGTATTCTGTTTTTTTTGTTTTTCTTTTTTCAGGTCTGTTTATGCACTAAAGTAGTTCACCTTCATCTGAGGTTTCACTTTCCACGGTTTCAGTTACCCATGGTCCAAAAGCAGATGATATAATTTCTGACATATAGTCAGGTCAGTAGTAGTCTAATGCTAGGTCACAGTACCTGTGTTATTCATCTCACGTCATCTCATCACTTAAAACTTTATCATCTCACATTATCACAAGAAGAAAAAGGCTGAATACAGTACCATAAGCTATTCTGAGAAAGAAAGACCATATTCTGTAACTTTTATTTTAGTATATTTTTATAATTGTTACATTTTATTAATAGTTATTGTTGTTAATCCCTTACTGTGCCTGATTTATATATTAAACTTTATCATAGATATATATGTGCAGGAAAAAACAGTATATTTAGGTTTGGTATTATCTGTGGTCTCAGGTATTCACTGGAGGGATCTTGGAACAGATCCCCTGTAGAGAAGGAGGCACCACTGTACTTTGTTTCATTTATGTATGTATTTATTTATTTAAATTAATTATTTTTTAGAGAGAGAGTGCATGTGCACATAAGCAGGGTGAGGGAAGGGCAGAGGGGGCGAGAGAGAGAGGGAGAGGGAAAGAGAGAGAGAGAGAGAGAGAGAGAGAGAGAGAGAGAGAGATCCCAAGCAGGCTCCATGCTCAGCACAGAACCTGCCACAGGTTCAAAACCATGACCCTGGGATCCTGACCTGAGCTGAAATCAGGAGTCAAATGCCCAACTGACTGAGTCACCCAGGTGCCACTGTACTTTGTTTTAAATTATCATTTAATGCACACAGATTTTATTCCCAAAGAATACATGTAGAATTACTTTATATATTTTTGAAAATTGGTATTACTTGTGATACATAAAGTATAATAAAAGAATAATATTTGATATAAGAACACACCTGTAAACAGACTGTATAAAAGAGACTAAGTAGAAGCAAATAATAGGGTGAAGGTAGATGATACTCCAGGGCAGACGTAATTCAATGGCAGGCATATGAACACTCTTAGGTGGAAAGAAGGAATCAGCTAAGATCTAGGTATAATGAAAACTAACTAAGAAAACTGTTAGGCTCTCTATTTGTGCATTGACCAGGTATAGAAGCAATGTGATATGGTATTTAATGAACATGATCTCTTGGCTTGAGTTAGGGTACAAACACTGACTCTAAATAGTTTTACATGGGTTCGGGTCAGCTGTAAGCTTTATCATGCCTACTTTGGGGGATTGTCCTATACTTAATGAAAAGCATGCACATCTAAGGTATTGCACTGTTATTCCTGCTGCACTGTGAGAGTAGGGTATATGCCATCAGCTAACATAATGCTAAATATTTCCCAATACAATTCTCTGATTTCCAAGTTGAATCATTTTGTATCCAAAATACAAGTGGGAGAATAAAAACTAAGAGAGATTAGGTGATTTGGAGAAGATTATTCCTTCCTTGCATTTGTTATGCTAATCAAATAGACAACATATGTAATGTAATTGGTCTAGTTTTGCACAGCTTATACCTAATGGAAGACTAATTTAGTTGTTACATAAACAAAGGCACAGGATGAAACATTCGTAGTATGTGCTGAGATTTCTAGCAGTCAGCTTAAAGGTGTATTAAATTCCCAAGAAAGAATTTTCAGTATTATTTTCACTACCACGTTGGAAGGCGCCAGGTGTCTCTCGGCTCCATATCTGCACTACTATATATTTTTCCCTAACTCTGAAGCAGGATGACCGCAAACTATATTTCTGAGATTCAATATCCTGTATTCTTTCAGGGGTAAGTGCTATGGTAGAATGGAGGGCAAGAGGCTATGAAAAGTTATTTTCAGAAAAAAATGTACTGTACTTAAATGGCCATACAAGTAGCAATGACCATAGCAGTGGCCAATGAGTATGGCCAGCCTGAGTATGATCATGGCCCCAGCAGTTTCTACTTTTTCAATGTATCTTTTTAGCCCTTCAATTAACATTTCTCCAAGACAGTAATTGATTCACTGTATTAAATTTGCTTTCATAAAAATGATTCCTGTCTTCCATTAACATACTACCTAATAGTCGTCATATTTACAGGTTATAATCATTAGTAATAGTAGATAAGTAATCCAAGAACTTTGGATAGAATGTGATATTCAAATAAGGGCTTAATAACTGTTAATTGAACAAATGAATTGCTGCTATTCATTATCCTCTGGTTCATGTAATACCATTGCTGTAAGTTGGCACTACAATTAATTATTTACAGACATAATAGTTATGTTTGTCAATGTACCTAACAGTATAAGTTAAAATCATATTAATATCACTTCAGAGAACGTTGCAGGTTAAAATTTTTATTTTGTAATGATACATTAATTTATGTAGTCTCTCAAGTTAAAATATAGGAGAACCAAGATATTTAAACATGAAACTATGTGATTTAAGTAAATTTTAAAAATCCTAAGTGGTACTCTTCATCCAACAGAACCATAGATAGATGCAAAACATCGTTAATTAAATATTTTATAAAATATATTGATATTTTACATATTTCAAAATAGCTGTTATATTTTACATCATTAAGTGTTCTCATTTTCACAATAATAAACAGAAAAGAGATATCCCTCAACTAGATATGAATAAAATATTCCTCATTTATTTAAACTAATATTGAAAGAAATATATTTATATATATACACATATATGTATATACATATGCATATATATTGATGTACACATATAAATGCACAGAAGCACTATGCTTTATTGCACCAGTTTTCTATATTTCCATAACTTAAAAAAATCTAGAGAAGATAACTGCACAGATGGGCAATATTTCCTAAAATCATTTACCATCTCTACTGAGAGGTATTAAGTGGGAATAAAGATATTTAATATAGAATAACTTAGTTTAAAAAATTGGGACATACATTTTGAAAAGCTAATGTGAAGTGAAGAGATTTTATATTTACCTGAATATGGGGCAGATTTATTCACAGAAATCTCAAGGGAATAGTATTCTTTGAAAAATATTTGGAGAATTATTATTGTAGAATGAATGGCATGATTTGATTAATATTTTATATATCCCTTGGCTGCCTTGTAAAACTGTTACGGGTAGCCTATGTGCAAATAATAAAGCTGTATCAGAAGCCCAAATGAGAGAAAGGGGATTGAATTATGGTCAAGGAAATCAAGAAGGAGAAAGTTGTTGGCTCAGGTTAAACATTGACAATAGTCTTCATAGGATGTGTTGAAATATTGGATATGGGAACTGAGAGACAAAAAACCTCAAAGACAATGCCTAAGTTGTTTGAAGATCAGTTAGGTGGCATAATGGAATCAGTCAATTTAGGAAGGGCAGTTTCTGGACAAGATATATCAAGCTACCAATAGAAATCAGAAGGAACTAAATAAACGACATATATTTTAAAATATGGAAAGTTTTACATTTTATATTTAATACTAAAAATGAAATCCATAATATTTAAAATAAAAATATTTTATTTCTATTCCTTCTTTTTTATTGAAGTATAGTTGACACACATTGATACATTACTTTCATGTATACAACATACTGATTTGACAACTCTATATGGTGTGCAATGCTCACCACAAGTGTAGCTACCCTCTGTCACTGTATAACACTATTACAATACAATTGACTATGGTCCCTATACTGTATCTTTTATCCCTGTGATTTATTCATTATGTAACTGGAAGCTTGTAACTGGAACTCCCTTTCATGCATCTGGCCCATTCCCTGCTCCGCTTCCCTCTGGTAATCATCAGTTTGTTTTTTGTATTTCTGGGCCTGTTTCTGCTTTATTATCTTGTTTCTTTAGATTCTACATATAAGTGAATCATATGGTGTTTGTCTTTCTCTGTATTACTTATCTCACTTAGCATAATGCCCTCTAGGTTCATTCATGTTGTCACAGATGGCAAGGTCTCATTGTTTCTTTATGGCTGTATAATATTCCTGTCTGTGTGTGCATGTGTACCACATCTTCCTGATCTATTCATCTATCAAAGGTTACTTGTGTTCTTCCATATCTTGACTATTGTAAATAATGTTGCAAAAAACATAGAGGCACAAAAATTAGTGTTTTTGTTTTCTGTGGATAAATAGCCAGTAGTGGAATTACAGGGTCTTATGGTATTTCTCTTTTACATTTTTTGAGGAAACACCATACTGCTTTCCAAAGCGGGGGCACCAATTTACATTCCCACCAACAGTGCCCGAGGATTCCTTTTTCCCCAAAGGCTCACCAACACTTGTTATTTCTTATATTTTTATTTTAGCCATTCTGACATGTGATATCTCATTGTGGTTTAAATTTGCATTCCCCTGATTATTAGTGATGTTGAACATCTTTTCATGTGTCTGTTGCAATCTGTGTGTCTTATTTGGAAAAAATACCTATCCAGGTCCTCTGCCTATTTTTTTAGTGAATTATTTAGTTTATTTTGATGTTGAATTGTATAAGGTCAGTATATACTTTGAGTATTAACCTCTTATCAGATGTTATTGGCAAATATCTTCTCCCATTCAGTAGGTTGCCATTTTGTTTTGTTAATGGTTTCCTTCACTGTGCAAAAGATTTTGATTTTGGTATAGTTCCAAGAGTTTTATTTTTGCTTTTGTGTTCCTCATCTGAGGAGACATATCTAGAAAAAATGTTGCTAAGGCAGATGTCAAAGATGTTACTGTCTATGTTTTCTTTTAAGAGTTTTATAGTTTCAGGTCTCTCACATTTAGGTCTATAATCCATTTTGAGTTTATTTTTGTGTATGGTGCAAAAAAGTGGTCCAGTTCCATTCTTTTGCTTGTAGCTGTCCAGTTTTCCAAGCACCGTTTATTAAAAAGATTCTTTTCCCTACTGTATAGTTTTGCCTCATTTGTTGTAGATTAATTGACCATATAAGTTAAGGTTTATTTCTGGGCTCTCTATTCTGTTCTATTGATCTATATGTCTAATTTGTGCCAGAACCATGTTTTTTTAACTTTATCTTTTATTTTTAAAAGTCTGTAGGTAGGGGCATCTGGGTGGCTGAGTTGGTTAAGCATCCGACTCTTGGTTTTGGCTCAGGTCATGATCTCAGGGTTGTCAGATAGAGCCCCACATCCCACTGTGCACTGACAACGCAGAGCCTGCTTAGGATTTTCTCTCCCTCTGTCTCTGCCTGTCCCCTGCTCATGCCTTCTCTCTCTCTCTTAAAAAAAAAAAAGTCTATAGGTAACAATATATTGAAACATAGGTACTGAAGTCATGTCTTTTGCCAGTGAAATTTACAAACAAGTGCAGTAAATATATTGAAGATTTCCTTAAAAGTAAAAAAAATGAGTATGAATTTACAAGTTTTTAGTTTAAAATTAAATATAAATAATTTAATAATTAAAATTAAATATCTCTACAGTTGTTTACCATTTGAGCCACTGCTGATGCCTGGAATTTCTGGTGGCTTCACATTTTCTGTTCAGTATGTAGTATTGTCAGATTTGTTAGTTTTAAAAAATGAGATGGTGTAGAATATTTTCTCACTGTGCTTCAGTTTGTGTTTTCCAGATTATAAATTATGTTGAATGTATTTTTATGTGTCCATTAGTCAGTATAGATTACTATTATGTGAATTGCCTTCATATCATGTTCCCTTTTTTTTTCTATTAGGCTGTTTATAAATTTGTCTTTTATTTTACATTTCTGTTTAGAATTTATTTATATATTTATTAGTAACTTATGAGCTGCAAATATTACTCTGATTTTGTGACTTATACTTTATATAATTATTTGATGAACCTAAGTTTTAAAATTTTACGTGGTTGAAAGTATCAAACTTTTCTATTCATAGTTTCTGGTTTTGTGCCTTTATTTTTCCATTCATAAGTTGCATTCATGAAAATCAAACTTCTACATTTCTTTGAAATTTAAATATTTTCCTCTTACTATATAGATCCATACGGACTTAATTTTGGTATAGTACCAAATAGTTATTCAAACTTGGCAATTCCCTCTCCTTAATATTTATATGACTCCCACATAGCTATATAATTTTTAGGATATTCTTATGATTTTTATAATTTTTGAAGCAGAATTTATTATGCATAAATGCATAGATTTGATGTGTTCAAATCAATGAGTTTTGACAAATCTTCTACTGTAATCAAAGAATATATTTTCATCTCCCCAGAATGTATTCTGGGTTTCCTTTCAGTTAGTGTCCCACTTCTGCCCAGGTAATATCTAATTTACTTTCTTCTCACCTCCATTTTATCTGATGAGAAGCCAGACATCATTCTTACCATTGCTACTGAATATAATGATGTACATTCTTTCTGATGTACTCATTAATTATTTTTATTTATGGTTTTCAGTTATTTGAGTGTTTGTGACTACTTATTGCATTGTATTTTGCAGAGTGTCTTTTATTTATAGTTTGATATTTTTGACGAAATATGGGAGTCATTCTTTATTCAAATGATTTTTTCTACCCCTGTACTCTCCTTTATTTCTGTTATCTTATTATATGAGACTATCATTCACATATATTAGACCTCAACTTACTGAAACTGTTTATTTTTTCAGTCGTTTCTTCCAACCCATCTATTCTATAGTATCCAGTGTAATATTGAATCCATTCAATGGATCTTTAATTCATATATTGTAACATTTAGTTTCTAAACTCCCAGTTTGTTCTCTTTAATGATTTTCTTTAATCCACTGAGATTCACCATTTCTTCATCCATTGTCTGCTTTTTTCTTTAAAATTTTGAACCAATTAGAATAGGTACTGTAAATCTTTGTTTGATAATTCTGACATTTGTGACCACTCCAGTCTCTTTTTTTAAACTATTCATTTCCTGGTTATATGTTCATTTTCTTCTTTATTTACATGTCTGTTAATTTTTTATTATATGCTTCATGTTGTGGATGTAAAGTGTCTGGCTTTGGATGTCTTCCTTTAAAAATGTTGAATTTTATTGTAGCAGATAGTTAATTCATTGGCAGATAGGTTTATCATGTTGAGACTTGAATTAAAGCTTGCTAAAGCAAGTGTAGTATCATCATTACTTTAAGGATAGTGTAGTCTTAAAATACATAGCTTTTTAGGGGTCCCTATGGATGCATGGGATGTTCTGCAAGGCTCTCCAGTTTTGCCTGTTAAAACTCCAATATCTTCCAGCACTCATGCAAAACACAATACTTTCCTTAATAAAGTTACTGAGAGAAATTCTACGGACATTGAAGAGGGAAGATTCTATATATGACCCAACTCAGTGGTTTTCAACAAGAGGTAGATTTGTGCCTTCACTCCTATCCTCAGGGGTATTTGGCAATATCTAGAGACATTTGTGAATGTGACACTAAAGAGAGTAGTGTTATTGACATGTAATTGGTAGAAGCCAGGAGTTTGGCTAAATGTATCCTACAACCCTCTACAACAAAGGAATATGTAGCCTGGGATATCTCTTAGGTAACTTTTCTAAAATTTGAATATTTGCACAGAAAATTTTTTGAACTATAAAAAACAAAACAAAACAAAACAAAAGAAAAACCAACCAACCAACCAACCAACCAACAAACAGGAAAATGGTGTACTTAAAAAGTCAGTTTGTATTTATAATGATAAATGTTTTATAATTCTAATACCAAAAATATTGTTTAATAATAAAAACATTTTATATTAAGATAAATCTAATGTTTTGTCTGAAAAATATACCAATAATAATGATTTTCTGGTTTCATGAATAGTTTGAATTTTAATTTTTTAAGATATAAAAATGTGAAGATAATACCAGAAAATTCCACTTTCCACAGGGTATCATATAATAGTAGTGAAACATTCCTTTCTTTATGTTCTGTGGTCTAAAATATAATACCAGAAAATTCCACTTTCCACAGGGTATCACATAATAGTAGTGAGTCATTCCTTTCTTTATGTTCTGTGGTACATAATCCTTAAAACAAGTTATATGGTTTCCACTTTCTCAGTACAACATTTATTCAGTAAATTGGCAGATAATTAGTAGTACAATTGTTCATTTGATGATAATACAGACTGTGTCCACTTAATATATAACACTCTATCCCAGACAGAACTTTTAGTAAAACAACTCAGAAATGCACATTCTCTTAACAGAAGAATCTATAAATAACATACAATAGGCAATTGCATGCAGACTGATTATCACAGTTTGATTCAGTGGCTATAAATGATTTTAATGGTTTTGCTGCCAGATGTGCTCAACACAGCCATAATGTACTCTGCTTCACTGAACGCCCAAGATGTTTTCATTCTTGAAATGTAATAGAGTACTTTTAAAAAAGGCAGAACAAAGTAGAAAAATAGTAGTCATTCAGTAAATTGTAGAAATTTTGTGAGCAGGGACATTGTGGCCTTGAATCTCCTATGCTTCACATAGTGCTTTTTACATTCAGGTTAAATGTTCATTAAACAGAAGTACACGAATTTCAACTTAAGTAAATATTTAAAATTTAATATTTTTATATTTTTATGACTAAAACTCTAACAATGAATTATCAAAAGTCTGTATCTTTCACTTATTAAAGATGTTATAAGCATTTTCTTGAACATTAACCTAGTTTGCCTCATTACAGGAATGGCAGGTTTTACTGCTTGCATAAAGTGAATTTCAAGGAATTGGGTTGATTTACCAAACCATATTATAAAGAAAAAAACCCCACAAAAAACACCCCCACACACACAAAAAAACACAAAAATTATAATCATAGTAAATAAAGTCTTTTAAATCAAGAATTGAATGTTGTTGTTTAACTACAAAAAATGGAAATAAATCTTACATGTTTAAAGTCATATTATATATATTATTAAGAATACACTTATAGGACCATCTATTTTTAAATCTATATATTGAATAGACAAATATAATTATACTACAGGGTGCTCTCAATGCTGTGTACTTGAATAATTTTTAACTATGTTTTTAAAATTCCAGGATGGTTAACATACAGTATTATATTAGTTTCAAGTGTATGCTCATCATGATAAGTGTTCTCTTTAATCTCCATCACCTATTTCACCCATCCCCTCCACCCCCACCTCCCTTCTGATAACCAGTTTGATCTCTTATAGTTAAGAGTTTGTTTCTTAGTTTGACTCTCCTCTCTCTCTCTCTCTCTCTCTGTTTTTTTTTCTTTGCTCTTTTGTTTTGTTTCTTAATTTCCACATATAAGTGATATCATATAGTATTTGTCTTTCTCTCATTGACTTATTTCACCTAGCACTGCACTCTCTAGTTCCATTCATGTTGTTGCAAATGACAAATATCATTCATTTTTATGGCTAAATAATATTCCATTGCATATATATATACCAGTTCTTCATTATTCATTCATCTATCGGTAACACTTCAGCTGCTTCCATAATTTGGTTATTGTAAATAATACTGCAATAAACACAGTGGTGCATGTATCCCTTTTAATTAGTGTTTTTGTGTGTTTTTGGGTAAATACCAAGTAGTGCAATTACTGGATGGTAGGGTAGTTCTATTTTTAACACTCTGAAGAATCTTTATACTGGTTTCCAGAGTGGCTGCACCAATTTGCCTAAAAAACAGTACACATACTTTTTCTTTACATCCTTGCCAACAGCTGTTTCCTGTGTTGTTGATTTTAGCCATTCTGATAATTGTGAGGTGATATCTCATTGTAGTTTTGATTTGCATTTCCCTGATGATAAGTGATGTTGGGCATCTTTTCATATATCTATTGGCCATCTGTATGTCTTCTTTGGAGAAATGTCTGTTCGTGTCTTCTGCTAGTTTTTAATTGGATTATTTGTTTTGGGGGTATTGAGGTTTATTAGTTTTTTATATGTTTTGGATACTAACCTTCTATTGGATATGGCATTTGCAAATATCCTCTTTCATTCTGTAAGTTACCTTTTAGTTTTGTTGATTGTTTCCTTCCCTGCACAGAAGCTTTTTATTTTCATGTAGTCTCAGTCATTTATTTTTGGTCTTATTTCACTTGCGTCAGGAGTCACATCTAGAAAATATTGCTATGGCTGATGTCATAGACGTTACTGCCTGTGTTCCCTTCTAGGATTTTTATGGATTCAGGTCTCACACTTGGGTCTTTCATCCATTTTCACTTTATTTTTGGGTATGGAGAAAGAGAATGGCCCAGTTTCATTCTTTTGCAAGTAGCTGTCCAGTTTTCCCGATAACATTTGTTGAAGAGACTGTCTTTTTCCCATTTGATATTCTTTCCTCCTTTGTCAAGGATTAGTTGACAGTATAATTGTGGGTTTATTTTTGGATTTTCCATTCTGTTTTGTTGATCTGTATGTCTGTTTTTTGTGCCAGTACCATTCTGTTTTGTTGATTATTACAGTTTTATAATATAACTTGAAGTCTGGAATTATGATTCTTCCAGGTTTGTTTTTCTTTTTCAAGAATGCTTTGGCTATTTAGGGTCTTTTGTGGTTCGACACAAATTTAGGATTGTTTATTCTAGTTCTGTGGAAAATGCTGTTGGTATGTTGATAAGGATTGCATTGAGGGGTGCCTGGGTGGCTCAGTTGGTTAAGCGTCCAGCTTCGGCTCAGGTCATGATCTCATGGTTTGTGGGTTCGAGCCCCGCGTCGGGCTCTGTGCTGACAGCTAGTTCAGAGCCTGGAGCCTGCTTCGGATTCTGTGTCTCCCTCTTTCTCTGACCCTCCCCTGCTTACTCTGTCTCTCTCTGTCTCTCAAAAATAAATAAAAAACATTAAAAAAAACATACTTTAAAAAAAAAAAAAGGATTGCATTGAGCCTGTAGATTGCCAGGGGCTTGTGTGGTTCAGTTGCTTAAGCATCTCACTTGTGATTTCACCTCAGGACATGATCTCCTGGTTTGTGGGTTTGAACCCTGCATCAGGCTCTGCATTAACAACATGAGGTTTGCTTGGGATTCTCTCTCACTCTATCTCTGCCACTCCCCTGTTCTCTCTGTCTCAAAATAAATAAATAAACATTTAAAGAAAATTGCTTGGGTAGTATAGACCTTTTAACAATATTTGTCATTCTAAACCATGAGCATGGAATGTCTTTCCATTTCTTTCTGTGGTCTTCAACTTATTTTATCAGTGTTTTATAGTTTTTGACATATAGGTCTTTCACTTCCTTGGTTAAGTTTATTTTTAACTAGTTTAGTATTTTTGGTGCAATTGTTAGTGGGATTTTTTTTTCTTAATGTCTCTTTCTGCTGCTTCATTATTAGTGTACAGAAATGCAACAAATTTCTGTACATTGATTTTGAATCCTGTGCCATTACTGACTTATTTATCAGTTCTAGGAGTTTTTTGATGGAGTCTCTTAGGATTTTTATATAGTATCATGTAATCTGCAAATAGAGTTTTACTTCTTCCTTATCAGTTTGGATGCCTTTCATTTCTTTTTGTTTGATTGATGTGACTAGGACTTCCAGTACTATGTAGAATAAAAGTGGTGAGAGTAGACATCCTTGTATTTTTCCTGACTTTTGGGGAAAAGCTCTCAGGTTTTTCCCATTGAGGATGATGTTCCCTATGAGTTTTTCATAGAAAGACTTTATTTTGCTGAGAGATACCATGTTGATTGATTTGCAAATACTGGACCATCCTTGCATCCTGGGAATGAATCCCATTTGATTTTGGTGAATGACTTTGTCAAGGTATTGTTGGATTTGGTTTACTAGCACTTTCTTGAGGAGTTTTGCATCTATATTCATCAGAGATACTGGCCTGTACTTCTCCTTTGGTCTCAGGGTAATATTGGCCTCATAGAATGAATTTGGAAATTGTCTTCCCTCTTCTATTTTTTTGGAATAGTTTGAGAAGAACAGTTATTAACTCTTATTTAAATGTTTGGGAGAATTTGCCTGTGAGGACCTCTGGTCTTGGACTTTTGTTTGGTTGGAGTTTTTTGATTACTGATTGAACTTCTTTGCTGGTTATTGGTCTGTTCAATTTTCTAATTTTTCCTGTTTCAGTTTTGATAGACTACACATTTCTAGGAATTTATCCATTTTTCTATGTTGTTTAATGTGTTGGTGTATAATTTGTCATAATATTCTTTTACAATTGTTTGTATTTCTGTGGTGTCATTATTTCTCCTCTTTCATTTGTGATTTTGTTTATTCGAGTCCTCCCTCTGTGTTTTTTTAATTATGAATCGTGCTAGAGATTTATCAATTTTGTTGATCTTTTCAAAAAAACAGCTCCTATTTTCATTGATATGTTCTGTTGGTTTTTTTTAGTTCCTATATCGTCTACCCTGAAATAAATCCTATCTCTCTGGAGATTATCAAGTGGAAATAAAATATATTTAAAATATATATTATATATATGCATGTATATTTATATATATATTCATATATTAATGTACTTCATTTATATGAATATTTGTAAATTTAAAATATTTTGTATATTTAAACATATACATATGCACATTTACATATATTTTTATTATATTGTTTTTACATACATTTTTATGTATGTATATTTATACATATGTAATATGCTATATAATACATAAATATATTTTTTCATGAAGTCTAGTTATCAGAGTCCCCAAAATACATATAGAAAAATATACTTATAATTGTTATGAAGCAATATTAAATTCCAATTATTAAAGAAAAACTACAGATAGATGGGGCTCCAGGGTGGCTCAGTTGGTTAAGTGTCTGCCTCTTGTTTTGGCTCAGATTATGATCTCATGGTTTATAGGTTGAGCCCCACTTTGGGCTTTGCACTGACAGTGTGGAATCTGCTTGGAATTCTCCCTTCCTCCCCCACTTATGTGCTCTCTCTTTCTCTTTCTCTGTCTAAAAATAAATAAATAAAATTAAAATTAAAGAAAAATGATAGGTAACTTTGAAACAATAAGGATTGTTTGCAAAAAGGATTCTGTTCATACTTCTTTGTAATGTGATCTGGCTGCTTTTCTTGTCAATGATGGAGACTATTTCTTACTTCTTGTACCAGCCTTATGATTTGTTTTGACCAATAGAGTGTGGAAGAAGTGGGGTTTTATGATTCCAAAACCTAGGCCTCAAGAAGTTTTGTGTCTTCCACGTTTGCCCTCTTGGAACACTACTTTGAGGTGGCCACTTGAAGCAGGACAGTCTAGACTGCTAGAAGATATAATGCTGTTGGAGGAAAACTGAGTTTCTCAAATCAGCAGCCAGTGCCAATTACAGCATGAGTGATATCATTTTGGACAATCAGGTTCAAATCTCAAGGCATCATCTGAGTGCAGCCTCACAAGTGATTTCCAAGAAGACTACCAGAAGTAGTATCCAACTGCCTTTAGCTCAAACTGCCAACACACTATATTGCTAGCAGTTAAAATTAGTGGTTGTTTTGGAGCGCCTGGGTGGCTCAGTTGGTTGGGCATCTGACTTTGGCTCAGGTCATGATCTCATGGTTCGTGGGTTCAAGCCCCGCATCAGGCTCTGTGCTGACAGCTCAGGCATGAAGCCTGCTTCTGAATCTGTGTCTCCCTCTCCCTCTGTGCTTCCTCTGCTCATGTTTGTGCACGCTCTCTCTCTCTCTCAGAAATTAATAAACATTAAAGAAAAATTAATGGTTGTTTTAGCCTAATAAGTTTGAGGATAATTTGCTTTACAGCAATAGGTAACTAACACAGAAGGTTTCTGAGGATATAATGCCCACTCAATTTGGCAATACAGTGACACAGTGGTGTGGAAAGATACTAAGGACAGAGGAAGAGCAAAACTCTCAAAAATGTTGTGCATTGTCTGTTGGAAGTTGCAAGAATTTAATTACTTCTGGAGTAAAACCAGGTATATGAAGAGACATGGCCCAGATTGATAGAGATTTTATATAATTTATGGGATTTGGGATTTTATAGAGAAACAATGAAACATAATTGAAATATTTTAAAGCATTGATGTGACCTTATTTTACTGTTTAATTGATCACTCCAGGAGCTAAGCCTGTATATACATTTAAGAAAGCATATTGGTCACTAGGCCAAATATTTTAGCACTTTAGTAAGAGATGACAGAAAACAAAAGTAGGGAATAATGATAATATGTTGTTGAAAGAGCAGAGAGATTAAAATTCAACTAAGAATTGGTTGCTGTTACAGACATTTCATACTTGAAGAATAATTATAACTGTGAGATGCATAAAATTGTAAAATATCTCATTACAAAAGAAAATATTATGTAAAAGACCAGAGGCCATATCACATATCTTGGAGGAAATAAAGTAATAAATTAAAACAGGATAAATGATAGCACATAATAAGTCCAATTTGCTAGTATTTTGAAATATAGGTAATTCAGTAAGTGAAGTATTTTTCAGGAAATCTAATATTATATCAAAACTAATAATCTCAAAATCACAATTTCCTGTTCAGTTTGTAGACTTCGGGATTTCATGAAGAACAAGGCTATAGCATAAAGAAAATACATAAAAATCACCACAAGTAATAGCAATTAGATATTGAATTTTTTCTGTTAGAGTTCTGTGCATTTTTTTCTTTGTAAATAAAGAGCTGAAATAGGATTATAGAAAAGGATCATCCTTCTCTATACACAAATGTAAAATAAAGAATGTTGAGATACACTAAGGGGATTGAGAATTGTACTACATTATATATAAGTGAAAAACCTGGGGTCCATGGTGTTTGTCATACATCTTTGTAATATCTAACATTAAACGTGTATTGTTGCTGTCTGAAATGTGGAAAGATAACATACTCTCTGATACTTCCAAATAAATATTCTAGAATGTATTGTCCTTCCTACTGTCCTGCATTCAAGAAAGTAAAAGCAAGGAATAGAAATAATTATTCTCCAGAAGTGGGTTTTCTTTCTGTGTTAGATTTCTTTTACAGAGTTTTTGCTTGGTGTCAAAATATTAGAAAATTTTGAGTTTGGCTGACATCCCTCGTAAAGATTATTACATGAATCTCTGAACAAACATCTACCTTTTCATGATACTGCTCAATACATTAAATGAGTAGAAACTAATTGTCAATAAAAACTTTATTAAAAGTGTAAAATCTGTTATCTGTAAGTGATGAATTCTACTATGATATTTTGTTTCAAACATAGCAAAATCTCCAAATGAGTTTTCTTTCTGTCTTTTTTTCCCCTTTTTTTTGAGAGATAGAGAGAACACAAGCAGGGGAGGGGCCTAGGGAGAGGGAGAGAGAATCCTAAGCAGGCTCCACACCCAGTGCAGACCAATGTGGGACTCAATCCCATGACCATGAGGTCATGACCAGAGGCTCAACTAATTAAGCTACCCAGGTACCCTTAGTTTTCTTTATTGAAATAATATTTTTTTTCTTATTCTAATTTCTCAGATTGGCTATAAGAACTTGAGAGAAAAGGAATTATACAACTGAGAATGTTCTTATAAAAGGTCTTGATAACGAGAAACCCTTCCCCAAAACCCCAAAAAACAAAAACATATGTATAAAGTATATGTATTTCTTCTAATTCAAACGCTTCTATTTGTATTAAACAACAAAAATCTAGCTGAGCAATTGGGAAGATCAAATTGGCATTAATGAATGATTTATGAATTGTGCATTATCCCATCTTGCAAATAGTAAGGAGCTCCATCAAGCTGCAGAAGAGAAAAGGTTTTTAAAGACAGGAAGCAGAAAAGAGGAGATTACTAACAAAGAATGCATTGTCTTAGGCAAGGTCATCTTCCTAAGGGGACCAGAAAGGGTCTACCCATAAACTTCCCTAAGAAATTCCATGTTGATTGGTTAAGGAATACATTCCTGGGGGGGGCGGGGTTGAATCTACAATTAGGTTAGGTATTAAATCTTAAATTTGCCGATGTGGAGCCTTGAGTGACATAGTGATTCCATTTTGCCCCTGTGGTTTCTTTTTAATACTCTGAGCCCCTAAAAATAGGAATGAAAAAAAGTCTTCCTCACACAGAAACAGCTGTCATGACAAAGTGCCCTTCAATATTGAAAAATTTAATTTTTAAAAAACTAATTTAAGCCAATTAAATACATCTTTCCTTTTTTTAAAATTTTTTTGAGATACCATTTGTAGGTAAAAATCCCACACATGTATATAGGAACACATGTATAAATGGAGACCTTACAGTTATTGTTTGAAAGTTTTTAGTCATGAGACAGACATGGTAATGAAAAACTCTCTAGTTTATAAAAGAACATTTGGATCCAAACTGTTTTCCTGGCACATTAAGGTTACCTGCTCAGATGGCTAATTTTTTTTCTACTAATATTTGTGGAGAAGACACATGATTTTTTATTTGTCTAAGTTTCAAATGACCTTTACCCTTTTAGTTCTACTTCTGATAAGAATTAATTCCCTGAGGTTTGCACTTTTAATCTCAAAT
This sequence comes from Cryptoprocta ferox, assembly GCA_028646485.1. NCBI lineage: Eukaryota > Metazoa > Chordata > Mammalia > Carnivora > Eupleridae > Cryptoprocta > Cryptoprocta ferox. Next base: position 113,976,123 of record CM053574.1, on the reverse strand, counting down.
CTTTTTATCTCAAAGGCACAGGGAAAGAATGCAAGTTTCTCCAGGAAGGAATTTGAATTACTAAGGCCAATAATTTACAAGACATTTGAGGTAAATGGGAAGTTTTGGTATTGGTAAAAGCAATAGGTAAACTTTGAATTGCCTCTAGAGCTGCATTTCTAGTTTTGTAAAGATTTGTGAAATGAGGACAGTTGCGTTTAATTCCTCAAAGAATTGGATTATAGCCTGGGTGCTGAAGAACTAACACACCCATCCACCTGTATTAGACTGTTTTTCTTTCCCTCTGGGTACATTTAGTTTCAAGGAGAAGGACTTCGGGAGCTTACATCATTTTTTCTAGGATCCGCATCCTGAGGTTTTGAGTGGGGTTTAAAATTGAGAGTGTTGCTCTGATATACTGGAATTTGGCAAGTTTTTATTTCATTTGTTTGTTTTATTTTTTTAATGTTTATTTTATTTTTGACACACACACACACACACACACACACACACAAATGCGAGCAGGGGAGGGGCAGAGAGAGAAGGAGACACAGAATCTGAAGCAGGCTCCAGACTCTGAGCTGTCAGCACAGATGGTGGGCCCATGATCACAGAAGATCATGAGCTGAGCTGACTTCTGACACTTAACCCACTGAGCCACGCAGGCACGCATTGGTTTTCCATTGGCTGTTTAAAAGAGTAACATGGCTTTCACCAGAAAATCCCTCGGAGTCTCCCTGCTTTTGTTTACAGTGCTGTAAAAGCAATTCAGATAGAAGAGAAATAGAAAGAGTATTCCAATAAAGGGGGTAGAGGGAAGCAATAAAACTTTCATCAGTCTTGTAGTCTTTTGTATTAGGTAACTTTTGTGTCTTTTTAATTTTTTATCAGATTTTTTTGACAAAGCTTTTAATGAAGCTATTTTTGGAATTTTGAAATCTTTTAAGTGCACTTCTTAAGTGATCTTATCTAATAGGAATGTTCCTCATAATGGCCATTGTAATTTTGGGTTATACTTCCACTGAGGGTTGGCAGCAGTTTGGTTACCCTAGCTACAAAGGAAGTTTAACTCACATTTCTCTCCAGTCATCTCTAGCCACAAATGGGGTGCAAGTCATATTTCTGTTCCGCCTTGTTTTGGGGCCCCCAACATAATATTGCCAAGCCAAATTCTTTTAGGACACAAAATAAACTGAATAGGATTATACCATTTCTGTAGATGTTTATTGCTTCTGAGACCACAGTTCTTAGGTATAAAGTAAGCACGTGTATTGGAGGGTGGTATATACTTGACTCTTTAGAAGGGTTCCCATTTTTATTGTTACTTTTTAATTTTTTTTAGCTAAGCCTTTGTGTTTTTTGGTGCCAGATTAATACCTAAGAAAGATGTGGTGTTTCAAGGTGTACCTTATCATACAGAAATTCTCTTGAGGTTGGTAAGTGACTTAGTATCACTTAGTATCAGTCTTACCCAGTCCTTGACCAACTTATCAACATGGGAGTCTTTGGTTTATGTGGTGAGCACCCTAACAGCTCTTAAATATTCAACCTATGTCCACCAAGTTTTGCAGCTTTTTGGCCTTTGAGATCTTCTTTAGCAAGGAGTTGGGCTTTACCTCATGTCCACATTAACTGAAACCAACAGTAACTAAGGAAGCAGTAGTTCACCAAAGAACTAGGGACTGGGGAAAGGACTAAAGCAGCAGACCTCAAAGAATGGAGACTAATCCAAAATAAATGGAGAACCACAATTGCCACCAGAGGTTCCCCACATGGAATCGGAGAACAGAATCAAGGGCTAGTGTTTAACATTACCGTGGGCTGGCCAACAAAAAGGCCCTGTGTGCACCATAGGCACTCCCCAGTGTGGACAAAACCAGTAGATTGCATTGGAGATGGCAGAAAGGAACTGTGGAAAGACTAAGCCAGTAAGTGCTGATCAATGGGGACTGTGTACTGGAATTCAGGAAAGGATTCCGATGTGGAATTGCAGACTGAACCAAAGGCTGACTGGCATTCTATTAGTGCCTCCAGTCATCCTAGAATGATCTGTTAAACTTGGAGTGGAAAGCCAATTAGATCTGAGATCTTTAGCTCAACACAAAGAAAGCAGAGCGCAAAACAGGGAGAGAACTAACCCTATGGCTTTAGGAAATGGTGAGACAAGAATGAACTCAAAAGGGAATTTGCAGATATCCTGCCTGGGTTTCTCACTGGCTCTGAAGCCATCTCCTTCAGTTATTAAATCTGCTACTAAATCTGTTAAACAACACAAATTTTAAATTCCAGTAATTTAAAACATCAAATGGCTTTATTATTTTTTAATTTTTTATATTTTAATATTATTTTTGAGAGAGACAGAGCACTAGTCGGGGAGGGGCAGAGAGAGAGGGAGACACAGAATTGGAAGCAGGCTCCAGGCCCTGAGCTGTCTGCACAGAGCCTGACACAGGGCTCAAACTCATGGACTGGGAGATCATGACCTGAGCAGAAATAAGACACTCAACCGCTTAACCGACTGAGCCACCCAGGTGACCCCAAATTGGCTTTATTAAACGATTCATGAATTGGGCAGCATCCAATCCTGCATATAGAAAGGAGTTCCATCAAGCTGAAGAAAGGTATTTAAAGACAGAGAAAAAGAAAAGAGGAAATTATTAGCAAAGAATACATTGTTTTAGGCAAAGTGGCCTTCCTAAAGGGGACCGGAAGGGGTCTGCCAGTTAATTTCCTAGTGCTGACCATTTTTGACTGATTAAAAAATACATTTATGAGGGTGGTGGGCCAGGGGTGGGGGTTTGAAACTACAGTTAGATTAGGTATTAAGTCTTGGTTTTCTGATGTAGGGCCTTAAGTGACATAAGTGGTTCCATTTTGGGCCTGTAGCTGTACCTGTTAACACTGAGAAACCCTGAAAGTATGAATGAAAAAATAACTATTTTTCACTTGCATAGAAACAGCCATTATGACACAGTGACCTTCAATACTGAACTAGATTTCAGAATATCTACCTTCCCTTCCTGACTCCAATGTTGGTAAGACATTGAACATGTCACTTAATCATTTTAATTGTGAGCTTCCTTGGAGATAAACATTATTCGGCCTACCTGCACGATATGCTTTCAGGGACAGAAAGAAATGCAAACTTCCTTCAGGGAATGATTCCATGCCGATGCTGCCCCCGTGATTGAATGCCAGATTATATATTCAGTGCTAGTGGAAGAGCGGCACCCGAACACATTATCAGCCAGAAAAACATTCCTTCTAATACTTGTTCAGATGATGGAGCCATACTTATAAAAGAATTCAGTTAACTCCTTGCAAAAATTCCTGAGTTTAGCAAATAAAGACATGTTAATGGAATGAAGCACTGACTGTAGACCCAAAAAGAACTACTGGAGTTATGGTGTATGTGTGTGTGTGTGTGTGTGTGTGTGTGTGTATAAAAAGAGAAAGAAAATTGCTGCAAAGCATCTTTGTTTTACATAATTGAGTTTATGACTTAAAGACAGGACAAATGGTGTTGTCTCACTTAAATTTTAGTTTTCCTACTATCTATTTCCTAATATTTGGTATTCTGTCTCTCTTTCTCCAAACACATACACACACACACACACACACACAGTTATATATATTATAATTTTGACTAGGAAAACTGCAGGAAAAGACACAAAATATAGTTTAAAATAATGAAAAATAAAATGCTTTTAAGTATATGTTAGAAGGTGAAAAAAACTATTATCCCTGAAGTCATTCCTATTCCTGTCTCTTGTTATAACCATTTATCAGATTTTAATGGATATTGCTCAAAAATATTTTTTAAAATAGGAATAATTTTTATGTGCCCTTAAAACATTGTTAAGTTGAATTGTTTTTTATATTCTTATATTTGTTTCTTTATAACTAACTTAGTAAAGCAATAAGATTTATTTCATGAAGATAATGAAGATACTTTGGGGATAAAATAAGCATATTCTTCATTAATTTAATATCATCTTTAGATAATAACTAACATTAACATAGTGCCTACTATGAGTTACATACTATTCCAATACCTTTACAAACATTGACTGATGTAATCACTATAATAAACCTTTGATTTGTTATAAGAATTTTAAAAATAAAAGAAATAATATTACAGAAAAAGGAACTAAGACAGTGAGAACAATTCATGTTTTGGAATGTCATTATGCTCATAAGTGGTGAGTCTGGGACCATAACGTCCCAGCTGGGATTTTATGTACCCTCTATGCTACCTATATGCTTACATACAGATGATGGGATTTAAGATGTCTAATTTACAAGTAGCTAAATTATCAATTACTGCCATAAAAATTCTGCATTAATTATTCAAAAAATCATTTTTATAAATTATCAATACATCTGGTGTTTTATGATGTATACTCAAGGATAGCAAATTATTTCATAAAGATACTTGCTTTATCTTAGTTACACCAGATGGTTACAAACTCAGAGGAGAACACTATGCATCCATCTAAATACTCAAACGCATTGCCATCTATAGTCTGGTTTATTGCCTTTAATTTATTATTATTATTTTTATTATTTAGGAAACATAATGTTGTGTTAATTCTAAAGAGTTGTAAACACAGTTTACTCCTTTCTCCTGATACTAAATATTAACCCTGAATCAAGCTGTACCATCAATGAGCTAAATATTTGTACAACATTATTTGCCCCTTTATAAAATCTATTCCTATCTTGCTCTAATTGTTTTTATGCAAATGACTCATTAACGTGTACTTTGTGTTCCTATTTGCCCTGGAATGAACTATAAGAATTAAGGGCAAGGAAAATTCTTTATTCAAATCATTCTTATTTATTTTTCATTAGATGATAGAATTCCCATGCCTTTTATGGATTTACATTTTCTGTGTTTTACTTTTTCTTATATTATTTTCCCTTCATCCTGTTTTTGTCATTTGTTTTTAATATGTTACATTATACATACAATCTGTTGTACTAAGCACACATATATTTGTTCATAAGCTGCTAATAAACTATAAACTATTTGTAAATATATTTATAAATCCTTTTGGGTTTGGAGAAGTGTATAGGTAAATTAAATAATGTTATCATGCTACATATAGATAGTCTTATCTTCATAAGCACTTTTCTATCATATGATATAATTTGGGTTTTTATAACTTTCATTATCTGAAAACCTACAACCCAAAATCTAAACTACAGGTAATTTTTCTGACCAGTGATACTTCATTTAGACTTCATACCATTCACTTTTCAAAGAAATGTATTTCAGACCATCTGTAGGTGGTAAACAAAATGTATTTTTATTGGTGGCTATTGTTTATGGCCTCTCTTTTTTTTTTTTAATTTAAATCCAAGTTAATTAATATAGAATGTAATAATGGTTTCAGGAGTAGAATTTGGTGATTCATCACTTACATATGATACCCAGGGATCATCCCAGAAGTGCCCTCCTTAATGCCCCTCATCCATTTAGCCCATCCCCCCACCCAACACCCCTCCAGTAACCTCAGTTTGTTCTCTGTATTTAAGAGTCTCTTATGGTTTCCCTCTCTCTCAGTTTTTACCTTAATTTTCCTTCCTTTCCCCTATGTTCATCTGTTTTGTTTCTTAAATTTCACATATGAGTGAAATCATACAATATTTATCTTTCTCTGACTGACTTATTTCACTTAGCATAATACATTCTAGTTCCATCCACATTGTGCAAATGGCATGATTTATTCTGAATTTCATCAGTATTCTCTAGACTCCTCACCAGCTCCTATTTCAACCAATATGATATCAAATAGCTACTATCAACTTAATATGTATTTCACAAAACTAATTCAAAGCATTCTAGACTTATATTTGGCATGAAAGCAAATTTTCTCACATTGAGGAATGTGACATCTTATCTAAACCTGACATTGAGGCTGATCACTCTGTGGAGGTTGGTGCTCAAACTTTCTTGATATAGAAAAGTCATTTTTTATCGGCTGCCAAATCCTCCCTCCCCACAGGAAAAGTTGTTTTGTGAAGTAAATGCTTTGATCAGCATAATGACATGGGAACAAGTCTCTCCTAAGGCCATGTTTAATAAAAAAATAGTTATTCAATGTCCTGTCAGGCACTGGCTTTAGTTTTTAAAGAGAGATTATCTTAAACAAAGGAGAACATTACATTTTCCTGATATGAGTAAAAATTTATAGTCTGTTGGAAAGAGAGGAAAAAAGTTATGGGTTGGAAAAAATAAGACATTGAGAGTTTAAAAAGATATATAATGGGTAGTAAATTCAATTTCTGCTTTGGTTTATGCTATTAGAATGCTCTATTCTATGTCCCTATGAGATCTTTAGTAATGTCGTAATGTCTGTTTTGAGGTATATGACCATATGCTGAATATGACCTCAGTGTTGGGACAAAACAATAGAAAGATGCTCTTTTATATATATTCCTAGCTCAGTTGCACTATTATTTCTTGGATATTAAGATACTCCCGTGTTCTTCTGCACCTATTCCCTCCTAGAGCTCAAAGATGCTTGTGCAAATGGATATTTTTTAAAATATTTTATGGCACTTATTATGTAAGGGAAATAATGTTTCTGCTTCGTTGTATTTTAATAATTAATTTCTCCTACTTACAACTAATAGATAGTATGTCTTAAGCCTTATACTCCATCTGCAAATCTCATTTTTATTTATTTATTTACTTATTTATTTACTTATTTGCCTATTTATTCACAAAAGGTAGGCTATGTTTATTAAGAGTCACAGCAATTGGCTGACTCAGTGTGACTCAAATCACAAGGAGGAACCCTAGTTCACTCCATTCTGAGTCCTAGGGTGCCCCAGACTGGCAGGAGTTCTGCTTGGGGCCCATTTTTCTCACTGAAGGCAATCTGTTACTGCGTGAGACTGGCCACATAGGTTACCATCAGCGGGTCATCGATGTTGCTGTTGAGCGTGGCCTCAAAGTCATGGGGAACTATCTTGGCTACTTGGGTAACCAGACTCCTCAAGAAGTGGCACACAGTATTGTCAGCTGACACCTTTCCAGATGACATTCTGCAACACTGTGCTTCAGGCATCTTGGATGCAAGCCAGTGTTTCTCCTAATCGCTGCAAGTTACTTGAGAATCCCATCACCCAGTTGGGGCTAAAACAGGTCTTCAAAGAGATAAATTTTTGGATGAAATTAAAAACACTTAAGTCTTTACTTGTTCTTTGGTTTATGTTCAATTAACTTTTAAATCTGATAGATTGAATTTTCCTAACCATCTAACACCATTTAGAAACTTCATTAAATTATCATGACACATCAGATTACAATTACAAATTTAATATATCTGATTATTTCAAACACTTCAAAACACTTAATAAGTGAGACTTTAAGAGCCAATACGAAATTTGCCGAATTCCATCCACCTACCAGGGAGACCACTGGTGTGCCAGAAAACTAAGAGTCTGTGAGTTTAAAATGCTAAATAGGAATGACAGGATATAGAGCCTGAAAGAACATATAGCATGAGTAAGGATAAATTATTTTCCATGATGCTATAGATAATTCTGTGACTAAGTGACATTGCAATGACAACAGGATGTCTGTAAAACTGATCCCATGTTCATATCTACAAATTTCCAAGGATAACTAATATACAAAAATAAAGACACTAAGAATATTGTATACATATATATGTATATGTATACATATACATGTATATATGTATACATATATATAGAGAGAGACTGTATATTGAGTGTATATTATTGACTATGTATTTATACATACACATACACTCATACACACAAATAGGAGGAGGATATTTGTATGTACACACACACTCATACACACAAATAATGCCAGCCTCCTACCATTTATTAACAAATGCCTTATTTAGCATTATAACACCTATACCTAACAGAGTGCCTGGTATATAAAACCTACCCAATAAATATTGGTAAAATTGAGTTAGATATTTCTGTGGTCCTTTCATTTATTTATTTATTTTAATGACACAGGCAATGGCAAAAAATGTATGTTCTGTGTTTAGTAAACATATATTCTTGCTTTTTTTTCCCTTATTGAGTTATGTTAGCCTTCAATTATAAGTATGTCTTCTGTTTCTACTAGCATTTCTACTAATTTAGCTCTACCAGTAGAATATTAATTGGTGCATGACACCTCAATGTTTCACTGTAAATTATCTCCTTTTAAAAGCTATTCATTCTTTTGCTTAGTGAATTTCTTTTCTTTCTAGGATCAGAAAATCCCATCTCATGCCAATTCCCCATCGTAGTAATTGACATGTAATCAAGGGTTCTTTCCAAGCAGTGTGAACCCCGACCACTGACACTTAACAGTGTAATATAGTGGTGTTCATTCACCTGATGCCAGTGCCTTAGTGCCCTTCTTTCTAATGGTAAACTTGTGCTTTCTATCAGCAAAGAAACTGTGAGAACATACCCCATATAAATGTATATTTATTTGTAAGTATATACTCTTTAATCCATTTATAAAATGTGCATGTGTTTTTAAAATATTTGTAAAATACTTTTTGTTAGGTAAAAGTATATGAAACTAAAAGTATTTATTTGGCCATTTTCTTCACTTTGGGACACAAGTACTTGCTGATTTTTGTTTCTTATAGTCTATCTTTGAGCTAGTCCATTGTTTATTTGTTAAATTCTAATATTACTTTTTGATTTGTCAGAGTCAGTTATTACTTGCAATAAGAATGCAAAAAAAATTGTATTAAAGTATACAGATAAGATATCCTTAGAGATATGTGTGGTATGCCAGGATAGAAAAGCCAGAGATTTCTAGTGTCATAGACATATTTCAAGGGTCTGAGGAATGCTTGGAATCTTAACAAAAGGTAACTTGCTCTAAATGCATTCAGAAATTTAAGGAAAGGAAGAGGTGCCCTGCTGGCACTCACCAAATGTTCCTATACTGTCATGTCACTCCATTTGTACACTGCTTCTCATCAAAAACTTCACTTATAGCAAATAGAAAAAAAAAGTATGCAAGGACATTTGTGGTTTTTATATTTCTTCTTAGCAGTATAGTCAGTTAATACAGCTCTATAGGAAATGATTTGTAGGATTTTTTTTTTTAACATTACCTCATTTTCTGGGGGGTTATAATGTAATATTGATCCAATTTCATCAATTTTCCCCATTTTGCCTTATGTCAGTTTTATTTATGTCTATTTATAAACAAGGGCAATTTTTTAGCTGTAAAAATCCATGCAGGATTGATCATCCTGTGGCTTGAGGTGCTGGAGCCTGTGTTTTAAATAATTTCAGATACAACCTAAATATTTTATAAAATTAATCTTTATCTCCTTGTCTGTTACCAACCCATGCTGTGCGTTGTTGAAATCAAACTATCATGCACCTTGATCGGCATTTTGAATATTTTATAATTCTTGTATTCTGATCATTTTAACATACATTATTCTGCTTTTAGAAAGTTTTTTAAAATTTTATGTAAGATATTTGGAAAAAATAACATTTGTAGTGAATATATTTCGTGTCTCTATGAAGTACTTACAATTTTTTTCTTTCTTTTAAATTCCATAAAGACAATGAGATATGTCTTATTAGTCCCAATTCTACTGGTTGTAAAACAAGATCAAATTATAGCATCTGCTGTTTTTAAGTATCAGTCATTTATATAACAACACAAACTGTAACTTCTAAATCCTTTGTGTCCTGCTTATTTAAATTTTGCACATTTCAAATACCTCATCCCTGTCTTTTGTTGTGGCATTAGTTTAAACAGTATATACTTAGCTTTGTGACTAGGTATTGCATTAATTTTGTTTCCCATCAAGTTAATTTCCTCCTCTATGGACCCAAATATACTAAAGACAGGAACAAAATATACCCATTTCTTAAACTGAGCTCCATTTTTTGTTATTTCTCATCCAGTTTTAATTAGTCATAATTCTATGCAAACTATAATAAATTCTCTTTCTCTCAATCATACTGATGCAGGCAGACTTGGTCCAAAGACTCAGAGAGGCTGCTGCTGGACCAGCCAAGAGGGTCCATGGCTTCACCCCGGATACTAGTTAATTGAAAGCCTGGAGGAAGTGTGAGCAGTTTATTGAATAGCATAGGAATAGAGGATAGCAGACAGTGGGAGATTCAGAAAAGGAGAAGTTAATCTCTTCATCGCTTGGGATGAAGGGTTTATACTGGGAAGGGGTTCCAAGGTGCGTGTTCCTTCAGGAATCCAGGATAGGGTTTAATCAAAGGCAGTGTTAAATGAACAGTAGGTGTAATTCTATAAATGACCAAAGGTAGGAGGTATTGATACCAGTGTCAAGTTTTATTGGAAGCTATTGTCTTAAAACATGCTCAGAATCTGGTTCTTCTTAGATGTTTTCAGGTGTATGGGGACCCAAGATGAAACTCAGAGAATGATTAACTTTCTTGCTTTCCCCTTTGGAGTGGGGACATAGTTTCTTTGTTTTACTCAGGTGCAAGGTGAAATATAGAACATGAGTAAAGAGCACCTAGCAAAGAAACAGCAGGGATGGATCCTTTCTGAAACAGAATACCTTCAGTTCCCCTATCTCAATATTATAGTTAGGATACCAAAATGGTATGTTAATGAGTGGTACTTTACTCTCCCATCACTGAGAGATAAAAATATATTAAACAGTTTACATGCTCTAGGATAAAAATCACTCAGAAAAGTGTGGACTTGTATTATATGTGTCATATGTTAAACATAGAACAAATATCTGTCATATGGCCAACATGCTTCATTTATTTATTTTTTAACTAAGAATTTTTAAAACCAAGTATCAGAAATTTTTTTGTCATATATGGTTATTTCCTAATTTTTCCCACTACTACATTTAATTCCCTTTGTCAATCCTTTTTGTAAAACTTATTTCTTAATTTATTGAATCTTTGAGATTTCCATTTGCCTACCAAATATACATTTTGGAACAGATGAAAATACTTCATGATGATAGAATACATTGATTTCAATCTTCAGTTTTTATAGTGAATAGATTATTAAAACGTTAAATAACACTTTCAAGTTGAATCTGATCATTTTTTAAACTATCATTCAAGACTGTTTATGGATTTGATATAGTAGTTTGAGGCTGATTATTATTAATCTCGTTGAGAACAACTAGGAAAGCCTGATAAAATACAAAGAGCTATGTCTATCTATATATTTATATCCATATCTGTATCTATAAGCTTTGAGGAGAATTGGTAAAGTGATCGGGACTTGAGGGAACAAAATTCCAGAAAGAGGAATCCATAATTTACAACTGCTTATTTGTTCATAGTAGTTAGATATGGAATAAAGGAACTTGTCAAAGAATTCATACTTAGGCTAACCCTATGAAGTAGAAATGTGAACGGATAATTAGGCAATCTCTTGAGGCTAGAGGTACTAAAATCATATTCTTGAGGCACTAAGATCCAGATAAGAAGAAAATGTAAAAGATGTCAATCGCCTACTCAGACAACTATTTTCCTTAGGACAGTTTCTTGTATTCTATGTCAGCCTGGGGCAGCATGCTAAGAAGTTATGCTAGAACTCTTGGAAAAGTATATCAGTATTGTTAAGAGTCTTCTAATTCTGAAGAGACAAAGGTCACATTTGGAAGTAATCATTCACCTGAGGCTCTCAGTTTAAAAACATTATAGTACTCTTTACAATCATTGCAAGTAGGATTGAGTAAGCTCCATCTCTGATTAAAAAGATTAATCCCTGTTAGACCTCCCTAGCCAAGCAGATTGTCAATCTATGTTGGAAGAAGATATTAGCCAAACTGTACATTATTCTACTTCACAATTTCTAGATTATATTAAAAGGAACAACCATGCAGAGGAGAAACAAATAAATTATTATGAACAAAAAAATAAAACACAATAGATTGACAGAGAAGTAATCTAATTATTTAAATTACTTGGAATGTTATTCAGCAAAGGAGAAAGAATATTGCCATTTGCAAAAGAACGCATGGATCATCCATGGGCGTAAAAAGGGCATTATGCTAAGGAGATAATACAGACAGAGAAAGACAAATACTGTATGATATCACTCAAATACTGTATTATATGGAATCTAAAAAAGCCAATTTGTAGAAACAGAGTAGAATGGTGATTATCAGAGTCTGGAGGTGAGGTAGGGGAATTGAGATGTGGGTCAGAAAGTACAAAGTTTTAGCTAGAAGGTAAGTTCTGCAGATCAAAAGCACAACATTGTGATTAAACTCAACAATACTGTATTATATACTTCAAAGTTGCTAAGAGTCTAGATCGTAAATGTTCTCATCACAAAAAAAAAGATAATTATAAGACAAAATGGAGGTAACACTATGGTGGTAATTATATTGCAATACATAAATGTATCAAATTGATACATTGTATACTTGAAACTTACACAATGTTATATGTCTATTATATCTCAACTTTTTAAATTGCTAGAAAATTGTTAATTATAAATTTATATTTATGTAAATTATATAATTATAAAATTATAAGAAAATATATTTGGACAATTTTGTGAGTATTCAGAGTCCACATAATAATAAAATGAGTATTATTTTATAGAATCTACTTAGGAAGAAGATGGATAGGTTCTGTTAAGAAAATATCCATATTACAGTGGGGAAAATGATGGAAAACTTAAAAAATCATTTAAATATAAAAATTGGAAATATATATACACACACACACACTTAATTGAAGTACTTGTAATTGAAGTGTTTGTAATAGAAACACGCATAAATATATATATTTAAGTCCTTCATTTTTGTGCTGGTACTGTAAATGATGTTTTTCCTTAACTAATATCAGTTGTTCATGACTGGTATATAGGAAGGCAATTGATTTTTGAATATTAATTTGTATCCTGTAACATTGTGATACTTACTAGGCCTGCCAGTTGTTTTATTTTATTCTGTTTTGTTTTGTTTTGGTAGTTTCTTTGGGTTTTTGCAAATAATTATGTCATCTATAACTAAAGATGGTTTTATTTCTTCATTTTCAGTCCAAGTAACTTTTTTTCCCTTATTTTGCACTAGCTAGGACATCCACTATAATGTTGAATAAGAGTGGTGAGATACTCTTGTATTTTTCTTGATATTTGGGAGAAAATTTCCAGTGAATCACTGTTAAGTATGTTAAATAAAGTATTTTGTAGATTTTATTATCAAGTTGAGGAAGTTGCCCTCTATTGCTAGTTTTCTGAGAGTTTTTATTATGAGTGAGTACTGGATTTTTTTCAAATTATTTTTCTGCGTCTGTTGATGAGATTGTAAGATTTTTCTTCTTAGTCTTTGTTGCAACATTCTCAATATATTTCCAAAGGCTTTGTCTCATGTTGACTTATATTTATTTCTCCCTTGGATAAAATAGGAAAGCTGAATGATGTTGAATTGGACAAGAATTTGTTTAACAATTATACTCTGGCAAGTCATTTTTCCCTGAAAAGTATCCTTTTTTAAGATGAAAGCTCTGGGCATGTTGCACAAAGATTATTGTTCTCCCACTTCTGCCAGAGTCGTGTTGGAGTCTTTCTTGGATCTCCACTGTGAGAACCTGGTGAGATTCCTGAAGGGAGATTCCAAAAACTACAGTCCACAGGAAATTCTCATTCTCATGACAGTTTATGTGCAATCTCCAGCAGTTTATCAAAATTGTCATTTAATTGCTCTTTTTAGTTTATGGCTCCAGCTCCAGATCTCAGTTGCTGCATTTGTCTTAGTGCACCTGTCTCTCCAGATTTCAGCATGAAGGCTTTCCTTGGGACTTCAGTTTCCCGATGAGTCCAAGAAGAGACATGGATTTTCAGTTTGTCCAGATTTTTCTAATAAGGGTAGAAGTTATGACTTCCAAGAGCAGACACTGGAAGCCAGGTGATTTTTTGGAAATAAATCTTTTGGGATATTTTTCATGATGGGGAATAGATGGAAGGAAGATGAAACCATCAGTTCAAATCTGATCCACAATTTGTTTTCATAAAAACAGTTTTAGGTGAATACAGTTATGCCTATTAATTTATGTAATGTTTGTGGCTATTTATCCATATTGAGTTGTTAGAATGGCTATTTACTGTCTTTTTATAGAAAATTTTGCTGACTCTGCTATAGAATACTGTTTTGTCATCCATTGGGAAGGAAAGTACGTATAAAGAAATAATCTTAGGAGCAGCAAAATATAATTTTAAGGAAAGTTTGTTTATATTTTTGAATGAAGGTATTATAATGTTTCTAATCAAATATTTGTGAATGCCTTATTACATAAAGTGGTTTTCTTTACTGAAAAAGTCTTTGTTTTGTCAATAAAATCACATATATCAGATAGATAAATTCTGTATTGCAAAACTAATAAATAAAAGGAACAGTGAGTGGTAGAAACAGTAAAAAGTAACTAAAATTCCAGAAATGAATGAATCCTTCCACAGTGAACTGAGAATTTTTGCCCTTTTTCCCCCCTGGGGATATTTCTTCATGCCGAACATGGTCAGGGCAAAAGGGCTTTACTGTAGGAAAGATAAACAAGCAGAACTTTCATATTCTTATAGATTGGTCATTACAAATGGGAAAATGGAAAAGCCCAAAACGCACAACTGGTTTTTCCCACAGGCTATCTACTGAATCCTTGAAAGAGGCAGGAGGCCAGGGGTGTGATGGGAAACCTCTGCTTGAAGTAGAAATGTTTATTCTGAATGACATTTCCCAGCATTTCACCAGGCTAGCAATGAGAACCTGCTAGGGGCCAGCAGTGTACTACAAGCTTATGCCTGGCCTTTCTCAACAATTTATTTGTCAGATTTTGAATGAGGTAGAGAATAAGAACTAAGTACAAAATTTCTGAAAGACAGACCCAAATTTTTCAGTCCTTTAGGACTGAGGGGAGAAGAGAGAGAACAAGAAAGAGAGACTGAGAGAAAGGTATCAATGCACAAGAATCAGAGACACATATAGTAACACTGAAGCTATAGGCCAGTCCAGTGCCAGCTCAATTCTTAATGGTTTCATGTGATCAGCTCTCACGTAGGCTCCCATAGGCATTCTAGAAATAGAATTTTGGGTTCTTCCCTCCCTGAAGTCGCCAAAATTCTATTACACACAATGTTCAGGATAAGAGAAGACAGTTAATAAATATATAAAAAGGCAGAAAACTGTTACTGATAATTAAGTGAGAAAAACTAAAACCATAGAAAAAGCACAGCTATTCAAGATATTGAAGTCAGCCAACAAGACTTTAATAATGAATTAATATGACAAATAATGCAAAGAAAAAGCTGAACAAAATAGATCTGATGGAAAATTTCAACAGAGAATTTTTATCTCTAAAAGAATTAAATTCACATCTAGAACTCAAAAAATACATCTGAAATACTGAAAAGACATCAGATGTATATAAATAGATTGGTGGTACTAGTGAAATCTTGCAAACATTAATGTAGGAAACACCAATATTTGAAGATTCAGATAAAAGAAAGAAAGGGCAAAAACATATTTCCCAATTCTTTGTAAAAATAATTGCATAATCTTTTTTATGAATATCTGACAGGGACTTTACAATGAAAGAAATCTGTAAGCCAATACTTCTCAAATTCACAAGGAAATTCTAACCAAAATAACAAGTAGAATCCAATGATGTATAAAAAGAGTATACATTGTCCAAAAATGGAGTTTATTTGGGAAATGCAAGTATAATTGTACAGTTAAAAATCAGCCAACATAATGTATAAACTTAACAGAACAAGAACAAAGTATGATATGATCATCTCAGTGTATGAAGAAAAGCATTTGCTAAAATTCAATACATTGATGATAAAAAAAAAAACTTTCAACAAAATAGGAATAAAAAGGAAGAGAAAGAATTTCCTTAAAATTGATCAAGAGTTTCCCCCTCCTCCCCCTCCTCCTCTCATCTCCCTCCACCCACCTCTTTTCTACCAACAAAGGATGTTGCACCAATTTGATGTTTGTATGGGTAAAAATGAACATTGTTCTCTATTTAATTCTACATTTGCAAAAACTTGATCTGTACCTATCTTAGGTATTCAGTTAAGACTCTGTAACAAAAAGATTAACAATGACTACAACAAAAACAGTTTAGTAATTCATGTAGCACACATCATGTGAGAAAACCTTAAACAAAAAAGTAACTCAAAGTTGCAGCTTGGAATTTCAGCTTATATAGCATCTTCAACAAAAAATCATAAATTAATACCAAAATGACAAAGGAGTTCCAGCCTTCTAAATGCTGCAGATGTGGGAAGGTTAATATATGGTAGGAAACTAATAGAGTAAGGTTTGTTTGCGGATTCTTCTGGTGCTGTCTTTGGGCAAAGTGTCTTTCTCCAGTAAAAGGAAAGTTTATGTTCTGCCTTTGGGCAGAAGAGTGGGACTTTTTCTGTGTTTTCTGCTTCTTAATTGCCTTCAGCTTAAAATGATTTTCATGTCAAAAAGGACATGTTTTGGGATGATGCATTCTGGTTTCCTTTAGGAAAATGGGAAAATTTAATACAAGAGATGGTAGGGCGCCTGGGTGGCTCAGTCGGTTAAGCATCCGACATAGGCTCAGGTCATGATCTCATGATTCTTGAGTTTGAGCCCCACATCAGGCTCTTTGCTGACAGCTCAGAGCCTGGAGCCTGCTTCAGATTCTGTGTCTCCCTCTCTGCTCCTCTCCCACTCATGTTCTATCTCTCAAAAATAATAAATAAACATTTAAAATTTTTTAAAATACTAGAGATGGTAACAATTCAAGACCTATTATTTCAAAACATTTTAGCAAGGAATACTCTGGTGATTGTCTTTAACCTAATATTGTCCAATGTTATATCAAATGTGACTTAATGGGCATATGAAATAGATTGTAAAAACAGATTCATTTTCATGATACAGAGAAAACTTGGCTTTTGACTTTGCCAAATCTTGGCCACTATTGTCAATCCACAAAATAATATCAATTTCTGTTTTCAAAATTTTACATACTGTTCATGTAGTATTATTTGGTATGCTAAATAAAAATCTAATGGTATTTCTATTTAGACTGATTATGCAAACATTTGTAAACATTACAAACCTTTGTAAATATTACACATAAGCCAATTATTTAAAAAGTATATATACTTTTTTAAATATATTTTTTATTTATTTATATTTTTAGGAAGAAAGAGAAAGAGTGTACACAAACAGGGGAGAGGTGCAGAGGGAAAGAGAGAGAATCCTAAGCAGGCTTCACCCTCAACATGGAGTCCAGTGTAGGGCTCTATCACATGACCCTGGGACCATGAGCTGAGTCAAAATCAAGAATCAGATGCTCAATTGACTGAGCCCCCATTTTTGATATCTTAAATATGGAAGCTGCATCTGTGTATTAGTCAAGGTTCTCTAGAAAATCTGAATCAATTATATATAATTACATATATATATACACATACATAAATATACATATATATACATATGTGTATATATATATTATAAAGTATTGTCTCACATGTTTATGAAAGTGGAGAAGTCCTACAATCTGTAGTCTGCAAGTTGGAGACCCAGATAAGCCTGTCCTATGTTTGAAGGCCTAAGAGCCAGAGAGCAGTGGTCTATATTCTAGTCTGGGTCTGAAGGCCTGAAAACCAGGAATACCAAAGGCAGAAAATGAGTGTCTCTGCCCTAAGCACTCAGCAGAGTTAATTCAATTTTCCTCTATCATTTTGTTCTATTCAGGCTCACAGTGGATTGTGTGATGCCCACCATATTGGGAAGGGTCCTTCCACTAATTTAAATGCTAATCTCTTTCAGAAACACCCTCACAAACACACCCAGAAACAATATTTACCAAGCTATATAAGCATCCTGTGACCCAGTCAAGTAGACAAATAAAAATAACCATCATTATCTGTATATGATGAACAGCTTTATATGCAAAATAACTGAGATCATCAAATAATAAATTTGTTCAAAATATTTAGCACTAACTTAATTGAAGCCAGTAAACCCTCACAGCATTTTAAATGTTATATTTTGTTCCAAACTAAATGTGCTATTTCTTGTCAGTGGACTCGTTTGTTGAAGTTTTAATTTTTTTGAGAATTGAGTGAATAAATGTGTTTTCAAAAAATTACATAATTCAGTATAAAAACTTTTCATAATAGATAAAAGCATAAGTGTTTGCATTGTTTTCCTCATCTAAATTCAGCTAAATCATTTGGAATAACTTTCTTTCCCTACCAGTAGAGAAGTATAACCTTAAATCATAAGGCCACTCAAATGACTACAGAAAAAATAAGATCTTTTACATTAATACTTTATGTTTCCCCAGTGCAAAAATACCTATACAGTCAAATTTCAATTAAAATATCATCAGATGACTTCAAATAAGCATAAATATAAAAGAACAATTTGACAATGACCAGAATGATGTATTTACTACTATGAAAAACTAGGTTATGGTTATTTTCAGTTGGGAAATTATTATACAAAATTTATAGATAGAGTAAATTGGAAATACAAGTAAGGCTGAAATGTGAATAAATTATAGATTTATAGTAAAGATTATTTCTTACTCTAAAACATGTACTGTTCTAAAGTGTTAGCCCTTGAAGTAAAGGAGAGAGTTAAGATTCTTAAACCCCAAAATATTTTTTGTTCAGTTAATGTTATGTACATATTTGGTTCTGTATTCATTTCTTTTATTTTTCTTTAATTGGTCTTAGAATATTGTACCTGCTAACTAGCATATAGACCTTGTAATCATGTAACTCTTTGAGATACATATGAATGCAATTTTGCTCCTCATTGAGATTATTATGACATATCTTTCCGATATGTGATTGATATGATTCTATTCCCTCATCTACATTTTATGATTGTTAATTGATGCTGAAATAGGTACAATTTTCTTTCCCCAAATTATTTTACAATTTTAATGCTTGTTAAGATTTATATTGTATAAAATCATTTGAACTTAACACGTGCCTAATCAAAGCATTTTGTAAAAGATCCTTGATGAGAATAGAATACAGAGAAGACTACTGTCCAAAAGCCTAAGTGATACTTTACATATATTTTAAGAGAAAAATAATGGCTTATTTAAGTTTCATAAAGTATTAATAAAAATATGTGTAAAGATACAATTGGAAAGAATATCTACAGAAACAATACTGACCTTCCTACTCCAGCTCCTTGACACTAACAGTGTCAGTGTACTGACAGAGCAAACATCTAAAGGATATGGATGGTTAAAGATGTAATATGTTACATAGTCAAAATAATCACTAAGCCAGAAGGAGGACTGTGTTAACACAAGGAGGGAAAAGCACATGTACATAACCTTCAGTTATCTATAAAGAAAAAGTGAGATAAGAGATAAACCATATTACCCATTATGCTTATTTACCCCCCTTACAGTTTTACTTTATTATTCTTTGAAATCCTGCAACTCCAACAGTTTGTTCTTTATTTCATAATCTCATACATAATTTTCCACTATGTCCTATAAATATATATCTTTACTTTGTAAGTAAACTGTGAGCTTCTTAAATAGCAAAACCATATTCTTTCATTTTCCACCTTACTTTGTACAGTGTTCAATTACTTACTGGATAGATACATGGCATAAAACTTAGATTTCTGTATTTTATATGCCACATATACATGTGCAGGTAAATATGTGTACTTGACACTCTCTGGAGAATGGCAATAAAAAACACCCATGTTATTGTTGATAAGATTGTTACTGCTACTGTCTGCCCCTAATTATGCCATATACTCAAAAGTTTTCATATACAAAAGCAATGAAGACACTTTCTGATTTTAAGTCAAATTAGTCTGAGCTCATAAACAAGAAGCAAAGGTTACACTTCTTTAAGTCTTTTTAAATTATTCATGAATAAACATGTATTTTCTGAATGCTTGTATACAACATTTTTATTTTCTTGTGTTATATTAAGCTTGTTATTTTTTTCTAGTGGCAATAAATACAAAACAGAAAATAACGTGTTTGAATGTTTTCAAAATAGAGTTGTGATAAATAGTGGAATAAGATATGATATTTTTAAATAACTATTTAGACAATAGATGAATAAGGAAAAAATATGTACATTAGTTTGCAAGTGGATTAATATATCCCTTAATAAGTATGGAGAGGTCTAAGATGTACAAGAAGGGGATAACGAATATGGATCAGATATTATATATAATATAGTCACTGCTTGTGTCCAAATAATTACCTCCTTGTATTTGTTTTTTTTTGTTATTGTTGTTGTTTTTTTTAACTTTATAGTTTATTGTCAGGTTGGTTTCCATATAACACCCAGTGCTCATCCCCACAAGTGACCTCCACCATGACCATCACCCCCCTTTACCTTTCCCCCTTCCCTTTCCGCCCTCAGTTTGTTTTCAGTATTCAAGAGTCTTGCGTGCTTTGTCTCCCTCCCTCTCCCTAACTCTCTTTCCTCCTTCCCCTCCCCATTGTCCTCTGTTGGGTTTCTCCTGTTAGACCTATGAGTGCGAACATATGGTATCTGTCCTTCTCCGCCTGACTTATTTCGCTGAGCATGACACCCTCGAGGTCCATCCACTTTGCTACAAATGGCCAGATTTCATTCTTTCTCATTGCCATGTAGTATTCCATTGTATAGATGAACCAC
>CM053574.1:113866931-113955000 GCA_028646485.1 Cryptoprocta ferox | reverse complement strand
ACTCAGACTGCTTCATGATTTAGAGGCTTCTTTGGATCTACATGGAGCCATGTGATTCTACATTGTCTTTTGAATCTTCTCTTTTCCTGGTGTTTACCAGATAAGGGGCTCTCAAGGAAGTTAATGGGAGGGTCATCCATGACCTGTTCTCACTCAGTGTGGTTGGAGCCCAATAATGCTTCCTGGAAGACTTAGCCTAATTGCTGTTGGGTTGGGGCCATTATCCTCCTGAAACAGACTCTCTTCTCCTAGGCTCAGGTGGCTCACTGTTTTCCCTTTGCTAAATGCCACCTCTGTGTCTCCATGCTTTTTTGGTTTGTAATTTAAAAAGTGCGACTTTCAGCTGTTTGGGGGATCCATACACATTACAGAAGTAGGAAGCAGTTCAGGAAAGCTAAACTTCAAGGCCTCTCTCTGCCTCAAGCTATACTGGGGTTTACTTTGACATGACTGAAACCTTGGTTGGACAGGACATTGTATGTTATCAAAAAATAATAATTTGATGGATTTGAACATTATCACGTGTGTGTATATATATATACACATACACAACACATATACACACACACATGATAATGTTCAAATCCATCAACTTAATTTTATATAATTATATTAATTTTCCATATACATAAATATTACTTGTATATAAGGTCTGTACATCTGTACAAAGAAAAAGTGAGGAAAGTGAAAAGTAGGAGAGAAATTAAAAAAAAAAAACTTTTAAACAGAGACAAGGAATTTGAGGGATATCTATGTTTAAAAGAGCACATGCTCTTCAATTGATAATAAAAGGATTTAGACAACCTAATGCCCTGAAAAAAATTTTAGTAGCTCATAATGTAATCCATTTCATTGAGCTTATACTAATAATTGAAAATACATGACTATATTGCTTTTCTGTCTCTAGGTCCACTTTAAGTTAAAGATGCCTTGGTCCATTTACTCTATTTTACTAATTTAGGATTTTAAAATTGCACACAGAATATTTTCTCTGTATGTATTCACCCATTCTAAAGAGATGGTTTAACATAGTATATTCCTGTTCAATTCAAAACAGTTTTAAAAGCTAGTGATATATACCAAAAATATTTAAAAAAAAAAAACAAATACTGAAGTGTACTTGAAAAGAGTAAAATAATTTTCTCCAAATACCTCAGTGAGTTTTTCATTAAATATACACTGCATTATAGTTCTTGTTAGTAATTGTTGATTTTATATATATGTATGTTTATATATATGTATATAATGAAGCTATTTATATATCATAAAATGTATATGAAAACATATTTTAATGTGGTTTTTTAGGCCATTATTTAAAAGAGAATAAACGAGAGGTGCCTGTTGGCTCAGTCAGTTAGGTGTCCGACTTTGGCTCAGGTCATGAACTCAAGGTTCATGGGTTCGAGCCCCATGTGGGATTCTATGCTGACAGCTCAGAGCCTGCAGCCTGCTTGGGATTCTGTGTCTCCCTTCTCTCTGCTCCTCCCCCACTCATATGCTGTCTCTCTCTCTCTCAAAAATAAATAAACATTAAATAAATAAATAAATAAATAATAAAAGAGAACAAATGAGATATTTGGATGTTAGAAACACTTATTAACCTGGTTGTTATCATCATCAAAATAACAATTAAGTATATAATGTGACTTGAAGGAAAGTTTTATAACTCCTAACCAGAAAATAGTTTTTCTTCCAATTTCCATAGTTATGAATTCTATCAATAAGATTCCAAGTTTCATTTTAAATGTACATATCACAAGAAGAGTAAAGTATGACATTTTCTGCATGTCAGTTGTGCAGTTTTTTGTGTGTTAATTTATTATATGTTTTCCAACTCTGGTATAGTAGGAGATTGAGGTAAAGCACGGGCCAAAACAAACAAAAAATAGTTGATATAAATGGTATCTGTTATGCAATACCTTGAATAATCAGGAGAGAAAATAGCATTCTAAATCAAGATAATTATGTTAGTTGTTTGGAAAATTTTATAGAACACAATATAAACATTCTTAACTTTGCCTTGGTTTTTGTTTTTGGTCATTATTGTTTTATAAAATATTAGGAAGCAGTTTTAAAATATGATGGAAGCATAATCAGTAACTGACCAACATAGGATTAAGTAATCCTTCAACAACAACATAGGAGTGAATACTTATCACAAAGGCTAAGAGTTGTGACTATCTGACATCGTATTTAGAAGTGTGAATTGGATGATTTGGTACTAACACCCTCCTTGGATTCTGGCTCATGTTTGAAAATGTCTGCAGGGGTTCGTCCATTTGGCCTGGGTTCTTCACGCACCTAAATTTCTCTGCACAGTTGGAATCTTTAATCCATTATACAAATTAAAATCCTTTACATTCTAAAACAATAGGAATAATGACATGCCACTCTATCCTACTGGTTATTACCACACATGTACTGCATGCATTTCTCTAAAGAAACTAGGGTAATAAAAAACAAATTAGCAACATGACTTTTCAAAAATGGCAGTTGCTTTATCTTTAAATGAAAAATTTGAAGAATAATATCTGCTTATATTTTGTTAGGAAAAAATGGTATTCATATACCATTATTAAGTATCTTTTGTTGTCCACCCTTTTCAAGGTCAAATGTGATTTGTAATAATCCACAAGTAATTATGCGAACACTAGATTATGTTAAATAGTTACAGTTAAGTCCATTTTTAAATGATTTTATATTTCTATTATTAAACAGAGTCCTTGTTAAATAAGGGAATGAAGGCAATAAACAGCAGAACTAGTACAGTTAGCACATAATTTATCTTATAAAGTTTGCTTGATTATAGCATCCTTCCATTATTTATAAAGGATTGTTTCACAGTCGGGAAAAACAAGCAGCCATAAATTTAAGGAAACAAGCTTCCGTGAAAGCCATGTCTTGCTTGTATCTTGGATATTTTTTATATTTGCATAATCATAGCAAATCATGTTATAATTACAAATGCAGTAATGGATTGGAAGGTAACTGCATTAATTCATTTCTTCATACATTCAGTCATTCATTCCGGTTGTGATAGTAACCAATTCTTTAGAATCTCAACAATACTGCTTTCAGAATGAAAGTAGGAATTAATGCAGAGCATATAGCCATTTCATGGACATAAATTGTCATTAGAGATTAGATGATTTATATATATTTTCACTTTAGAGCTCTGTTATATTTACCTTTAATTTTGAAGACCCCACGACTTCACCTAGCTGTGATTCATTAACACAGTTTTATATCAAGTCTAATAAATCACCTTAAGTTCAAGTAGGACCTTGAATAATATGTTTTATAATGGAACTCTATAAATTATTCTCTGAGTGGAGGGCCCTTACTTATCCTTGTTAATCAAAAGAGCCCAGATAGAGCTCAGTTTATTTTCAAAAGGTCAACCCTGCATTTATCCCAATTTCAAACTTATTTCTTTGTTGGCTACATTTTCAAAAATTAATTTCTTTTATATTAAAGACTAGGAACTCATTCCTATAATAGATACATTGGAAACAAATGAACTTTTAGTCTCTTATTAAACATTATTTTCTATTATTTCAAAAATCTAAGAGTAAATTAGAACAATTTAACTTTTTAAGCATCATCATTTTCCATACAAACTGTGTATCTACAGCCAGGCTATTGTATATTACAGTGAATGCTTTTGTACAATGGGAGTTAGGTATGCAGACCCCCCGTGCATTCAAAAATCTGTGCATAGCTTTTGACTTCCCCAGAACTCAGCTACTGATAGCCCACTGTTGACTGGAAGCTTTACTAATAATATAAACGGTCAATTAGTGCATATTTTGTATGTTATATGTATTATATACTGTATTTTTATAATAAAATAAATTAAGTGAAAGAAAATGTTATAAAGAAAATCATATAGAAGAGAAAATACATTTATAATACTATACTGTGTTTACTGACGAAATTCCACATTTAAGTGGACCCACAGATTTCAAACCCATATCTTTCAAGGATCAACTGTATATTAATTTCTGGTAATTTCTGATGATGAACACATACTGAGAAACATTCAACCATGCAGAAATCATATAGATAATTATGGTAGCAGTTTAACCAGAAACTTACCACCCAGGCTTAAGTATACAAGCAAAGATATTCTGTAAAATACACTAAGGTTATAATATATTTTATTGTGTGTGCATGTAAATTGCATATAAATAAAACTGCAAAATGATAGCTTAATGCCACTCCCTGCCTTATATAATCAATAACCTATTTATACCTTGAATGTCTATTTATATGAATCATACCAGGAACCCAGGGTTTTCAAGCCATGTTGGCACCACACTCCATACCTCTACGTAGCTCTGTACATCCACTTTTCTAATCCCATGTTCTGTGTCCTTTAGTTCCTGAAACCTTTTCAATGTACTCTCTAGAAATGACCATCAGTTGACAGATATATCCTTTCACTTTTTCAGTGCTTCCTCTCATTTTGCTCTCACATCAGTATTTTTCCCTAAAATACTGCATCCCTTACAGATATCTCAAGTGGTAACTGATTTATCCCAGCTGGATCTCTTCTTATAAGATCCAGATCATTCTCTTTGCTCTCATCTCAAAAACAGATAAGACTGAAAAGCATCAAGGTTTTACTACTAGGTAGCACCCACTCTAATTCCGTAAAGAATCTAGACCTTGGCTAACACATTGGCTAACTATTTGTGAGAGTTAGTCTTGTCATAATTATTGGCAAATTTAGTAATTTCTCAATTCATTTTTCAATACTATACTCTTTTATTTTAATCTCTTTTCCAGGGATATTGTCTTCCACTTCATCACAATCATTGATTATCCATTGCTATCTTCCCTAGGTCTTGTCATTTCTAAGGAGGAACTCCTCCATAAACACAATTACTTGTTTGCTTATATCACTTTATTTCAATCTTATTTCTACTCAGTTCTGAGACTGCACTAAAACACATAATTTTACATTCTTCCAGTGTATCTCATTCTGTTTATATTTTACAAGTTACCTCAAACTGGTGTCTTGAAAACAGACTTTATTTCTCACAGTTCTGGAGGCTAGAAGTCCAAGATCAAAGTGTTCACAGCATTAGTTCCTTCTAAGGGCTGTGAGGGAAGGATCTGTTTCAGTTCTCTCTTCTTCATAGATGGCCATGCTCTTTCTGTGTATGTATCTGTGTTCAAATTTCCCCTTCTTATAAGGACACCAATCACATTGGATTAGGGCACATATTGGATTAGCTTAATTTCCTTTGTGAAGACCCTATCATCAAATAAGATCACATTCCGAGGTCCTGGAGGTTAGGAGCTCAATGTATGAATTTTGGTGGGGGGTGGGTACACAGTGCAGCCCATAACATTCCTCATTACCTCACGTCTTTTTTTCTCATTTTAGATACTAATGAGTCTTAATTTTAATTAAAGTAGCCTTTGTTCTATTCCCTTTATTTACTCAAACCTGGCCAAGTCTAATGCTTGTTAAATACATTCTAGACCTACTCTGCACCAACAAAATAAAAACAAAAGAATAGAAAATAACACACAAACATGCTGACTAGTCTTACTTTAAAAATATGGAACTATTTACCTCTAGATGGCCCTTCAATGTGGTGTGATGATATATGTAACACCTACCACAATTCCTTAGTCCAGTAGTTCTCATCCTTCTGTGTTCATTAAAATTATTTAGTATGCTTTTAAAATTGTGATGCTGAGACACATTCTAGACCAATTAAATCAGAATTTCATAGTTCCACAATTCTGTTTTTTTAAACCTTCACAGTTGATTTCAGTATGTAGCCAAGTTTGAAACCACTACTCTGGGTCATTTACCAACCGTCACTTATAATATTTCATATCTTCCCTATCCTCATCAAATTTTCAACACCTTTCCTCATTCATAGAAGTAATCGTTAGGGAAATTCTACCACCACCTCCCCTTGCCAACCCACTTCTCTGATCTGAGCCTATATATGTTGCAGTCTTTTCCAAGGAGACTGTTGGTGTTTTTCCTCAAGTCATCTCTTCTACTTACACACCATATTCATCCCACTGACACTTTTGAGGAATTCTTGGCTCTAGAAATTTTCTTCTCTCTTTCTGGATCATCAGGTTTCTCTCTCTTAAGAATCATTCCTGCCAGCATAAACATGATATAATTTTTCCCCTCTCAAAACAAAGAAAAACAACAAAAATTTGCTCTTCAGTATACATCCCTCTCCAAATTTTTACAGTTCACTTTAACTTTTCTTTGGTCCAGCCATGCTGGCCTCATTGTTTGTTGAACCTGCCAAGCATGCTTTAATCTTGGAGACTCCATTTGCTATTTATGTTATGTGGGCTGCTCTCGCCACAGATGTCCTCATGGCATGCTTTTACAACTCTTTCAGGTGGTTGCTCAAATAACCAACCTACACTCCTCTTTCCCTTGTCTGCATCCGGTTTCACTACATCAATTCTTGCCATGAAACAGTATATATTTCATAAATATTTTGCATGTGTCCTGGTTTGAAAAGGATGCTTGATGAGTGCAGGGATTTTTCCAAGTTTTATTTATTTTTGGATCCTTGGCAGCTACCACTTCTCTTCCTACCCATTTTGTACATGCTACCACCATGTTTTGTAATAGTTCTTAATTGCTCTCCTTGATTTCATTCTTTCCCTCTTTTTATCCAGTTTGCAAAATGACATCCAGAAAAGATGTCTTTAAATTATAAGTTATATTGTATTATATTTCTGTTCAATAGCTATCCAATGTCTTCCATGTCATTCATAGTGAAGTCTATGTCTCTACAATATCCTTACCTTTTGTTTCTCATCATGGTCTTTTGAGTTTGTGAAACTTTGCTTTGGGATCTTGTTTCACTAATTCATGAAAATCTGTTTAGTCACAACTTTATTTGCTCTATGTTAAATTTTTCTGGTGAAATTCTTTTATTTCCTTCTTATTCTTCTACTTTTCCCTTCTCATTTTTGTTCCCATAATATCTTCGTTCATCTGCTACACGAGTTTCTTTTTTATCGCTATTCATCCAAAAATGGTGTTTGTTTAATTAGAACACCTGTTTTTAGAAAGTTTTTGGTATGGAGTTTTAAACCATGATCCAGACTAACAGGAGTATTTATTACAGAGTGTTGAATGTTAGCAAATTATTTTAGCAGTAAAAATAAGAGTGGAATAGATCCTGCAGGCAGCATCTGTGTTTCTGTTCTATATTTTAAAGAAGGAAGTCCTATTTTTTCTTATAGGATGTAACTTAACATAGAGTACTGCTTCTTGCAATATTTGCTTATGTTCTGCAGTCTTTGATATCATTTGGGAGGACCATCATATATGTCATATGAACTTACCCCCAGTTGACATTACTCTTTTTTAAAAGTTTTTTAAATGTTTATATATATCTGAGAGAGAGACAGAGACAGTTCATGAGGTGGAGGAGGGACAGAGAGAGATGGAGACAGAATCTGAAACGGGCTCCAGGCTCTGAGCTGTCAGCATAGAGCCCAATGCAGGGTTTGAACTCATGAACCGTGAGATCATGACCTAAGCCAAAGTCAGACGCTTAACCTGACTGAGCCATTCAGGCACCCCAACACTACTTTCTCTTAAACAGTCATTCAGTCTTAGATATTTTCTGTTTTAATTACATGTAGAACTTGGATTCCTGTATTACATTTTTTCCTGATATATATTACATTTCTATATCACATATAGAAAACGTGATATATTCACACGTTTTCTAAGAGAAGATAGAAGAAATCATTTTTTTTATTTTTTTGAGGGCAAGAGAGAGAAGGAGGCAAGGGCAGAGAGGGAGTGAGAGAGAGAATCCCACCATCAGCACAGAGCCTGATAACGGGTCTCAACCTCACCAACCACAAGATCATGACGTGAACTGAAATCATGAGTTGGTTGCTTAACCGCCTGAGGCACCCAGGTGTCCCAAAATCACTTTTACTATTTCATTTAGAATATGAACTTCAAAAATTACATTTAAATGGATTCTTAATGTAAGAAAACTTTCCATAGAAGTTAGTTACTGTAAATTTCAGTTACAGTTTCCTAATGTTTATAATTACCAATGGTTGTACATTTAATAATATAAGAAATATTTCCTGTATTTTATGTGTGAAAGTTATGTTTGTGTTTCTAAATATATTATTACAATTGCATTTTGTATACACTGTACGACTATTCAGGTATAAAGGCATAAACATTTTAAATCTGAAGGCCAGTATTTGCCTTCTTGCCAAGAGGAGACTGAGCTCTGCATTACTTTTAGGATATTTCATATAAAGGAACTGCCTGAATTTCTTTAATATGACTAATGAACACCATGTTATATTAGACATCAATTCATTCAAATCCATGCCTAGAGCATTAGCGAAAGTTGGAGAAGCAATGTAATGACCTGGATACCAAAATTTATTAATGATACAGACACTGGTTTTTAAATCACTTGTAATATTGGAAAGCAATTCACCAAGTTTTTCATATATGATATTAAAACTTTTAATAATTAATACGCCATAAGTACTGCAAGTTTATTCATACTTTATATTAAAACATGATTTTCCTCATAATAGGATATAAATATTTTATTCTTATTGAATATTATAAGCATTTACAAATCATTTTACAGTGCTTTAGGCAATAATTTTTTAACCTCAGACTGGGAGTAATCTGATATATGCACATATGATTATGACTTCCCTTCTCAGAAGTTTCATGGAATATGAAATTTATTTGTATCTTAGGACTTTGCATTATACATTGAATTTTGTTTAACTGCATATAGGAGTCATTCAATGTGTTTTTCATAAGTCAGAATTTGTTAGTCATATGAAGCGGTAATTAGTGATATTAATGTAGATAGGTTGAGGGAATAACCACAGTTGAAGCCAGAACTTTTATGTCTGGACCTATATGGTTAAAATAGGAACGAGCCTATTCAGCATCCCTTTAAAAGAGGACTTTTTTCTTCTTTCCTAAAAATAAAATGAGGTGTGGAAAACTTGACATAGTGAGTAAACATGTTTGTTCTCAGAAGATGATTAATTTTGAACACATCAGCATTTTCATCTCCAGTTTATCTATGAACAGCTACCAGTATAACCAAACCCATTTCTTAATGGGAGCAGGTTGATATGGGGAAAGGGTGTATTTAAAAACTAAACACATTTTAATTGTTGAAGTATAAAATCCTTGTTTTTCTATGTAATATAATTTGTGGCACAGAAATATGCAAGGTACAGTTAAGATTTTATTTTTGGCAATTTTTTTTGTACTGTATGGGAGCAAGTTGGTGGAGGGTAAAACCTGTAGAGCCCCAAAAAAGGAAAATGATACATAAGGGGAACAATAGATCACAGAGTGAAAGAAAATAGCTAAAGTAGGACTCCCCTGAGAACAGAAGAGGACATAATAACAGCGGAGATATTGGGGCCTCGAGATGACTGAATGACTGAAGTCTATTGGCCCACACCCCTCCATGTTCACCTGTCGAGAGTAAGAGGGTAAATAAATTGAATGAAGAAGACTGGCTTTTCCCTGGAGAGTGCTTCTACAGTGCTGGCAATACTTGCCTCTTTGTCTGTAACTGCACTTGGTATTTCTGACTTGGGGGTTCCTGTGA
The DNA here is from genome assembly GCA_028646485.1 of Cryptoprocta ferox. Taxonomy (NCBI): domain Eukaryota; kingdom Metazoa; phylum Chordata; class Mammalia; order Carnivora; family Eupleridae; genus Cryptoprocta; species Cryptoprocta ferox. The sequence goes on along the minus strand of CM053574.1, from coordinate 113,945,365 downwards.
ATCTTGCTGATACACTACATGTCAGTTTAAGAGTTTAACTCTCATAGGGAAAGTGTTATTTTCTAAACTTCAAGTACCTACTTAAGTACATTAAATTATTAAACACTAATCTAAGAGAAAAAAAATGCTAGAGAGGAACAAATAGATATATGTTTTATAAGAATAGGATGCTAGTCATATAATTTTAACAAAACAACTAAATTCATTTTATAAGAAATAAAAGAAAATGGAAGGGAAAATGAAATTTCACAAGGTACTAATACTTAAACTCATCTTCAATTTTGAGAAAAAGTTTTATAACAACTCTTAGAAAATTACAATTAGTTATATTTGAATTTTGTAGATAATATTTAGAAACTATAAATTTACTTGCCAAAAAGATGAAAGAGATCAACATTCTTATATGTCTTCTCATCACTTGCCCATACATAGTTTTGTTGCTTTTACACCTAAAGAGTTTAAAACATTTGCATTTTGTGAGTATAATTTCTGTTTATTTATATCTTGGTATACATGTTAAATATGTATATTATGAATACGTATATATAATTTCTGATCATTTATATTTTGGTATACATGGTATTCACCATGATTCCACATGACACAGCTTCTCCTTACGAACGTCTTTATTTTGAGTATTCATTTATGTGACTAGATATTAAACGTACTAACACTTTTGGTTTGTTAAATTAATTCAAGGGATAGAAGAAATAGAAAAGACATCATAGGCTAGTAGCTAAATGCACAATTGTGAACATTTTATAATTGTAATGCAAAAGTAAGCTTTATCATCAGGTATTAACTAATATAAAAGTCCTACTACTAAATGTATTTGATTTGCAAAGGTATAGCTCACTTTTCACACAATAAGGATTATAATGAAAACTCAATTTAGAATGGCATCTCTTTTCTTGTACAGATATGGGAAAGAGGCACATAGAGGTCATCATTACACCATCAGCAACCCAGAGAGCACATCCTAAACTAAAAACAAAATTAATTAATTAAGTTAAACCAGCTGTTTCCAAGGAGTTGCTCTGATAGGAAATAAAGTCATTTTTGAAACTTAAGGCAAAAATAATGTCTTCTTTTGAAGTGTTAAATGTTCATTCATAACCTAGAGCAAGCAGAAAAAAAGAAATAATAAATCAGTGCAATTGAAAAAAGAAAAATGGTAGAGAAAAATAAAGTCAAACACTGATTCAGTTGTTGAGAGACTCAGTGAAACTTACAAGTCTCAAGGTTGTCGTAGCAAGAGTAAAAAAGAGAGAAAATACAAATTGCCAATATCAGAAACAAAAGAAGGAATAGCCCCACCGTCTTTACAGACTTTAAATAGATAATAAGGAAATAAAACAACACTATGCACAGAAATTTAAAAATGTAGATAAAATTGACAGGTTTCTGGAAAGACATAATCTCACAAATAGATAACCAAAATAGTCCTATACCTAATAAAGAAATTGAATTTTTATTTAAAAGCTTTGCAGAAAAGTAAATCCCAGACTCAGATGATTTTACTAGTGAGTATAAGGAACCAATTCTACCATTTCTTTCAGAAAAAAATAGGACGGAAGGAAATACTTTGCAAATCACTTTTAAGGTCAGTTTTATTGTAATATTGAAAACAGAAAAACCCTGCAAAAAAAACTAAAACCAATTATTATTTAGGAACTTGGTTGAAAAAATCTTAACAAAATATTAGAAAATTGAACACCACAATATATAAAAAAAAGAATAATATATCAAGACCAAGGAGAAGTTTACCTCAAGAATATGAGACTGTATCACTGATATAATTTGGAAGTTGATTAATTTTTCACCAAATAACAAACTAAATAAGAAAAAAATGGATGAAATCAATAATGCAGAAAGAGCAATTCAGGAGTAGAAGGAAACTTTCTTTACTTGATAGGGGGCCCCTACAAAAAACCATAGAGCTGGTATCATATGATGGAAGACTAGATGTCTTGCCAGTATTGCTGGAATAAGGGCAAAACTTGTCTTCTCTTTCCACTTCACTGTACTTGAACTCCTAACCAGTGCATAACTGATAGATGGAATACAGACTGGTTGCTATGGACTGAGTATTTGTGCTCCCCCACCCCAGATTCATGTGTTGAAACCCTGAGTCCCCAATATATTGGTATTAGGAAGTGGGGTTTGGGAGGTGATTGGGTCATGAGAGTAAAGCCTTCACGAACAGGATTATTGCTGTTGTAAAAGAGATCCTACAGAGCTCCCTCAGCCCTTTCTCCATGTGAGGAGGATACAGTAAGAAGTCATCAGTCTGCAACCCAAAAGAGTGCCATAACCAGAACTGGACCATCTTAGCACCTTGATCTTAGACTTCCAGTCTCTAGAACTATGAGAAAAAATTGTTGTTTATAAGCAATCCAATTTATTGTATTTTTGTTATAGCAATACAAATGTAATGTTACTGGATAAGATAAAATAAAACTGTTTCTATTTGTCCATAGCATAACTGTCTATATAAAAATATTTTTTAAAAAGTCCTAACAATATGCTATAAGAACCAAGAAAGGTGTTTAGAAGTCTTGCTGGAAACAAAACCAACATATAAATACTGCTTTTTAAAAAAATGTGGTAAAAAACCTGTAACATGGTATCTATCCTCTTAACAGATTTTTACGAGTGGAGTATAATATTAACTACAAACACAATGTTGAAGAGCAAATGTCTACAGCTTTTTCAACATGTATGATTGAAACTCATACCTACTGCCCATTTCCTCCACCCCACTCTCGTGGAAACCAGCACTCTACGTTCTGCTTACATGAGCTTGACTACTGTACATACCTCGTAGAAGTGGAATCATACAGCTTTTATCTCTGTGTGACTGCTTTATTTCACTTAGCATACTTTCCTCAAAGTTCATACAGGTTGTAGTATATGACAGGTTTCCCTTCTTTTTTAACGACTGAATAATATTCTGTGTATGTATATGCCACATTTTGTTTATTCATCATCAATGGACAAATTTGGTTGTTTCTATCTCTCGGGTACTGATTAATGCTGTAATGAACATGGAATTGCCAATGTCTCTTTGAGATTCTGTTTTCAATTCTTTTGGATAAATACCCAGAAGTAGGATTGCTGGATCATATGGTAATTCTTTTAATCTTTTGAGAAATATCCACAGTGCACAAGGTTTCCAACTCCTTCACATTCTTACCGACACTTGTTATTATAGTATTGTTCCAAGATGAATTTCTTAGTTTTGACGTTTATTAACAGGGACATATCTGGGTGAAGGACATACAGGAACTCTGTACTATTCTTATGCAAATCTTTTGTAAGTCTGAAATTATTTTTTTAATAGCTGTTAAATTAAAGTTGTTAACTCTGAGGAATAGAATGAATATACTCCAAATATTTTAGCTCTATGCTCTCTAGATTAAAATATTGAAACTTTACTTTGCAAAGAGATCCTTAATATTATTGTAAGGAAATTTAGCATTAAATATAATAGAAATTATTTTTAGTTCTTTTTTCCTAATGATTGTATTGTATTTTTATAGCATTTTAGAAGAATAGCTGATCTTGTCAGGGAGCGATTAGAATGAGCCATTGATGAAACATATGCCTTTTTCTTCCAATTTCTCTCCAGCTTTCTTATAAGTCTGTATAAACTAATATAATCCCACAGGATGCAGGGAGACAGATACTGGCTTTAATAATTGAGGCCAAACAGAAAAAAGCTGGCCCATAGCCAACTGCAAGTGGGTCGTAGTGATTTTTCTGTCCTATCATTTGTAAGATATTTAATTTCATGATCAAGCTTATAATGTCACTCATCTCAGCTAATGGCACCGATGACAGTCTTATACATACCACACTAGGAGCCTCACATTAGATTCTCACAAATAATCAATAAGGATCGTTGAAAAATAATACCGGCTTGGCATTCTCCCTGAGGTGCGATTAGTTTTCCATTTAATTGTAGTGTTTCTATCTAATCTATGTGTGACACCTATGAAATAACACAGGTAACATCAGGATGATTGGGAGAAGTAGAGCCTCTCAGCCAGAATAGCTTAATCTTACATGGCAATTCCTTTTGTGACCGTGGCATTTTCAATTGCAGAAGATTTGGCTGTGAGAGAGGAAAGTTTGAATTTGATCTGGCTCTGCCTCTCTTAATAATGTGCTTGAAAGTGACATGAAACTTTTCGAGTTTGAAGAAATAACCATTAAAAAAAACCAGTGAAATAGCTTTTGTCCCCCCCTCACAGAATGCTGTAAACTTCCCTGTGGGGGGGAAATTGTATGTTTAAAGAAAAAAATAATAATCCCTGCATTATTGGAAATGCATCAGTCTCCCAGGACTTCATTGTCAGTTTCCACTGTTGTGTATTGAGAGACAGTCCTGTCTGAGTGGAGTCTTGTGGTTATCTGGTAGAGATGATGCAATCGAAAATGCCATTTTGATGTAGAAAAACAGATCTCATGTGTTCCTATTTAAAGGAAACTAAGTTAAGCCATAAAGGGACTTTATCACCGTTATTTAATTATAAACTCAGATAAATTAGTAGGGTTGTGAATATAACATGATAATATTATTTTTCTCAAAAGAAGTTATATTTTAATCAGGTCATTTTATGATGATTGCTTGACTGGAATTACATTGATAGGATTGTTTTTTTCTTTCCTCTAATGAAGAAGGTGCCAAAATATATCTTAAATAATTATTTGGAAGGGTTGAGATATGTGATAGAATATCAGAATACTGTTCTCCAATGTATTTAACCTAGCCTAAACCTTTGGATAGTCTCTTATCCAAAGAGACTCTATCCACACTTTGGATGAGTGTGGACTTGATCATGTGACTTGTTTTGACCAATGGAGTGACAGCTAACATGACGCGTGCAGAAAGGTGAAAAATGTTTGCACAATGGAATTTTACCTCCCTTGGAAATCTTCAACTGCTACCATGTGAGGAACCCCAAGCTTGTGTGTACAATGAAAGACATACACGATTCATTTTTCCTTATCACCCTAGCTAATGGTCCAAGTCCAAAAGCCTGGGTGGGTGGAGTGATACAGACACATGAGCGATCCCAGTCGAAACCAATTTAGCCCAGTTCAAACGGTTAACCCTCTTAATAATAAATAAATGCTATTTTTAAGCCATTAAATTCAGGGTAATTTTTTTTATGCTGCCAAATCTGATAGATACATTATGAAATACTTAGGAATTTCATACAATTACAACTGGTTGTAAAGATATATTTTTTAGTTCTCAGAAAAATATTGAATAGAATAGGAAGCGGTGATATTGTTAATTTTAAAATTATTAAGTATGATACTAGTATTATTAATAGAAATCATTAATAAAAGTCATTATCCAATAAAGTTGTATAGTGAAACATTTAAGTGAAACCTTTAGTGAACCATTAAGTGAAATGATTTGATGTCCTGAATTTACTTTATACTCTAGCTTCCTCCCTCCTCCAAAAAGGGTAAGATAAAATAAGCCCAGCAGACTGCTGATGATAACTACAACAGAATTAGGTACATGGATGCTCATTATGTTATTCTCTTTACTTTGACATCTGTTTTTAAAATGTTCATATTCCAAACAGTAAAAATAATAAAATAAAACATCATGATTCTCTAATTCTTTTTTGAAAATCATGACATTATCAACCTGATGAAGCTTTTGTTTTCTCTTCACTTAGAGTTGAAAACCAGATTCTGAGACTTCTTGGAACATTATAAGCCCCTAGCATTCTTGAGATATCAAGAAGACTTGATAGCCCAAAAGGGATATATTATATTTCCTGTTAATAGAGCAGGTGGAATCCCAAGTAATTAACTGGGAGGGAAAAATGATGCTATGATATTTTTACTTGATATGTCAAGCAGTTTCAGGCTGTTATATTTCATTATAAGCTTCTTTTTCTCTTTGAAAGATTTCTCCTAAAAATACTTGATGTCATTTTCTAATATTAAATCAGGATTGATATTTTGGCTTTGTATTCTATAACTCTACATCACAGAATTCATCTAATACCTTTACATGACAAGAATGCAGTGGAGTGTGAAAGAGAAACCAGTAAGCTGAAAACAATTTTGATGAGAAAAATCTTAAAATAATATTTAAATGAAGTGATATCTGTTAGTCCTCACTCAGCTACTGGGACAGTAACATACTAGATGGTAGGAACAAATATAACTTCCAAAAACTTGAGAGTGTATAAAATAGGCAGAGCTCCTGACATCATGTTGATGATATTAAATGTTATTAAACACAGATTTTAACCCATAAACATGGCACATGGACATGCAAAACAGAGAAACCAGGAGTTTGATATTTTTGTTGTGGAGTACTCAATGAAATGAGATTCTATCATAGTGGCTGCAATGTAAGGATTATAAAAGTCCTCGTAAGCCATGTTGTGAGAATTGGGAAGTCAATAATGAATATTAAAAAGGAAGTGATTTGGCTATTTTTATATTTAACAAATTTTTAAAAATTTTTATTTATTATTGAGACAGAGAGAGACAGAGCGTGAGTTGGGGAGGGGCAGAGAGAGAGGGAGACACAGAATCCAAAGCAGGGTCCAGGCTCTGAGCTGTCAGCACAGAGCCCAACGCTGGGCTCGAACTCGCAAACCATGAGATCATGACCTGAGCCGAAGTTGGACACTTAACCGACTGAGCCACCCAGGTACCCCAATATATTTTTAAATTATACTTTGACTGCAGCCACTATGTGATAAAAATAAAATATGGCATGATGGTAGATATAATAGCAAGATAACATGTTTAACAGAAGGAAGAATGTAGTTAAGAAATATGAAGTTGTAAATACTTAGTTTTTGTATTTAAAGTATATAATTAGATTTAACATGTCATAGCAACTTAAAATGTCACAGTCATATAGGAATCCTAAAATGATATAAAAGACATGGGTATTTGATTCATTTATGTTAAAGATAAATGTGCTAATTATGGGGTTAATAATTCTTAAATCTTGCAGTTATATCAAGTTTATATTATCTAGTGTAATTTACTGATATTTCCAATATCCAAACATTTTGATAAAACTCTTGTTTCAGAAATATTGTATAATGCCATTTACATATATCATACTATAAGTAATTAGACAAATGTTTAAATTACAAAACCGGTGGTTAGGGCATGAAAAAATCTCAAAGCTGCTAACAGCTTTACGGAAGTCTCAGTACAAGAACTAGTTGACCATTAAGCTAACATAGAAGCAACATCTGTGAACCACAATTTTTGTTATGGTAGCAAACTCTAACACATTATGGTCTAGGTTTTGGTGCTAGAACTTGTCTGCTTTATTTTTCAAAAGAATTATCAATAAAAATGAAAAGATGGCAAAAATGATGGATTCTTATTATTCTACTCTGTCTTCCATTACGAGTAGTCAGTTTGTTACACTGCTTATGAACTGTTAGACTCCTCACATTATACAAATGTTCTATTGAAACATGTTAGGTCATTTGAAAAATGTAAATGACAATGACGGAGCTACCAGCTCTATTGAGATTAGATCAAATAAAAAAGAAAAATCACAAATTAACAACAAAATAGTTTATCCAATTAAAATTTAGTACTGCTCAAATCTTCCAAATTGGTCATATTCAAGTTACTTGGTAGAAATACTTTAATTTCCAACTTGCCCAATTGATTTTCATAAGCACAATTCTTTAATTAAAGATTGAAAATCATCCATTTGCTAATCTTTAACATTATATGATGTTCTTTTAAAGAGTGTTAATACTCTATTATATATTATATTATATATTATATATACTGATATATACTCCTTCTCAATGAAATAAAATAGAAATTAAAATAAATCAAATGAATGCTTTGATAGCCAGATTGTAGATTAAGTCCATTTGAAATTGTTTTTCAAAACAAAGGATGCTTATGTAAAAATGAACACTGATGACTCAGAAAAATAAAAAGCCAAAAAACAATGATTAACTGTGAAGAGGAAGGATATTAAGTTAAAAAAATATTTCCAGAACAAATATATAACTAACTACATAGAATTTATAAATATAATATAAATATAATGTAATATACTGTATTTCTTGTAAACAAATAAACAAATACACAGTGTGTCTGGGTGAATCAGCCAGTTAAGTATCTGACTTTGGCTAGGTCATGATCTCAGAGTTCATGAGTTTGAGCCCCACTTAGGGTGAGCTTGAGTCCCACTTAGGATGAGCACCGCTTTCCTCTCTCTCTCTCTCTCTTTCTCTCTCAATCCTTCACGGAATTCTCTCTTTCTCTTTCACCACCCTCACTCACTTGCACCCTCTGTCTCTCAAAAAAAATACATATATAAATATATGTAAATTCACCAAAGCCTAATACTGAGCTCATAACTATGAATCAAATGTAATTTCCTTCATTACTTTATACAATGGCATTGATTCATACATACCTTCATAGCACCAAGTTATTTTGACTATTCATTACCAACATGCAACCCAACAATTTTCTTTCCTGATGAACTACTACTATATCTTGCAAAAATAAGTTATAAAAGCTAATGCCTGGCTACAAAGGTTTTTTCTTTTTAAGTACTACTTTTTTTCTAATTTAAGTATCTGAAATCAATAGCAATACTAAAACTAACAGTCGTTTTCTCATCACACATTTTGATGTGACTATAAATATGACAAAGATTCATGTGAATCACTTTTATGTTCCATTTTGTCTTGAGATTTTGTTCTTACTCTCCTTGAATAATTTTCTGTTTCCTACAGGTTATAGAAGCCCTACTGTCTGCATCATTAGCTATCTGAACTTGTCTTATTTATTCTTCTCCAAGGAAGGGGATGTATTTCTTAGCTTACAATGAATTTTCCTGCAAGTATCTGTAAATGAAGTTGAAATGTCTTCTAGTTTCTAGTGTTGAAGATGAAAAGACTAATACATATCAGTCAGTCATTTCTAGATAAGTAAGCTTTTTAAAATATAAAATGGTATTAGATTTCCTATTTATTACATTGATTCATACATGTTACCAGAGTTCATCTGGACATATACCTTTTCTATGTAAAGTGCCAAGAACTTGAGATACATTTCAATTCAAACACTCAAATATTTATTTAGACAAAAGATATCTTTTTTCTATTAGTTATTAGGATGCATTAGTCCAACATTTGCTTGTTTTGTAATTCTTAAATTCTTACTTGCATATTAGGTCTCTAGGATCTTTCTATCAAAGTATCTCTTTTTAGTTTTGGATTCTGTTTCTTCATATTCTCATTTTGTTGTAAAATATTTTATCTATTTGATGTCTATAGACTTAATTCATTTCTAAGAAATGACCTTTTTTTATTGCTTATATAAAGTTCTAAGGGGTACCTGAGTGGGTCATTTATTTAAGCATCTGACTTTGGCTCAGGTCATGATCTCATGGTTTGTGTGTTCAAGCCCCACGTCTGACTGTATGCTGACAGTGTGGAGTCTGCTTGGGATTCTCTCTCTCCCTCTCTCCCTGCCCTTCCTGCACTTGTGCTCTCTCTCTCTCTCTCAAAATAAGTAAACTTAAAAAAATACAATTTTAAGTATGACATTGTTTATGTTTAGTTTTATAAAGTCATTTTGGCTTGAAATAGTCTTCTCTCCTTATTGAACATAATTTTCCTTTAACTATATTGAGATTTCTGATCATCAAAGTCACCATATCACAGATGCATTATCCTGACCACCTTATCTACAAAAGTACTCCATCCCTCCTGCAGTCATGCTGTAAATGATTTCTATCATTTAATTTTATTAGTAGCAATTTTATATATTTCTTACCATATTAAATATTTATTGCTTTGCCTTTTTTCCATTCACCTAAGAAAATATAAGCTAATTAAAGCAGGGATTTTTTTAAGACATTTTGCAAACAGAACCATTGGTCTTTTAGAAAATGAATAAATAAGCTCCTTGAAACTTCTAATTATTTTTTAATAATTTTTATTCAAATATAATTATTCAAATAATTATTTTTGAATTATTGTTTTGCTACTTATTTATTTCTCCAAAACAAGTTCAGGGAAAGGAAATCTTGTCCATATAGAAAGGATATGTTTTATTTTACTCAAAAAGAAAGCATTCTTCTGGTTAAGGGTTTCATAAGTTAGCCCCCCAATGGACTCATAAACCCATAATATTACCATCCTCTTCAAAACACCACCAGGAGATTCAGTACACCTGCCAAAATTCTCATGTCCTGATAAATTTGTGTCTTTTCCACACCTATGTTTGGTCTCCTGTCTACTCAGGCAATGGAAAACACTCCTATACTCACCCCAGAGAACTCCTTGACAAGCTTAGATTCTATCTTACTAAAAATAAAATGCTTAATTTGTTTAATCTTTTTATTAAGGAATTGGAAAGAGAGAAGGCTTTTTTTTTTTTTTTTACTTTTCTTCTTGTTGCTTTTGAGATCCCTATATTTTATTAGAGAGTTCTTTCTAAAAATATTTAAATATATTTTGTGTACTTGGATTATTGTTTTAATTCAAAGAAATATCACCAAGAGTCAATAGTTTCAATTTTATTTTGATAAAAATTTGAGTATCACTCTGAAACAGTTTTTAAGACATCCAGTGTAATAATGTGTATATAGATGAAAAACTCTCAGCCTTGAACTCTGCTTAGTACACCAAGCTGAATCATAATAATTTCACTGTAGATACACTGAAAATTAATATATGAAGGTATTTCTTGAGTTAGAATTTAGTTTAAAATTCTTCTTAAATTATTTATTTTTAAAACTAAGCATAATTAAAAAAATATTTATTTTTGAGAAAGAGAGAAAGCACAAGTGGGGGAAGAGTAGAGAGAGAGAGAAGGAGACACAGAATTTGAAACAGGCTCCAGGCTCTGGCTGTCAGTACAGAGCTTGACAGCAGGACTCAAACTCAGGACGGCAAGATCTTGACCTAGGCCAGAGTTGGATGCTTAACTGATTGAGCCACCCAGGTGCCCCATAAACCTAAGTATAATTAACATACAGTGTTAAATTAGTTTTAGGTGTACAGTAAGCAGATTCATCAATTCTATATTCAGTGCTTATCATTATAAGTTTACTCTTTAATCCCCTTCACCTATTTCACCCATCCTCCCAGGCTCCTCCCCTCTGGTAACCATCATTTTGTTCTCTAGATTTAAGTCTGGTATTTTTTTTTTTTGTCTAATTTTTTTCTTCGTTATTTGCTTCACTTTCTAATTCTACATATAAGTGAAATCATATGGTTTTTGTCTTTCTCTGACTGATTTATACTGCTTAGCATTATGTTATACCTTCTACATTCATCCATGTTGTTGCAAATGTCAAGATTTCATTCTTTATGGCTGGGTAATATTTCACTGTATTTCTATACCGCAACTTCTTTATACATTTATCTATCGATGGACATTTGAGTTGCTTCCATATCTTGGCTATTGTAAATAATGCTGCAGTAAATATAAAGGTGCTTATATCTTTTTGAATACTGCTTTTGTTTTCTTTGGGTAAATATCAAGTAGCAGAATTATTGAATCATATGGTAATTCTATTTTTAATTTCTTGAGGAATATATACTGTTTTCCACAGTGCCTGCTCCAGTTTGTGCACTATTGTCTTATATCTTTAAATCAATTTAATTAAAAAGTGTATTTAAATATGTGTGTAATTGCATGGAGAATCTATTTTTGGTACATTTATGTTAGAACATTTCTTATATTAAAATCTTACTAAAGAAACCATGGCGGTTATTACAGAAAACACTGTGTGTGTGCGTGTGTGTGTGTGTGTGAAATAGCGCTGCAATCTCTTTGTCATTTATAACTTATAGATTTTTCAAAGCAGATGACTCCTCCTACTTTGTCACAATTGAGTGAGGGTATACATATTTCATCTTTTTAATCTCTCGCTCTATGTCTAACTTCAGAGCTCCTTAATCATACTTCTGAGTTTTCTTCAAAGCCCTTTCCATTTGTCAGCATCTTTATGACACTGAAGTGTCTCAAACTGAAAACAGTATTACAGGCGTGTGACCTTATCAACCTATTTATTTATTGCTTATTTTTCACCTGTCACAAAAGTATAATGGAAACCTGATATGACAGGACATTTCCTTTTTTTCTTTATGACAGAACATTTTCAATATATCACATTGCTCTATTTAAATGGAGAGCCTTGGTTTCCCCTTGAGATGTGTAATTATAGTACATCATTAAAAATTATCATCATATGTACCATTGTGACATTTCATATAGAATTTGGGTGTTTTGTTTGAGTTCATGCAGGCTGAGTACTGTCAGTTAACAGTTAAGATCCAGTGGTAATAAGTTTCAGTTCTGCAAGGTTACTCAAAAGGTTTCCAAATATAAAAGTACAGCAATTTACTCTTTACGTTGGAAAATAATTAATTCTTGAAAAGTTGGAGCTTTTGTATAAAAAAATTAAGGTTGCAAACAAAGTTTTAAAATTATATCTGGAACTAAATTATCAGCACTTTATCTAAACAGTTGAGTATTTGATAAAAGTAAGTTAAATGGCTTGTGTTAATTCCTTCCAAAGTATAAAATCGGAGATTTAGCCAGGAGGTAGGTTGGGCAAAGGCAATATTGCACTTCATCCAAAGTGGGGGGGGGGGGGGGAGAGAGAGAGAGAGAGACTGAGAATGAATTAAAGAATGACTTTCTTTCCTTCTCTAATGTGGAAGAGGACTATTCCCCATGACATAGGAGGTCACTAAAAAACTGAATACTGGGATGTTTCAGGAAGTAGAAGGTTATCAACCACATTTTTGACAAGTTATAAAACAAACAGACTGTGGCATGTTTTGGTAAGAAGACTGTGCCTGAAAACTGGTAGATACATGAGAGGACCCAAAGGTATGTAAACAACAGCAAGTGCAGGACTAGAGGGAGTGTTTACAAGCAATCTCAGAAATAGCCTACCTGAGGTGAAAGAGGTGTGCACATGCAGAGGAGGGCTGCTATGACTGGCAGTGAGTTAGGCATTTTCTGCCATGCCATCTCTTTCTCAGTAGTAGAATAGAATCTTGGCTTCCTCATCAGGTGTAAGCAGGCTACAGAGTTTCCCATACCATCCAATGCTCCTCTCCCACTTCCCTTAACAACCTGCTTCAGTGGGCTCAGTGGGGTTAGGAGTCAGCTTTCTTGTGAGGCTTTTCCTGTATGGAAGTATACTTCTACCTTGAGGATAATTCACTCTGGTCATTACAGTGCCTTGGCATGGTAACCCTGCAAATATATCTAACTCCCTCGGACAGCCTGAGATCATTGGTTCTGTATAGGAAAACTTAGGAGCATATGCCATCTGCAAGAAATAAAACTTTATTATACACCATGAAGAATTGCCTGGTGGCTCAGTCAGTTAAGTGTCAGACTCTTGATTTCAGCTCAGGTCATGATCTATCTCACAGCTCATGACATGGAGCCCATGTTGGGCTCTGTGCTAATGGTGAGGAGCCTAATTGGGATCATCTCTCTCCCTCTCTCTCCCTCTCCTCTGTGCTCTCTCTCAAAATAAATAAATAAGCTATAAAAAATTAAAATCATGGAGATTTGAAGGAAGTCTATGCAGTCTAATCTTGACTGTACAAAATGATATTAAAAGGTTCCTTTTGTTTTTGTTTGTTTAAATTTCCAAGTTACAGGTATTAAAATTTATTACTTTCTTGATTCATTAAATTTTGGTCAATATTGTATTATTTATGTTTGGGGAATATAATGTTGGCTACATATATATATGTATATATATGTATATATATGGTCTAATAAGACTTTTTAAAAATGTTCCATCTTCACTTAAAAAAAAAAAAACTATATTGGAGACCTAGGTGGCTCAGTCGGTTGTGTGTCCGACTTTGGCTCAAGTTGAAGAACCATGATCTCATGGTTCCTGAGTTCAAGCCCCACATTGGGCTCTCTGCTGACAGCTCAGATCCTGGAACCTGCTTCAGATTCTGTGTCTTCCTCTCTCTCTGCCCCTCCCCTGCTCACGCTCTGTCTCTCTCTCTCAAAAAAATATTTTAAAAAGTTAAGAAATATATATGCATATAAAACAGCTCATTTTCAGTATGTAGATCTCTCTGTCTATATCCATTTATCAGTCTAGATGTTTCTAAATTATCTATATGCTTACACTGCCTATTTTATATAAATCTTGGTTGTTTGTGTCCACTTGATTTGTCTAGATCTGAAGGCTGTGTTAAAAATCTACTTTACTTTGCATATAGCAGTCTCTGTGAGCATCTCCCATAGTTTCTGCTTAATGAAAGTTCTTATTGGGGTGCCTGAGTGGCTCTGTTGATTGAGCATCCAACTCTGGGTTTTGGCTCAGGTCATGATCTCAAGGTTTGTGTGATCGAGGCCTGTGTATCTGGCTCTGTGCTAAAACTATGGAGCCTACTTGAGATGCTGTCTCTCCCTCTCTCTCTACCCCTCCCCAGCTGACTCACTCTCTCTCTCTCTCCAAATAAGTAAATAAGCTTAAAAAAAGAAAGTTGTTATTTTATTATGTAACATAGATATAAATAAATGTTATATCTTCTATGCGAATTATAGTGACATTTCAGTCTTTATCTTTTTAAAAAATATTTTTGGGGCTAACTGCTATTTTATCTACTATGGAAATCAAGTTCCTGGTTTCATTTTTATTTAATCATTTTTATCTAATTTTTGACTCATTTTTTTAGCCTTTGTAAAACATTATATTTTAGGTAGGTTTTTTGTATATGAATATAATATTTTACTACATGAACTGGAAATTTTCTTTTTTTGGTAGATGAGTTAAACTTACCTATGTTTGTTAAAATGGCAGAATTGTTAGATCTCAGTTCTGTAAGATTTTAGCAATCTTTTCCTTTTCTTTATTTTTCTCACTTTTTTTAGTTTACTTATTTATTTTCATTTAATATTTAGCAACACATTTATTATTAAATCTGTTTAGCATCAGGGAAACTAAAATCTAGTTTTGATTAACAACATATGGGGAGGCCTCAAGAGCAGGAGACAATGCACTTAGAGAATAGAAAAGATAGAATATGTAACAGAAGATACTGTAGAAGTCTCACATCATAATAATGATCATCTATTCATTCTTCTATTTGCATTTTTTAGATATGATTTTGATCCACTTCCCTCCAGTGCTACAAGCATTCATCTGGTTATTCTGTCAACTCCTGCTGGACAGACTGTGTTTTGCAGTCTGAAAGCTGTGTTTCCCAACATTTGTTTTTTTTTTTTTTTTTTTTTACAATTTGCTCTTTTGTGCCTGCTATTCGGAATTGTGTGAATAACCTTGTCCATAAGACATTAATTTTAAACAATGGTTCTAGATATTCTGTATAACTTGTAATATTTTTTTAACATTTATTCATTTTTGAGAGAGAGAGAGAGAGAGAGAGTGTGTGAATGGGGGAGGGGCAGAGAGAGAGGGAGACACAGAATCCGAACCAGGCTCCAGACTCTGAGCTGTCAGCACAGCTGACTAATATATAAGTATTTGGATCAAATGTCTTCAAAAAGTATTTTTTAACCAGGAAAACCTTGTACACCACAAACATAAGAAATGAAGTGTTGGGGTGCATGGGTGGCTCAGTTGGTCAAGCATCTGACTTTGGTTCAGGTCATGATCTCATGGTTAGTGAGTTTGAGGCCAGCGTCAGCTGTTTGCTGACAGCCTTGAGCCTGTAGCCTGCTTCAGCCTCTCTCTCTGCCCCTCGCCCGCTTGTGCTCTGTCTCTGTCTCTGTCTCTCTCAAAAATAAACATTAAAAAATTAAAAAAAAAAAAGAAATGAAGTGTTATCAGGCACCTGGATGGCTCAGTTAGTTAAGCATCCAACTTTGGTTCAGGTCATGATCTAACAGATCGTGAGCTCAAGCCCCGCATCTGGCTCTGTGCAGACAGCTTAGAGCCTGGAACCAGTTTCAGATTCTGTGTCTCCCTCTCTCTCTGCCTCTCTCTCTCTCTCTCTCTCTCTCTCTCTGTCTCTCTCTTTGTCTCTCAAAAATGAATAAACATTTAAAAACTAAAAATCACTGCATCACCTTTGATGCAGTGATTTAGTTATCAAAACTATATTCAGTTCTTATACTCCATAAGGAATTCTGTTGGGAACTATTCCTGACATAATAACAATAAAGACTTGGTGGACCTCAGGAACTTACTATTGAGCAAAAGGAATGGAATCGACACAAATTAAGACTTTCCAATATAAGGCAAAGCATTCTCAAATTTATTAACAAAAAGAGAAGTTATAATTTAAAAAGAAGTTAACAGAGCTGCAGTGACTCATAACAATTTTAAAAGCACAATGAATAGTGAAGAGTAATAATAAATATAGAACTAATCCAAGTGTTATAAACCTTTTCACTGTATAAGGAGAAAAAAAATTTTTGAGAATATCTAGTGAAAAAGAAAAAAAGAAGCACTATCAACTGAGTTCTTTGGTTGTAAGCCATAATAGCAACTCAGATTACTTGAAGAGAGGCTATTAAAGAGGTGTGTGTGTGTGTGTGTGTGTGTGTGTGTGTGTGTGTGTGTTGTGGTGTGATTGTGTGCATTTTTTAACATTTGGAAGTTATGGAAAATCAGTTTTGATAGCAAGGCAAGACATATTCCTTGATGAATACACATCACTATAATGACTAAATGTAGGATTTCTATTCTGGAAAAATACACAAACACACACACACACACACACACACACACAGAATATGAAAGGCATCAAAAACATGAAAATTACCAGTAAAGGCTTCAGTCAGCAAGTTTGCAGTTTATTTCAAAACTACAGCTGGGAGGCACCTGGGTGGCTTAGTTGGTTAATTGTCTGACTCTTGATTTCCCTTCGAGCCCCATGTTGAGTTCCATGCTGAGTGCAGAGCTTGCTTAGGATTCTCTGTCTCCCTCTCTGCCCTTCCCCATCCTGTATGCCCTCTCTCTCTTTCAAAATAAATAATGTAAACTTAAAAAATACCATTTCTGCCATTTATGATTTTTCTTGTACACCACCCATTACTACACCCAACTTGCTCATGGCCTCCTGCCTGTTCTAAGGATCAAGTACCTTAATTACTCCTCAAAGACCCAACTTCTAATACTATCACACTGGAGGGTAGGGTTTCCACATGTGAATTTTGAGGGGACACACATTCAGTTTGTAACTGGAATATATCACCAAGATATATCCCACTATGATCTTACATTTTTCAGAAAGTTCTACCCAACTCCATTGTAAGAAATGGCAGGAAATAAAGATATGAGAAAAGAAAAAGCAAAATTGTAAGTATGTTCTAATCATCTGTTCATAGTTTTTGTTGGTATTTGGTATAAGTAGGGATTTAACTTTTTATCAAAAGAGACGACCTACTATTCTATGACATCTATCCCAACTACTATAGTATGAAGCCTTAATTATTCTTCTACAGTGAACAATTATTACTGACTCTAGGGTTTTCTTTTTTTCTAGCCCAGTAATTTGTCTATTTTTGTGGAAACAAATATTATATTGTTTTCATTGCTTTAACCCTATAATTGTTTTCACTATTGATGGATTCAACTGTTATTCCCTTCTTTCTGAAAATTGTATTTATATATAGTATATATAGTAATTTATTTAAAACTTCATTTAATGTCATAAAATTTAAAATATCCTGCAACTTAAATACTTGATATACAACAAATTAAGTATTGCAATTTAACTGAATCAATCAATACATCTCATGTTAACATATATGGGGTTAAGAGAGGAAAGAAATAAAAATGTGTGCTAAATACATATAATTATATACATAATTAATAAACTATATTTACAGGAGAAAATACTCTTACAATTATAGTCCTGATTCTTCAACTGGTTTACATGGCCATAGTTTGTACTTATAAGTATCTTTTTTCACTACCCACTCCATATTCTCTTTGTTGTCAGCAATTACTTCAACAGGTCATTGTATTTTTGCAAAATGGGACAGCCAAAACTTGTATTCCTCAAATATATAAGTCACCTATTCCTGCTTGAATTCAATTGTAACTTTCCATTGGCATAATGACAGAGTTTATATTTTCAGTGCTGGTAACTGAAGTGGGATCGCTTGCCTCACCTTGATAAAATTTTGTCAGGATAAATTAAAATATATCACCAAAAAATGTCATGGTGTGCAATACACGTGCCTGAAATTTATTTTTAAATATATATAATGTTAAACGTATGCATATGTAAGTGACTGTTGATTGCAACAATGAATATATTGCTTAAACATAAAAAAATAGTTAAAAGCAAGCTTGAATGTCCATCTAAAGGAAAAATACAAAATGCATGGTGTTACAGTGAAAAACAAACACTTGAATGGCTTGTAATTGCAAAACACATCTTCCGCTGGTGTCACCCACCCTCACCTCCTTGCAGCATCTCATGCAGCCTGCATGTGCACATATATAGGCATCTGCTGTACTAAAGTAATTGCTCTTCCTTCACTACTCCATCGTCATTCTGGTCTCTGTAACACCCACCCTACCCCCATACAAAACCATTTTCTTTATACACACTTTCATTTTTTTTAGTGAACTCCTACTTATTTTTAAAATTGCATTGCACACTTCTTCATTGTGAAATCTCCCATGAGTCAAACTGACAGATATGTACTCTCTTTTCCTTTGCAATACCCCTCTGTTATAGAATATTTCATATTTTAGGACAACTGGCATTTATCTCCAATATGTCTTGTACTTCTTTTGGATACTAATGTTGTATATTTCAGTGTATGTACCTTTAGTACAGTATCAGACAATAGGAACTGACCCCAGAAATTACAAAATAAATGAATGTTTATAGATATGCTCAAACTAGTATATGAATGGGTCCTTGTCAGTATTTAAATTTTAATAAATGTATTTTATTTGTTCATAAAAGGATGTCAGAATGTTAGAAAACATATTTGATAAACTAAGAATCATTGTATTTTCGTGACATTGAGGTGCATAACCATTTAGGGTGATTAGGATTTGCTTAAATCAGAATCATATAATTAAGTGATAAATCATATAATAGAGATTGAACAATTTATAAAATATGAATCTGGAGATATAAATCAGCAGGAACTGGGTTTCTGCAGGTAATCACATAAAATCCATATGAATAGTATCCATGCTTATCATTTTACAGTGTCTGTATGACATAAAGTGTTGTGAAATGACATTTATCTAGCCATTTTTCTGTATTACATAGATTGCATACTAAAACTTTTCTAATTTTATCAATATAATGGCTGCAGGGTCAAATAATTTGAACATACTATTGCTTTCTTGCTTTAAAAATTTCATGAAAATAGAGTTAAATCAACATCATCTTAAAACCACTGAAAACATCACTCTTGTAGCTGGGTTTTATTACATGCTTACTATATTTCAGGAATGTACTACACCCTTTATATTAATTGCATCTAATTTTATAATACATTTTCATAGTATTTATTTTTGTTAATATTTTTTAGATGAAACAGTTGATTTTCACAAAAGTTAGCTTCCTTAACTTCAAATGACTCTTAAGGCTACAGCCAGAAATAGAATGCATGCTTGTAAAACTGCAGTCAGGCCTGGTGCCTAGAAACCGTGTCTTGTTTGTATTTTTGTTTACTCATAAAATTTATATAAAATAGTTTCCTAATAAACACGTGGGAATTATATTTCATAGAATTTTAGAAATAAAAAATGGCTAGTACAAATTCTAATTTTAAAGAAATTGAGCTCCATGGAGGTTAGGCGGTGGAAGTTTCTAGACTAAAATACTTTTACATTGCTTGTAAATTTTTTATGGGGCGGCTTATTTTCGAACATACTTAATGCTCATAATGATAATCCATACTATTCTGTAATCTCCAGAAGTGTGCTTGTGCTGGTTACTTACCTATTACCTCTCAAGTTATTAGTCCCCCTTATGCCCTGCTCTCCGATACTGGGCCTGGACTCTGAGGATCTGTTTTCAAACTACTTTGCTGTTAGTGTTTTGGAGTTATGTCCACGCAAAATGCATTGGTGAGCAATTGAAAGACAAGGGGGAAGAAGGGACCTTATTCCCTCCTGTTTCTACATCTCTCAGCATTTATCATATGGGTTCATATGTGTGTTTTGCCTTAAAGCATCAACTCTATGACCCTCAGTATGAGCCAGCTCTGTCCCTCAGCTGTCTGATTCCAGGACATGAGTCTAAGGGACTCTTCGCCAAGCTCCTGATATTTGGTAACCCCACTCTTCCCTTTAGTTATCAACACCGTGGATGGCACCTGCTTGCCGCTCTGTGTTCTGTCTCACTTGCAGCTTCTCCACGACAGTGGAACCAATTCCCTGTATTCTAGTCATTAATAGGCAAACTGGACCTGGATTTCTCCACCACCAATATAGTACTTAGGTTAGAAACATCTTGTTTTTAAATCTGCAACTTATTAATTATTTGGTTTGTCATTGAGATATCTTTATAAATGATAGATATTTATATTATCTGGAGCAGGTTTTTTTCAATACAAAAAGATATTTCAATTTTTCATTATTGAAACAAAGCAAATGAGGTATATATTATCATATATTCACACTTGTGTAGATCTTACTAAGCAATTGATTACAATATTTTAAACATTTCTGCCATATGCCCATCAGTGCCGACATCCCATACAGAAGCTAATCTTGATGGCTTCCTGTGTTTAGATGGCTGTTCTCGCTTTTCTCTCCCGGTTGGAATGTCCTTTCTCTGATATTTCTTGACCCTTCTCAAAATCAAAGGAAGTTAGCCTGAGGCTTGAACATGAGGCTTCACTTTTGATACTAAGCTTTCAAGAACTGCAAAGACATTTTTTTACCCTTTCTGGCAAAATGTTTGTTTTTCCTTTAATTGTATATATTCTAGAATTTATAATAATTTCTATAAATTTGGTATACATATGATAGAAACAAAGACCCAGGTGTTCAGATATTTTAGTCCCTGAAATCACTTAATATTTCATATATTAACTGAATTTGATTGAATAATACAAATGTAATAACTATATATATTTTTAAAAGAAACATTGTAGAAACCAATATCACCAATACTTTTATTGCCAATAATATCTCATCCAAAAATATTGGTGATACTGGCTTCTACAATGTTTCTTTACAAAATTATAGTTATTACACAATATACACTGTTAAATAGAAATATAAGGCTTGTTTTTTAACACTGAATTGCTGTCGTAGACAATTTTATAATCATAATTCTGCCCTACAACTCTAAACACTAAAAGAAAGGTTTACAAAATATCATAAGCAATTTAAGCAGAATAATACATTACTATATTTTTACAAATTAATATTGATTTTAACTTTTGGTTTATAGAAATCATAATTTTAACTAATGTCTTTGGTATTTATTTTTCAGTATGTATTTTCTTTTCATCTAGATAGGCTGTATGTAATACCACCTACCTCTAATGTATTATAATGATATTTTTAAATCTGTTAAAATAAGCAATATTTAGCAAATGTGTTTTCTCTCAGATGAAGACTAAAATTTCTCATAAGGATCTAAACTTCAAAAATACATTTAACTTGCTATTTTTGTCCTTTCTTCTCTATATCAAGTTTTCCCCCCCAATTTTTTCCCCAGGAAATTATGCTTCTAGTATTATCCTCGTTCATTCAACAGATGCTGATATTTAATTATCCCATAGAGTCTAGGCACTGATATTGTGGTGATAAAGAAAGTCTCCTCTTACACTGGCTTACAGAATTTGTGGAGGTAGATGGTAAACAGATTAAGGTGCAATGAAACATGTAATTTTAATTATGGTAAGTACTAAAATGATCACATGTAAAAAGTCCCAGTACAGAACACTTGCTTCCTTTCTTCTGTGTTACATTTCGGGTACCAAAAATAGTACTTAGCATGGTATAAGTATTGTTTTAAAACAAATTACTCAAAAAGGCAAGATACTGTTTAATTTTCAAAAGAATATACAACTGAGTGTCTTCAATTACAAAACATTGTCCCTCTATGGAAATAAGACAAATATACAAAATTAAAGAACAGTCAGAATCAGGAGATAACAAATCAAAACGGTAGAAAAATATAACATGAAACGTCTCCCCAAATTTAGATCCACATGAATTCATCTGAAACTAATGCCTCAAGTGTTTATAAAATGAAGAACTCTGTCCAAGTTGAAGGGCTAAAAATTGCTTGGTCCAAAAACTGGGGTATTTGGGGGGAACTTGAGGGCAAAGAATTTATATGAGGGGAATGGACATTATTGTGGCCACTATAGACTGGTGAAATACTAGAAGGAAAAAAAAAGCAAAGATAAATTGACCAAACACACTTAAACAATAAAACTGAGAGGTAGTAAAAGGATAATTTTGCATTATGTTTCTCCTGCTTAAAGCACAATTTTCTAATATATTAGAAGTATCCATAGAATAAGAAATTTAGTCATTTTTACATAACATTAATCAGTTCCATATTTCTTATCAAAGCGTGGTATTATAGAATGGATGTTTGTGCCCCCTTCAAAAAAAAAAAATCGTAACTTGAAATCCTTACCCCTGGTGTGATGGTGTTAAGAGATAAGGTCTTTGGGAAGTGATTGGGTGATGAGAATGGGGTTTTCATGAATGGGATCAGTGCCCTTATAAAAGAGACCCCAAATAATTCTCTTGTTTTTTTCCCACCATGTGAGGACACAGTGAAAATGGACTAACACATATGGGAAGTGAATTTCTTCCATTAAGAGAAACCCTTAAGCATGCATCATAAGGTGAAGATAACTTAGTAGAGAAAAATCGTATCTCTTGCATTGTATACAAAAGGTGGCAAACAGTGAAATAAATAGCTAGTTTTAGAAATATGAAGTTTATGAAGGCCCTATACTTTAAAGTCCCAATGGAGGTAGGAGATTGAAAAACTTTGAAAGTAATCTGTCAACTTTAATGCAAGACTAATGGGGAAGAATGGATGATGTAGAAGAGAATAAATAGAAAATGGATGGGACCCCTGGGTGGCTCAGTCTGCTAAATGCCCGGCTCTTGATTTTGGCTCAGATCATTATCTCATGATTTCTGAGGTCCACTCCCTGTAGATCCCTGGGTCAGCCTCTGTGCTGATGGTGCAGAGACTGATTGGGGTTCTCTCTCTATCCCTCCCTCTTTTGCACTCTGTCTGTCTCTCTCTCTCTCAAAATAAGTAAATAAACAAACAAATGACTAAGAAGAAGGCAGAGTTCCAAACTACGGTTAACTTATGGAAGAGTTATAAATTGTCATTTTATACAATTACAACACTTTTATATACAACACTTAAAACAGTGCTTTTTAAGTGTTGATAACATAAAAATTACATTACTGTTATATCTGACTTTGTAATCTATTTGTATTAAACTGTTTCTTTAATTGCACATACTTTATTTCATAATACGTTATAAATCTCAAAAATAGTTATTTTACAAAGTGCAAAATTAAAAAAAAAGACTTTTAAAGGCAGATGTACTTAAGCAAGCAGTTCAAAGAACAATTCCTAAAAAGGTTCTTAGGTAAACTATGTACACAGCCATATTTACAGCGTGGTCTTGAAGAAGAAGATTATATAGCATAGAGCATTACATTTTGGTGTAGAGACACACAACTTTATCCTCGATATGTCATTCTGTAAACAAATAACTTTTTGAGCCTGAATATCTTCAAAATAGACATCTTTAAAAGTAATAATTCATATTTTAGAATTTAAGATTCATGGTCAATAAAATACTGCATCCAGGTGCATAGTATATGCTGAAATTGAAATGTGGCATGTGTACAAAAATCACGTAAAAAATGTAAACTGAAAATAGTACTGGGGAGAAACAGTACCTATATTAGTTTCTGAGTTTGAACTTACATTTATACAAGGTTAATACTGCTTTAGAAAAGAGACATGATTTCTATCACTCTAAGCCACTGCTATTTAGAGTCAAAGTTGACTTTTGATATATCCTCTTCAACTTTTGTAGTAAAAGTTACATGGAGAAACAAACAAACAAACAAAAAATAGTAAGTATAGTCTTATTTCTATGCTCAAGTCTAAACCCAGTGTTTTTCCTATAAGATAATGCTTGCCAATTACTTTAACGAAGTTAACCCAGTTAACCTTCCTATTGCCCAAGTTATGGGCTTCACATATTTTCAAATGTTTAACTTTTCTCAATTCTTATGGTATAGTTTAAATTTTCAGGGTTACTAATGAAGCTTGGGGTGGGGAAAAAGAACTTAAATATGCATTATTTGTGATGTTTAGATTTTCAAAACTTTTGAAGACATTGATCATTAATGGTTTTTTTTTTTTTATTTTTTGTTTATTTTTGAGAGGGAGAGAGACAGAACACATGCGGGGGGAGGAGCAGAGGGAGAGGGAGACACAGAACCCAAACAGGGTCCAGGTTCTGAACTGTCAGCACAGAGCCCAGCGCAGGGCTTGAACTCATGGACTGTGAGATCATGACTTGAGCCAAAGTCAGATGCTTAACCAACTGAGCCACCCAGGTGCCCCTATCATTAATAGTTATTTTAAAAAGGTGCTATATGCCTATTGTTAAACTAGGATTACACATAAAACCATAAACAGAAAAAGAAAAAAAATATTTTTTGGTCTTTTTCAATAAGTTTTGTTCCTAAGATTTTGCTGTACCAAAATTTTTGCTTGTGTTTACATACTTCTGGATTTGAATCAAATATTATTCATGCAGGCCTTAAGGGAAGTGAAAATAAAAGTGAAGTCCAGAAAATCTAATTAGAAAAATAATTACTGAGAGTGCAAAGAAATAAGAAATATTTCAGACTTTGAAAATGCTTCTTCTATATAAGTCTTTCATTTGGTTATCACTATTTATTGGTAGATTCAATATTTAATGTGGATTTACTACATCTAATAAAATTCTTGAGTCAATTTCTTTTTTTAGATATAACCGACTCCAAATGTGTTCACTTGGGAGTGAGCCCTCATTCATATTTCACTGCGGAAACGTGGAAGTCCATCAGAGAGAATCTCTTCCAATTATTTATACGGACTCATCCATCTTGATAATAAACTGTTCAAGCATTTTAATTCTAATGAGTTAAACTCATCTCCATTGCAATGGAAAATTTATTTCATTTTATACATGAGGGTGACATTATGGAAAACAGATTTATCAAAGCAAGTATACATATAAAAAGAAAAATATTAATTCTTAACTTATAAAACATCTAAAGCAACTATATTTGTTTGGGTGATTCAGCAAATTTGGAAACATGGCAATACCAAGATTTTGAACATTTTATAAAGATTCTCTTGAACTCAACCTTAAACTGAAAAGTGGAAAATAATTTTGACACATTTCAGGTTTTCTTAATGTGAGAAGAAATTATAAGCTGTTCACAGTTTATTCAGAGTTTGTGATTGCCTCACCTAAGGTAATGAGAAAGTAAACATATGAGCATTGTATTTGTAGAGAAAAAGCTCACCTCATGGGGTCTTTCCTTGATGCACAATATGTGTTTTGTGTGCATGTTGGTGAGCTCTTTCTCTCTCTCTGTCTTCTTATAAATCCATTAATCCCATTATGAGGGCCCCAACCTCATGACCAAATTTAACCCTAATTACTTCCAAAGGCTCCCATCTTTAAATACCATGACAATAGTAGTTATGTCTTTAACATGAGAATTTTGACACAAGTGTTTGATCATAACAAGACTTCAAAAGATTGGGAAAGAAAGACATGTGGCAAGCATTCCCATATTCTAAATGATACAACAGGTGTCCTATAGGGAATTAAGAAAGAAATACTCAAACTATTTAATTATTTTTTAACTCTTGTTTTCTTAACTATATTCCCTCTTGTGGATATAAAATGGCTGGAATAAAGAGGAAAAAAATATGTTTGGGAGGAAAAATGAGACTTTGCCTGTAATTTTCCTTCCCATTCTTATAGGGGGAAGTGGAGGGGGTGGGTAAGGAATGTGTCATCATGCTGACAGATCCCCTTGGAATTTAGGAATAGTAAACAATGTGTGATTCATTTATTTTATTTTTAAATTCTTTTTAACATTTATTCATTTTTTGAGAGACAGAGAGGGCCGGCACGAGCAGGGGAGGGGCAGAGAGAGAGGGAGACACAGAATCAGAAGCAGGCTCCAGGCTCTGAGCTGTCAGCACAGAGCCCGATGCAGGTTGGAACTCACAAACCATGAGATCATGACCTGAGCTGAAGTCGGACGCTTAACCGTCTGAGCCACCCAGTCGCCCCTGTATGATTCATTTAAAAAGAGCTTGAAGTTTTTGTGTCTGCCCGAGATGGCAAAACAGGGAGAGAGAAAGACTTTACTGGGACTAGCTGCACTTTGTGTAACTTTGGATTTTTTCTCAGTTTCCAGATGTGTGCTATGCAGAGAAGGAGCCAGCTGATGCCATTTACAACACTGCTCCAAAGACTGTCCAGAGGTGTCATATGATGCCAACAATAAGGCGGACCCCTGGATAGGCAGGGACTGAGAAAATCATAAGCAATCAGCCTAAGAAAATGCACTGCTTTGGTCATGAAAATGGAATTCCAGTATTCTCTAGGCAGTCATGTTTTAAGTGAAGAAACTGAAAATGTACTCTACTTGAGTGTTATCTTTGGTTGCATTCCAAGCACCAAGAAAGCCAAAATCAAGCCGTATTTACTCAGCTAGGTGAGTAAAAAATATTTTTGCCCTTTAAACTTCCTCTCTAACCTCCTCTTTGACTGTTTCCCTGGGGAAATCATACTCCATTCCCAAAAAGCAAAGGAGAAAAATAAAAGAGTAGGGTAGGGAAAGAGAAAAGTTCTGCCCAATGTCCCCTTCCCACTAGATCTCCTGCCTAAAGTGCAGGTCCAGGATGTTAGGGTCCAGGTCAGCGAAATGAAGAATCTTTACTTTAAATAAAGTTTAGTTTTGCTATTTCACAGGATAATATAATTGTTGATTATGCAAATATTTGGTGAGACTGAAAGTGACTGAGGAGGCTTTGTTATTGTTGTTATGTTGAGTTACCACATAGTAATGAAAAATTCCTTGAATTTTATCCAAGAAAAAAGAAGGAATTAGCCCCTCAGAATGGATTTGTTCAAGAAGTATGACAAAAGAGAATGTTTTCTCTTATATCCTGTGGAACCCAACTCTGTCTAAATCTTGACTCAGCATGAGTGAAGTATACTGCAGAGTATTTCTCATACACAAGACCTAAATATTGTATAATTATAATACACCCAAGCAATAAATGGTGGTAATCTGGGACTCAGATGTAATTTGAGTGAAAAAAAATTCCCTCAATTTCTAGTGCTATTCTTTCTCCTAGGAGCTTAGTCCTAATTATTGAATGTGACTAAAGGCTTTCTAGAAACCTAGCAATCTTTTAAGAAGTTCACATGTATTATTAACTATTTTAATCTTCAAAACAATGAGTATATGTGAGGAAACTGAGACAAGGAAAATTAAGTGACATGACAAAAAATGGAGATGATTATCAGAGTCAAGATTTGAGCAATGGATGCATAGGTTCCCAACTTTGTCTTAAATACTACACTGTTTAATTTGTGATATTACCCAGTCTGGATTGGTTACACAATTAACTCCTAAGGACCAGATTTTCATGTTCTTCTACAGAAATTAACTCTTTCCACTTATTTTCTTAAATCTATCATTCAGTTTAAATTCAATTGAACTATACTGGGAAAATATTTTTTTAACAAACTAACCAGCAATCACAGAGTGAATAATATTTAAGCTGTAAAACAAATTCTATATTTTTCAAATTCTCAGTGTCTTCACACTTTTACTTGCCTGATCTGACATAGGTTGAAACATTTTGTTAAATTCTCTATCAAAATTGCTTTTGTCAATATCCATGTAGTTTGAAAAATTGAGGTTTACTGAGATTGTAAATTATTCATTACTTAAAAGTAGAACTATTAAAATCCTATTAAGAATTTTCCCTTTGACATCTGCACAATGATCCTCTATTCCACAAAATGCATTTTGCTTAAATTCTTGACTGGCTGACATTATTAACATGCTTATTTGTTTGTATTCACCTGACATGTTGTTGCCGTCTTTGAAGAAATTGTTTACCTAAAAAATATTTCATACACATCTGTGATAGTTTGCCTAATGACTCACCAAGATATGTACACCCTCGTCCCTGATGCTACACCTGTAACTATCAAAACATCACATGGGAGAAGGGAGTCAAAATTGCAGATGAATTAAATTTGCTAATCAGCTAACCCTAAAATAGGGAGATTATGAGGGATTATCAAGTGGTCCCAGTGTTAATACATGGCCTCCTAAGAGTGGAAGATGTAGGCAGAGAGTGTATCTGAAAGATTCAACAGAATAAGAAGGAGAGATCAAAGCCTGAGAAGGGCTTATCCCCCTTTTGCTGGTTTTGAAGATGAAAGGAGGGAGACAGAGACAAGAATACAGACAGCATTTGTAGACTACAGTCTACAGGGAACTCAGTTTCACAACCAGAAGGGACTGAATTCTTTCAACCATCTGAATGAGCAAGGAAATGGGATCTGTTTTAGAGCTTCCAGAGAGGACCACAGCCCTACCCATATCTTCATTTTAGTCTGCTGGGACCCATTGTTAGACTTGACCTATAAGAACTGTAAAACAATAACCCCATGTTATTTATTTGTCACTAAATTTGTTATGATTTGTTTTAGTAGGGATATAAGACTAATAGTATAAAATATATTTTATAACATCAAAAAAATAGTATATGCAATAGGATATTAAGGTGGTACCAATTTGCTTCGCTTTTGCATACAGCATGAATATAATAGATAACAATCACCAAAGTGGGTGGGAAAATTATCCTCATATGTAAAACTTATAGTTAACACTGATGAAAACTAATTCTATAATTCTTAGAATTCTCAGAAAGATCAAAAATATCAAAAGGAAGGGAGAGAGTAGAGAATTAAATTCTGGAGTATTTCTTTGAAGAAAGACCTGCTGTGTACATAAATTTCTGCTCCAAAGTGAATGAGGGATACTTCAAGTGAATGATCTTCAGAGAATTGCTAGAACACTTATTATATGACCCTGCATTTGGGGGATGATAGGCTGATTTGGACTTATGCCAGGAAAAATATTGGGCAATGGAAATATTGTCAAGCTGCTTCCTTAGGAGAAAAGGCAAATGGAGGGAAAGAGGAAGAGAGAGTGGAAGTATTTACAGTCTTTTGCAAATAGATCTATGATAAGTGCATCCTGAAACAGATGTAGAACTTGTAGAAGTGTTTACTTAGGGTCATTTTTAAAGAATCTTAACACTAGAGAAGTTTTGCTAGGAGGTAAGAGTCTCCAAAAATAGTTTTTATAGGGGAGACACTGGTGAACTAAAAACTGAGCGAATATTGTAAAGGAAAATATTGCCCACCTTATGGAATTGCATACGAGTCTCCCCAGAAGCAAAAAAGGAAAAAGGAAGGAAAAGGAAAAAGGAAAAATAAAAACAGGAGAAAGTTTTCCACACTCAGGGAAGTGGCACTTTATACTGTCTTGAGACCTAGAAATAATGGTTACTTCCAGATAAGAAGTAACCAGTCCTCTGAAATGAAACCTCTTTCATTGCACAGGAGGGAAACAAAATATCAAGTAGCAGATTGGAGAAAAAGTTGAGTTAAATTGGGGCAGAGACCAAACTGATCATAAACCTTTTCCAGATGAAAGGTGGCTTCCATTAGCAGACCTTAGCAGAAGGAAGAGCAAGGGAAGACTAAGTTACTTGTGAAGTTTGAAGCATGCAGACTTTAATTTTTTATACCGAAATTGTGTTGCAACCTGAAGTTTCTTCAACAGTGTTATTATCTAAGAGCAAACACTGGAACTTGCCAAGTGTTCAACCAGAAATTTACTACTCAAGAAGAGAGGAGAGGCTGAGAAATTTACTATGAATAAATTTAAAGGATGACAAGACAAAATAACTTTTGTTATGATTAAATCAAAAGTTATGTTAGCTCTGCATGCTAGATACACTACAGTGATATAGAAAAAATAGAAACATTTATTGGAGAAGACTCCTCCCCAATTGTCTGTGTCTCTAATTCCAGAGGGCTCATCAGTCCTACAGATTTTTTGTCCCGCTTTTTCTCCCATTCGATAATAGTCATATTTCCCAGTAGAGTACATTCTTACATTTTCTGCATTTTTAAAAGTTCTCTGAATGCTATTTTTATTATCAGTTCCATAATTTCGTTTTCTTTATTTAACATTTTGTTTTGAGAGTCACTCATCTTGGTACCTCAATTTGTGATTCACTTATTTTAATATAAAAATAAATATTTTAAATATTTAATGTTTTATTGCATGATTGCACCAGAATGTATTTAGCCATTCTGTTGTTAATGAAGATTTGGGTGATTTTGTTTTTTCTGCTACAAACAAGGCTACCATGATTTTCATATTAACATTTCCTAGTGCCCATGTATTCAATGTTATCTAGAATACCTGATGTAGGTTCACTTGCTTTCTTTACTAAAAATATTAACACATTCTGTTTTAGGTTTATTTCTTCTAAGAAGGATTAAGATTTCACTTTTTAATCAATATTGGCATTTTAAACCTTTGTAAGTCTTGCAATACATGATTTCCTTTTTCTCACATTGGTAATTTTTTTGTTTATTTTCTTTGTCATTTATTAAATCCTAAAAAAAAGCAGGTTCTTGCGTTTGTTTTTTGGGTGAATGCCTGTGGAGACATACTTTCAGGCAGATAAATTGTAGAATTTTATATTTGAATGGCCTACCATAGTAAGACAATAATGATAAACATGATAAATACAAAATAAGACACTATTGATATTATTATTTTATAGATTAGAAAAGCATGGATTGTCATTTGCCTATAGTCACACAGCTAATTGGGGATAAAATTAGAAAAAAAAATCCTCTGTGTTTTTGCCACAGATAGCAAGTTAATTATTGAATAACTACAATATAGAAAGGATGATCAATGGTAAACATTTCTGGGTTTGTTCATGTATATTTTCTTACTTAGACTTGCAGATATTTTAACAAGTTCTTATTGTTGAAATAAATGAACATATTTAAGGTTGTAATGTTATTACATGGATATTTTTGCTTATTATCAACTGGATGTTAGAATAGACAAATAGACAGAAAATTTGGTTGCACAGCAATAAGCTATTAATAGAAACTGCAAATAGGTAAGTCATGCTCTTTTATTTTAAGACTAATCAAAAAAATGTATATCTTTTATTTATTTATGTTTTAAGGTATATGCTTATTTCATATATATGTGAACACATATACGTGTATGTATATGTATTATGAAATAAAGAAACCTAAACAAGAAAGCCATAAAATATTAGAATTTAAACTTTCAAAGTCTACTCATTTTTTATTTTATTTTATTTTTTTTTTATTTTTGTAAGTTTATTTATTTATTTTGAGAGAGAGAGGGTGAGCATTAGAGGGGGAGGAGCAGAGATATTGGAGAGATTGAATCCCAAGCAGGCTCCGTGCTGACAGAGCAGAGCCCATCTCAGGGCTTCATCTCATAGACCTTGAGGTCATGACCTGAGCCAAAATCAAGAGTCAGACACTTAACAGACTGAGCTGCACAGGGGCCCCAAGTCATATTTAAAAAAAAAAAAAAAAAAAAAACAACTACTTTACTGGGGAAAATATCCTGGTAACATGTCAGTCTGAATACATCTAAAAATTCCATATAAATTCCTAAAGCTATATGTTATATCTAGATAAAATAGGCAGCCTATTATAGGGGCTCCTGGGTGGCTCATTCGGTTGAACATCCGACTTTGGCTCAGGTCATGATCCCTCAGTTTGTGCGTTCAAGCCCCACGTCTTGCTCTGTGCTGACAGCTTGGAGCCTGGAACCTGCTTCTGATTCTGTGTCTCCCTCTCTCTCTGCTCCTCCCCCACTCGCACTTTGTCTCTCTCAAAAAATAAATAAGCATTAAAAAATTGTTTTAATTAAAAAAAAATAGGCAGGCTATTTATCACTTGGTTTTATCAGACTGAGTGAAGTTCTGTAACAATCCATAAAGACAAATTTGAAGAAAAGATTGTTATTTTCTTAAAAATCGAGGATTGTTCCTCCTCTAAAGAGTACAGTATAACAGGCATTTTAATAATACAGTAGTCCCCCCTTTCTCTGCTGTTTTACTTTTCATGGTTTTAGTTACCCAGGGTCAGCTGTGTCCCAAAGCAGATGACCCTTCTCGTGACTTACTGTCAAAAGGTCAATAGTAGCCTGATACTATGTCATCATGCCCATGTCATTTCCCCTCACTTCATCTCATCATGTAGCCATTTTATCATTTCACATCATTACAAGGAGAAAGGTGAGGACGGTAACAGTAAGATATTTTGAGATAAAAGACCACATTCACATAACCCTCATTATAGTACATTGTTATGATTGTTTTGTTTTATTATTAGTTATTATTATTAATCTCTTACTGTGCCTAATTTATAAATTAACTTTATCACAGGTAGGTATATATAGAAAAAAATGCATATATAGGGTTCAGTACTATACTATATACTCAGGGTGTATCCCCCGTGGATGGGGGAACTACTGCTATCTGTTTAGAAATTTCATGATTAGGCACCTGCTGGCCCAGTAGGTTGTGTGGCTAACTCCTGATTCTGGCTCAAGTTATGATCTCACGGTTCATGGGATCTTGCCCCATTTCTTGTGGAGCCTGCTTGGAATTCACTTCTCCCTCTCTCTCTGTCCCTCCTGCTGTCTCTTTCTCAAAATAAATACATAAACTAAAGAAAAATAAAAGAAATTTCATGAGACCATGAAGCACTTAATGGATGCCTTGAGACTCCAACATTGCTTCTTCTCCCTTAAAATAATTTCCACCAGTATGCAATTAGTATTTGCTAAATTACCAATCATTTCATTATTGCAATGGTTGTAAACATTTACACAGTATATATAGTCTCACTTCATTCATAAAAAAATGTGAAAAGACTTTATAGATATTACATTATATATGTTTGCCACCAAATATTATAATATTGACAACTCAATTTTTATTTTTCAGAGTATACTCCCTAAGATCAGTTTAACTGTTTCTTTATAAAAACCTATGCAGAAAATATCATCAAAGTCTATTTCAATTTGTATTTATTACTTTTTATTTTAAACCTAACTTACCATTAAATCTGTGAATACATTCATTCGGCAAATATTGTTAGCATCTCCTCTCTTTAAGCACCAGAAAATATGGTAAACATAAAAGAGAAAATAGTGAAACATAAAACATAGCCTTTAAATTCTTATTAAAATTTAGATGATTAGCAAATATCTGTGCACTAAAGCCTGATCATTCTGAATTCAATATGAATAGTTTTTTAATTTATCAGGGTTGTTTATTTATTCAGCAAAATGAATGAATGAATTGCACGTGTAAGCCCCAGTATAAAATTGTATAGTATGAAACCTATTCATTTCATTTCTCTTCAGTTTCGAATCAAAAGAATAGATTGTTCTATTTCCAGGATGGTTCTGCTAATTAAAAAACAATATGCTCGTGGCCATAAAGAATACATATATCATTTTCAGAGACATAGTTAACATACCCATTCTCAATTTCCTTTGACAAAACCTATGTATTACTAAAATAGAGAGACTATGCATTTTGCAAGAGAGAGTGAAAATACTTCAGTATGTTTGTAACTGTCTACACAAATTCAGTAAAAGGGTAGAGGGGCTCCAACATGGTCCTTCAGAGAGATATAGTAAGTGGCATCAACATAGACTAGGATAATTTTTTTCAATATGATGATAGTTTATGATGCCATCTATTTTTATGGACGATCTTATTTTAAACTATGGATTCAAGCTGACAGTGATAGCCTTTAAAGTATATTTTTTAAATACAAAATTATGAGTTTTTCTGATAAATAATATTTTCCATTGGAGTTAACATGTATGTAATTCTCAGAAAAATAATTAAACACAAGGTATTATCTCCAGGGCATACAATTATGACTGTAATGCAAAAAAAAGAGTAACAGTCTAATTTTTGAATACAAAATGGAGTTCACATTGTTAAAATGCAAACTTTTATATTCAAAGTCATATTTATTTTATGTTAAGGCTTATATTTTCCATGTAATATTTTAAAAGTCTTTATTGGCATTCTAAATAGAATATCACTGCTCTTAGAACAATTCTTGTTTTAAAATACATTATTTAAATTCTTTTCAATTTAATATAGTTATTATTCAATAGCATTAGCAAAACAATTTCATGGCAAAAGGAATGACTATATTTTTTAAGTGATGTCAATTTTAAAACATACTAAAAATACTACCTGCTAAGTGCTTATGATCAAGAAAAGTGTGGCTTTAGAGAGCTCAACCAAATGACTGATGTCAAGCCAAAGAAAAACACAGTGATTTGTAAATATTTTTCTCTACTTAGATATTAAAGATATGCCTTCCTTGTTTTGTGCAGAGAACATAAACAGGTTTTTAAAGAAGCATCTACAATCGTGTCTACATGCTGAGAAATCAGTCTAGAGTTCTGAGCAAACCCATGTCTGAAGTGAAAATAGTTATTCCCTACAGTACTCACAGTTTACTCCAGGGAAAACTCAATTCTTTTCATCACAAAGGAGGATAGAACTGGGAAAAATTAATTGTCAGAGCTAGTAAGATTACCTTAAGCTATAATAGAAGAGAAGTTAGCAAGCAGAGAACTGGGAAGAAAAAGAAACATACTGGTGAGAACACATTATTTATAAAATATTGCAAATGACATATTATAAAGAGGGTAAATATATCTTTGAGTAAGCTTAATGTATTTTAACTGGTGAGATTGAATTTTTTACATAAAAATTTCTTTTGATCAGTTACTGTTATAATCCAACTAATGAAAATTCAAGATACAAGAACAGGCATGGACATTTTAAATTCTAAATAAATATCATTAGTAATGCTATAGAAGTCTACTTTCAAACTCACTAAATTGGATTTTTGAATCTCAGATTCATACATCTTAGTAGCTCAACATTATTTCCTCTTTATTCCTTCATAGCTTAGTATCCAGGCAATTAAAAATAAAATTCGTCTAATATAGAAAACATTCATTTTTATTCATTAATTCAACAGATATTTACTGAGTACTCATTGGAACAAACACAAGAATACAGTGCTGAAGAAATTATTTTTTATATAGTTTACTTCCTACTGAAGGAAGTAGAAAGTAATCAAGGTAAACATGTAAAATGTCCAACATATCGCCTAGGCATAAAAACAAAGGAGAAAAATAATGCAGGGAAAGGAAAATAAGAGATGCTGGGGAGGTGTTGCAATAGCTCCAAATTTGGAACCTGAGCTACTAGAGATCAGGTTTACTGTTTACAAAACCATGGAAGACTGTGGAAAGAGCATATAGGTGGGGAATACCAGGACATCAGCTTTGGGTGTGTTAAATTTTCAATGCATGTTTGATATTCATTGGGGTTTATGAGTCTGTTGTTAAAAGGAGATATCTAGGCTAGAAATAATTTATAAATGTTTATAAAAAATTTATAAATAATTAGTATATATTTATAGGTAGTGTTTAAATCAGGGACACATAAAACTACAAAAGGAGTAAATATAGATAGAGGCTAAGTTCAAGGACAGAACAGACTCTAGTGTTATCACATAGGAATACTTAGAAGAGGGGAATCCAGCAGAGCTTACTGAGGAGTATTCACTATAGAAAGAAGGAAAATAAGTTTACTATGGCAAACTAGGAACCAAGTGAAGAAATGAGTTCCAACGGGAAGAGAAATTAAAATGACAAGAGAAATATGATTATAGACATATATGCATATATGTGTGAAATATGATTATATATGTATGATTTTATGTGTGTATATATACATATATACAGATAAATATAGACACACATATAGTCAATGTGTTAAATTGTAAAGTAGAATGTAAAGAAGTAAAGTAAGTAAAGAAGGATGAATATACAGCAACATGGATATCATTGTAAGTGGAGTGGGTTAAAAGGGAGCCTGGAAAGAGAAGTTGGACACAGATTATACAGAAATTTCTTTCGAGAAATCTTGTGTCAAGAAAAGGATAAGCCAAAAATTGATAGTGGAGTCAAAAGCACATTGTTTTTTTATTTTTTTTTAATTTTGGCTGAGTGAGAGAAATTATAGCATAATTTATGTTTTTGGGACAATCCAGAGAATAGAAATATTTGATGATACTAAAGAAAGGAAGGGATGGAATTGTAAGGGTAAAAACAAATTCAAAGTAAAAGTAATACTTTTTCACATGCAAAAAGGGAAAAAGATTCCCCATCTCTTTCCTTTTCTTGGAACATTTTCTTCAGGTAGCATTTTCTTTAGGTAATTGTAAATTCTTTCTCTACCTTCTGATGTATGTATGTAGATCATTTAAAAGCTAAAGAAACTCTTGCTGGTCTCACAGTGCACAGGAATGTTTTTCTCAGGGACCTGGAAAGTTTCCTGTTGATATAGGACCATCAAGGAATATAAAGCCCTTATTTCCCAGTTTCTGAGAGAAGGTAGGAGTCTCACTTCAGTTGGTGCCTCACTCCAAGTTGCAAAACTACTTTCTCTCATAAAGATAGAAGTTTGTTTTTCCTTTGGATAAAGCCAATTAGCTAACACAGATGGTCATAACTACCAGGTGAATTTAGGATGAACTATATGTATCCAATGGTGCCGTTAATTCCTCTTAGTTAAGAACAGTTTGTCTTGAAGATGTATGTAATGGATTGTATCTGCTTGACTTATATAAATGGATGATTTATTTCTGTCTTTAGCAGACTACCTTTGATGTACATCACATTCTGGTTTAATGCTTATTCAATAATAAAACTTTTTTTTTTCTTCTTTTATGAAGAGGTTTCCTGGGTTGGCAGGAAATTTTGTTTTTAATTATATTTCCCCAACAACATACAGCAACCAAGTAGAGAGGTTGACCTTAGCTAGGAGCTGAGGTGGTTCATCTTCACAGAAGGGAAGAAGGTAAATCTATGGCCACCAATAAGAAAAGTGTGTCATATTAAAAACAAGACAACGAGCCTTGAAAGAAATTGCCTCTGTTAAGACCCATGTCAGCAAACTATGACTTAGCATAATTACAGTTTCTACTCTCCCAGGAATGGAATCTTAAACCAGTCAGTCAAGATTCACCTGATCAGGACTAGTTAGGCAATTGGCCTGATAGATCTGCCATTTCTCAAAGGAAAGTATCCTTGCAATAGCCAATCTCCTTTTTTGCCTAGAATAACTTCCTTGTCCTACTCCCTTTTGCCTATAAAAGTCTTTCATTTTGTACAGCTCCTTGGAGCTCCTTTCTCTCTGCTAGATTGGCTGATGCCTAGTTCAAATCAATGTGCTCAACCAAATTCTTAAAATTTTCAATTTGCATCAGTTCCATCTTTTAATAGTAGATATGGTGGCAAGAACTTATGGAAACTCTCTTTTGATAATTTTTCTTTCTTGGTGATGAAAGGAAGTGAGACCAACAATGCCAGACAGGATGTAATTTTTGAAGTGCAAAAGTCTAAGATGACACAACTGGTCACCCAGGAGAGTGGGGAGATAAAGGTCAAGAAACACAGCACTTTTTCTAGACATCGCTGAGGTCCAGACACAAGTAATATTGATTAATTTAAACTGAGACCAGTCAGCCTAAGAGGTAGTTTTCTCCAAATATCTTAAGGTACAATAGTTCTTGTACCAACTTGGTGGAAAGTTACAGGGTTATATTTCAGACACATAATCATGAAGAACAATGCATGGAAAGAGGGTAAAGTTATTGAAGTTTTAAGCAAGTAAATGATTATAATGATTGATCACCGAATTCAAGCTGATGCAAACATATCAATTAGTTAAAACATATTACTTGCCTATTAGAGACCAGGCACTGGAATAAAATACAAACTGGAGAGTGTCCTTTGTGTTTTATTGGGGAAAACACTATAAATTTATATAAACACATACATAAGTGAACTGCTATAGGAAGTGTTCAGTGCAGGAAAGAATATCAAATAGGAAGATAGACATAGAATATAGGTGTACATTTTGAGCCTCTAAGTTAGGGTAAACTTGATTGCAGAAGGTCTGAATTGAGACCTGAAGCCAAAGCCACCCATGAAGATCTGAGGGGATCATATTTTCAAAAAAAAAAGTGGCAGTGAAGACAAAGTTAGAATGAGCTTAACACATTTGAAAGAGAAGAGTCTGCAGCACTCTCAATAAGGGTTAGCTTGTCAAATGAGATCAGGGAAGGGGGGATTTTATTTTGATTACAGTGGGAAGAAATTGGAGAAATATACCCCTTGAAAATAGAACTATGGTCATTCTGTGGGAATGATGTGAGATCTAGAAGTAAAGCCTGGGAGATCTGAGTAGGGTTGTTATGGGGGTGCAGGTGGGAAAAGATGCTGACTTAGTCTAGGACTTTAGGAGTATAGATGACTAAATGAACAGATTCTGGTATGTTCTGCAGCCTGGTTACACAAGGATTAATGAAGAATGGGAAATGTAGGTAAAGAAAGGAATGGATCTAAGATGACAGATAAGCATTGCTCTCAGCAACTGGGAATTTATTAGTGCTGTTTTCCTGAGGCCAGCAACACCTGGGATATGAGAGAGAGAGATGAGATCAATTGATCTCCTAACAGTTTCATGTCACTTTTTCAACCACATACTTAACTATACACTTTTTTGTTCTCTTTTTTAAACCCTCACCTAGGATTTCAGTTGTGGTTCTTGGTATGCTGACCAAGTTTTACCTGAAGAATGCACATGTATTCTCTTTTCCTGTCTCAGTGTTTCCTTGAAGTTCTAGGGGCTCTTGTGCTCCATATAAGAGAATCTTGGAAATTCA
Organism: Cryptoprocta ferox; assembly: GCA_028646485.1. Lineage (NCBI taxonomy): Eukaryota > Metazoa > Chordata > Mammalia > Carnivora > Eupleridae > Cryptoprocta > Cryptoprocta ferox. The sequence goes on along the minus strand of CM053574.1, from coordinate 113,906,398 downwards.
GGGGAATTAAAACACTTAGGGACAGTCCTCAATCAGTAGAGGGTGGAAGCCATGGCAGATATCCCAACCTCCTGTCCTTTAGATGAAAAGTCTAAAATGCATCTCTGTTTCTCTCAGAGGTCCTGATGGAATTGATTACCCAATGGCTATATCAGCATTCTCAGAAATATACCCTACATTGCCTTTCCCTCTTTCTGTCTCATGTTCTCTGCTTCCTTACTCTTGCTTTGCGCTATTATCTAATGAATAGCCTAGCTTATCTCAGTCCCTGTGTTAGGTTCTACATTTAGGGTAAACCAAACTAAATCATATCCTTTCATTAAGGATAAAAATAGAAGTAAAAAATAAAAATAAAATAATAAAAAGTTAAAAATTCCATTCATTAAAGATAGCAGTAACATTCTAAAAAGAATCCAGAGCTTAAGAATGAACATAAAGAAACTCAAACTTGCCTTAACAAAATGATGAAGTAAAAGGATTTTGAACCTAGAATTCTATACTTGGCCTGAGTTAACAACTAGTGTGGGAGGAAAAATACATTTTTAGACATGCACTGCATCAGGAAATGGATTTCTGAAAACTGAACCCATGGATTCACTTAGCAAAATATTAATAAAAGCATGAATTAAAAAAAAAAAAACAACTATTATGAACAAAAGCATAACCATGACAATTAGGATCTGTTTGTAATTGCTCACCAATATAGAGTAACCAAGATATCTTGGTAGCAGTCCAGGGTACATATTTGAAGATCTATTTACAGGAATTTATCTGTATATCCACCTGTAAGTAATAAGGTTCAATTTGTAGTCTTGTGTTCAGTACTCTTAAGACCTGGGTAACATGGTAGAAAAGTATATTTTTTAGTCTCCTGAAGATTTATCTTTACTTTTTAGTATTTTCTAGTAGTAAGAAAAAAAATGATCACATTTCCTTAGAATACCATTCCAACATATAATGTATATTATCATACAGATTTTTAAGAAGACAAAAAATTGCAAGATAAAACTAAAGAGAAATGGCAAATTCTTCTTATTAAGTGCAACATGCTAATCTACGATCATAATAACCCCACTTTGGGTACCACTGCTCCACAGTATTAAATTCAAAAATTAATTTCTAATGTAGATTGGGTTCCATTTGTATAGTTAAGAAGAATGCTGAAATATGAATTAGGATATTTTTTCTTTCATATCCTTTTTATTTGTTGATAAACCTACTGGCAAGCTCTATGCTTCTTAACCTTTGGGTAAGTTTGTGGTTTGTGTGCACATGGAATGCAAAAATGTACTTCAGAGTACCTTCTCATTTGCCTTTTAATTCATTATAAACTGTGGGAGATAAGCTTAGGAATTCCCTGAGCTTGCACCTATGGGTTAACAAGGCATAAAGAATTAAAAAGCCTTAGGATGCATAGACCCAAGTTTGGGTAAACAAGATTAGGTAAATAAGATTAGGACAGAATAGGACAAAGATGTAAGAATAGGGTATCTCAGGATGAAAACATCCAAGATCAGGTAAACAAGATTAGGTATTCAGGGTGGAAACTCCCCCCAACTTAGTACAATAGCAGAAAGCCTCTTTCACAGGAAGGACTAAATTAGATAAACAAATAAATAGGGCTATAGACCCACCGCAGGGCACCAGATTGGAGATAATAGCAAAAGAAAAAGGTGTCTTATTGACCCTGAGGTAGCATGCTCTATCTTTCTTGTCCCCTAGACCAGTTTAGGTAAACAAAGGTGGTGCCTCAAGTCAGCTGTAAACTACCTTCCAGCTCAGCACCAGGATTTTCTTTTGTATTGACACAAACCCCTAACACCTCATATCTTCAAAACCCCCTTCCCCTCATACCCATGAGTTAATGTTCATGATTTCATTGTCTCTTTGTGCACACTTATCACCACATTTGTAAACCTTCTGACCCTAACAAAAATGAAGCGAGGACACTTACTAGGGACTCTTGTCTTCCCCTGGACATTAGCCTCTCTCACATTTTTAATCCTGCGTCCTGCTTTCTTGCTGGACAAAAGAACTCCAGACCCAGAGTCTATAACAGACAGAAATTCCCTGAGCTTATTCCCCACAATAAGCATTTTTTTTTCTTTTTTCTTTTTCTTTTTCCTTTTTTCTTTTCTTTTCTTTTTCTTTTTTTTTTTTTTTTTTTTTTTGGGAAGAGGGCTGAAATTAGAAGGAATATGGTGATGGAAGCAATGCTATGGGAGGCAAAGGAGGCTAGGTGGAGGACGAAGATGAAGAAGAAGAGAAGGAAAAGAAGGAAGAGGAAAAATAAAGAGTATGATACAGTTCAAAATTTACTTAGACCAAAAGGAAATTTCCCAGAAACACCCCCAAACTCTTTAGGACTCCTCTCTGATTTTCAGCTGTTCTCTGGCAGGACCTCTTAGTGTCTTTGTGGTATGTGGGAAGGTTTTAGTACTCTGCGCATTGCTAAACAGTGTGGTAACCCAAACATGAACAGCAGTTGACCTGAAGAGAACACAGTTACTGGAATAAAGGGGATTACATTAGTAACTATTAAATTGACACCTGGAGGGGACCATGAGGCATTTTGGCTCCAAGAAACTCAGTTCTGCCCTCATGGCTAAGGGAGACTAATGATAATGGTGAGATTAAATGTCCCATTTTCCTGTTGGAATAAATGCTTCAAGTCAAGGTTAATTTGATTTATCAAAAATACATAGAAGAAAGGTAACTTGTTCTTAAGGTTTATAAACTAAAATTCATAGCATTTTCATGATTGCCTCATTCCTAGGCATTCCGTCATAGAAGCATAAAAGTAGATATACTAGCATAAAAATGACTCCAATTTGAATCGTATTGAGTGGATATGCTTCAACCTCTTCTGTGACCACAGTTAAAAATGGAATTAAGCCTGCTGACTGAACCCTGTGAGTAGGTCCTCATTGAAGGGTTCCAGTAAAGACTTAGAAAGTGTTGTATAATTATGATAAGGAGATGTGTGTGTTTTATCTCTTGCCTTTTACAGGTTTTTGTTTATTTATTTTAATGCAAACACATTTAGACAGATATTTTAGTTTTTATTTCCCCTAGAAGCATATCCTGAGGCAAACATTTGAATAGAAGTAGTTTATTTGAGTGGTGATCCAAGAAACCCTGGCAAGGAATGTGGAAGTGAGACAGAGAAGGGAAAAGAGCCAAAATCCAACATAGGGTGCATTAGCAAGCAAGCTCCTGTTGTGGGTAATTGGAGCTTAATTTGCTGGTGAATTCTGAGAGCAAGCATACAAGCACCTCCAAGTGGTTCCTCCCATGGGACAAGGGAGCCAGAATATTGGCGCACAAATTTCGTTCATGTATTGGTTGAGGGCTTTCCTAGGGAACCTTAATCTTAGCACATCTGTGCATTTGAATGTAACAAAAGAAAGCCCACAGGAAAAAGAGTCACATGCTGGCCAGCTCAAGTACAGTGAAGTCTGGTCGGGGGAGACAAGTTTTAAGAAAAACAGACACAAAACTTTTATCACAGAACCCACCTATCCCTATTTTCTGATATCTGACAGCTTGACTGACTAATAAACATCACTGCATGGCTTTAACAGGCCTTTGGATTCAGTTTCTGACATCACGAACTCCTTGATATTCAAGATTACAAATTTCTTACTTTCTTAAACAGTGCTGGAAGTGAGTTTTTAGAAGGTTTTGAAGGGAAAATCACACCGAAATGAACTTGTGTTAAATTATCATTGTGTAAAAATCTGCATACAATCCAGAATTCACTTAGTGGTTGTGGACATCACAGAAATGTCCTCTGAAAGATGAATAAATAATAACTGTGTGTGTGTGTGTGTGTGTGGGTGGGTGTACTATGTATACATAGTTTTCATTTATTCAATATATACATTAAACTATATATATATTCATATTCTGGCATTATGAAGTTATTTAAGTAATAGAGGACTTATTTTCTATTTTCCATATTCAAGCTTTTATTACACTTAAATAATTGAACTGAAATTATAGGTCATTTAGATGGTTAATAATTAGAGATGAAGACGTAATTCAAATTTGCTAGTCTTTGCTTTGGCTGTGAATTGATTTGGAACATTTTAGAGCAATGAAAAAGGATGTGGTCTTAAAGCCTTTTTTTCATTTTAGTTCCACCTGATTAAATTTTATATAAAGAAAAGAAATTTTGGTGAAATCTTTTGATTATTAAACTCTTGAAAATGGACAAAAATGAATCAAAGGATCAAGTTGTAGTCTATGAATCAGTAGTAAATGTATGGGTTGTTATCTATTTTTAAATATCCATTATTGACCTTCCTTCCATTGATTTATTCAAAACACACATACACTCACAACATCATAGATCTTAAGAATATTGTACACATTTGTTATATCGATAATGGCAAAGTCTGGCACTTTTTTTGGCCAGGCCATCAAAATGCAAATACAGGCATTCATATTAAAAATCCTTACGATGTGACAAATGTTTTCTATAATTTAAAAGATAATAACCTTGTTTATCTGCTTACTATATTGTGCTAGTGAGTATATATACAAATCCTATAAATTTTGTTGCATAAGTGATAATCGATGACCACAAGAGTGGTATTTTCAGGGTTATTGCTTCCAAAAACAGCTGGAGAAGAAAGGTTTGGTTGTAATTCCTGATTTAAACTTGATCAAAGAAGATTAAATAAATTATATTTTTAATTTCATTATATAGTGTTTTACAGCATTTACTGAAGTACACTGAACATTGAAAGAAGGGATAATTAGAAACAAGTAACTTATTTTATAATATTAAATTTAAAGATACAGGAAGTCACTGAATTTTAGAAATTCAGTGGATTTCAGAAACAATCTTGTTGGAATCATTCTTTTTGAATGTGAGAAAAATGACACTCGGCTTATTGGCATGCCTAAGCTGAAATAGTCAGTGGCAGCACCAACATTTGACCACAGATCTCCTTTCTCCAAAGATTATGTACAATGTATCATTGCTTCATTAAAAGTGGCAAGGGATCCAGTCTTCTGTAAACACGTCCGCAATTATATTTTTCACTTATCATAGAGTCAGTATCTCTGTATTCCCCTAACTGTGCAGCACTGGTGATACAGCATCTACAGCCCTGATTATAGTCCTATTGTAAATGGAGCAGAATATGTTAAATGTTTCTTGGGAGCACAGCAGGGATTTAAGCTGTTTGTGGATGTGTATGCTCTAGATTATAAATAAATCCTTGCCTAGCACAACATGGCAATGTAACAATACTAAGCCCTGCCAGTGACCTTAAATAAAAAAACCCAGGCATCTTTACCCAGCCACTTACTCATTTCATTTGATAAGATTTTCGCTAATAGAAGGAAAGAGGAAAAAGCTCTAGCTAAATGGTCCACTAAAATGGTATAAAATGAATTGTAGGCAAAGCATGATTGTACGGAGGGGGAAATAGTAGTGGATGATCCTTCCACTGAAAATAATGAATGAATAATTGCTTCACCAAGAGAATTACCTGTTTGTGTAAACTGTCAAAGATCTTAATATACTATCATATCGAGCCAGATATTTCCGAAATTCAGGCTACTCTCTGAATTTGTTAATCATCTCTTAAACACACATAAGCTTTCCCAAAAGCTTATGTGCAATGTATCATTGCTTCATTAACAGTGCCAAGAGATCCAGTCTTCTGTAACACCAGTGATTATGTTTTATACCTATCATAGCATAAGTTTATGATTCAATTTGTTAAATTCAGACTTTGTTGTTCAAAGTTTAAGTATTTGAAGTACCAGGCAGCAATTTTTGTACTATACAATCATTATATCCCTTAGGGATAGCTATAAGAATTCTATACTCTTTAATGTATTAATATAACACTCATAAAAATAAGACTTAAAATACAGTTATTATAAAGGCATTACATATTAACAATAGAAATAAATGTTTCATTTGGGAAAAGATTTTCAACTTTGTTCACAAAGCTAACTATTATCTTATTTGATTTGTAAAAGTACGTTGCTCATCATAATCATCAAATATTGAGCATCATTCAAGAAAAAATCATAGTGCATTTTTGTGTGTGAGAAGAGTTTCCAGTAGGCATAAGGCACACTTTTTACCTAGCCATCTTTCACTAACCCAGCTATGAATATTTTGCACACATTCTTTTTCAGCATATCAAATTCAGCCCCTACAAAATGGAGTTAAACCTTGTTCAATTTAATTCAGAATATTCTAATAGAATGAAACTAGATAAAATATGTGAGAACATTTTGAAAATGAAAACCAGTCTATAAATATTACCTTTAGGAAAATGTTTAAGACATAGATATTAAAAAATAATTCTAAGTGTAGAAAACCCAGTAAGTAACCCTCATTAAGAAAGATGCTTTTCAACAAAGTACAACAAAGTTTTGGTTTTTTTTATTTGTTTTTCTTTTTCCTTTGGCTGATCACTTATTCTCCATGCTAATAACATAATTATGCTCCTCAGCTCAAAAATTATTTTGCATTGTGCTTCAAAGTCCCTTTAGATCTTGTTAGGACTTTTTGCCCCATAAATTAACAGAGTATATTGTTATTATTCATTTAGCAAACCATTTATTCTAATATGGCTTTGTTCAGGCTTGTAAACAAAGAAATACAAATGAATCAGGGTCATCTTAATATTCTTCCAGACTTTGAGAGAACTCTAGAGATCATCAAACATAACTTCTCTTTTATTTATTTATTTTTGTTTGTTTGTTCGAGATAGAAAGAGAGAGAGTGGGGAGAGAGAAAGAAAGGGAGAGAGAGAGAGAGGATCTTAAGCAGGCTCTGTGGTCAGTGTGGGGCCTGACAGGGGGCTCAATCTCATGATCCTGGGATCATGACCTGAAGAGAAATCAAGAGTGGGACACTCAACCAACTGAGCCACCCATGCTTCCCTTTTCCTTTTTCATATATGCAGAAACTACAATTTTAAATTATTTCCCCAATGTTATATAAATAGGTAATAAAATAGCAAAAGCATAGTAACAAAAAAACATCTGAGAAACATGAAGGATTCTAGAGAGTCAGAAATTAAGCTTGATTCAAGGATCTGCCATTTATTAGGTTTATAATGTAGGGTTCTTGCAGTTTGTTACCCTTCTCCTCAGATTCTGTATGTGGAAAACTATATGAATAAAAATAGCATCAAACTTAATGTTATTACTGATCCTGTGCTTCTGAAACACAATCAAAATTTCTAAATTCATTTGTAAAATTACTTGAATATTTACATGTAATTTTTTTATATTTTCCAACTGAAGTAAAATACTTTATGAATCATATGAGCATCTAAACTAAAAATAAACAAGATATAACTCCCAAAGTTGTTTTTGTAGACGTGTCACCGTCTGGAAATAAAGTTGATCTTAGCTGATGCCAAGACATTTCATGAGTCTAAAATGTAGAAATGTATATGAACAATGAAGAATCCTTTCACTATGAAACCCCAGAGAATTACTCAGTAGTTGGTTGACCAAATAACTAGAGTTCTCAAAACAACTTACATAAAGTATTGCAAGGCAGATATTTTATTGTATAAAGAAAGAACACAGATGTTTAGACATATGCTATCCTCTTTTAAATACAGTAAATTTTTGAGGAATCCTAAGGGCTAAAATTATTTTTCATCATTTCAATTTTTGATGGAGTGTCAAATTTTTTGCGTGCCATTCCTTAGTCCAAAGTAGGTAACATAAAATTTTAATTCTTCTAATATCTATGTGGTAGATGGTTCCACTCTAACAATGAAAATTGCCCATGTATTCTATAACTTGTTTTTTCTCTAATATGAGGGAAATGGATTACAATAAGTGTAAGAGAGAGAGAGACAGAAAAAAATGGGGGTGCAGCTCACTCAACACTCACCAACTCTTAGAGAATTCTCACCTTTCTCAGATTTCTCTCTATGTAGTTCTGTCAGTTTCCTGAGCATTTTTTCTGACGTGATTTGATCCTCTCACTCATTCTTTGAAATTTGCCATCATAAATCTCATGCATTTGTAGCCCAGAGGGGATATCTGTCTTAAGAGCACCTATAACTGTGAACTGCTGTTAAGTTACTGATTGTGAAATAAGCCTTGATACCTTTCCTCATCACAACTGAAGTCATTGTTACATAAGTATTGAAAAACTGTTAAAATTTCGTCAAATGTTCATTTAGCCTTTATTTATATTTTCATTTTACCATTTTTTCTCTTGGACATGGGTATGATCCCATGATGGTAATGTGACAAATTCAGTGACAGATATTCTACCAAATGGCATCCTTTCCCAGTAAGATTTACTAAGTCCTTTAAACAGATCACTACTTACATTGTGTTATATATGGAAAATATTTAACTCCTTCATTTATAGTTAATTCACTTAATATTTATTATGCAGCCACTACAGAGCTTCAAGATTATACTGGACAATACACTCACAAAAGAATTAGAGTATAAAGTGATAAGTGCAAAAGAGAATGCTGATTAACATTAGATTTAGAGTCAAGTGCCTGAGTTACTATCTGTATAACCATGAACAAATTGTTTAGCTTTATTAAATCTCAGTTTATTAATCTGTACTAATAAGGATAATAATGATATCTAGTTCATATGATTGAGGTAATGTACATCTAACACATATAATAAATATTACAGGTGCTATTATTTTGTGCTTATTATTTCCATTAATGTTCAAATCTAGAAAATGCTATTTCATTTGAGTTTAGAAAAAACATTAAGTTTAGAAAAAAATGAATGTAGAGTGTGAGTGAAGAAATAAAGAGTCAGTAAAGGTGGAAACAATAGCATTAATAAGATAGTGTATGTTTAATAGAAAAAAAAAATAGAGGGGCTCCTGGGTGGTTCAGTCAGTTAAGCTTCTGACTTCAGCTCGGGTCATAATCTTAAGGTTTGTGAATTCGAGCCCCATGTCAGGCTCTGTGCTCACAGCTCAGAGCCTGGAGCCTGTTTCAGATACTGTGTGTCCATCTCTCTCTGCCTCTCCCCAGCTCATGTTCTGTCTCTCTCTCAAAAGTGAATAAACATAAAAATTTTTTTAAATAGAGAAAAACGGAAAGGAAATAAATTTCCTGATCATATTTTGCCTAGTCCTTTCAGAGGTACTTAGAAGAGAAAAGATACAGGGAGGAATATTCAGAGTAAAAATAAGAAAAAGAAAAACAAAAAAACAAAACAAAAAAACCTATATACAATTAGAAGAAAATTATAAAACTTGATGTACTTAATCTTATAATTAAAGTTTAAAATATTATCTCCAAACAATGTTCTAGAACACAGTGAAGCATACCTTTCAAATTTATAACAAACCACTTGGAAAAATTGGACTTTTAAATGAGATCACTGCAGTTATACATGGAAGGATTCTTAATCGGACATTATGGCTATTGCCACTGATTTTCATAACTATATTCTAGCAAACGTGCCTAGCAGAGTAAATGTGTCTTTCATAGAATTGGAAACTTGGGATTTTCTTGGTTTACATAAACATAATTAGGGCTTTCAAGAGACTACAGAATGAGTGTGCAAATGTGATGACATCAAGGGTAACATGTTGGTCAAAGCTGCTTCTGGACCACCATAAAACATGCTGCATTTAGACGCAGATCAGAGATGTCATGTGGAATCTTTTCCATGTAAACATACTTGGTACAATATCCCTGTGCCTCTGGTATCTGAATAAATTACAGCATATTTCTATTTGGGGAATTGCACACTTAAACAATATTATGTAGCTACCCATTTAGTTTACAAAAGTGCCACCAAATGGAACTTGAATGTTGCCAGTGCCATCCTTGTCAATTGATTCTGGCCAGCAAACCAATCAGATAACAAAGATTGACAGTTAAGTCAAAGAAGAGAAAAACAGTGTACTTCTTCCCATGGCCTGATCCACTTCTTAATGAATGAAATAAATTGAAAATTTGATATCAGAATGATCACAAAGTTAATGATTTCCCCATGTTTAACCCAGTCAATTTTTTGAATGTGGTCTGTAATATTATTTAACATAAATTTTAAAAAGCATAACTTTTAAAAAGTATTTTTAAATACTTTTAATATTAATTTAACATTTGAAATTATTTCCATCCCTTAATAAATGTATGTAAACAATAAAATTGAAAAAAACTAAGAGTCAAAAAATCTAAGAAAACTAGAGCCAAAGTAGCAAAGATTTTCCTTTTCTACAGTTTATCCAACTAATGTAACTGTGTGCATAGTTTTTATAGATGTTAATGTATAATGGGTTAGTAAGACATGGAAAACCCAATACTTTCCAAAGGGATATATATTCTGGTGGAAAAAAAGAAGTATACCAAGTAACACCACATGCACATGTGGATCAAAATATACACCACATATTTTCCTGCAACAGATTTTAGACAAATCTACCTGATAAAACGCTAGTTCTGGTAGAATTTATAAAATGAAATTGAACAAATATTTTTACATTTAAATTTACTTCATGAAATGTTGAATAATGCACAACTTACTGTGTTATTGTGTTATTTTCAAATTGTTACTGGTTCTTGGCATACAACCTCTCAACTGAGCATATTCAGCAAAGCAAAGAAGGGAGGGCAATGATCCCTTATTACACATATTCTGGAAAATTCTTACCCAGTGAAGTAAAAACCTTGCTTTCAAAATGTACATCTATATCCCTTTATTCATAATTGCGGTGACATGCATTTTATCTCTCGTACAGTGTTTTTTGCTGCACAATCAAAAGCCGTAGTGAATATGAATTTTATCATATTAGAAAACACATTTATGTAAAGATGGTTCCACGAAATTTAAAAATGTCATGGGGAGAAAGATGAGTAAAATATCAAGTTCAAATTCTCTTATCGAGCTTGATAAAGCGCATATTTTTCCTTTTATTTTAGTTACACATCACATCTTACAAATTAATGAGAGATTGCTCATTACCTACAATATATCAGGATTTCCAATAGAATTATTTTCTTTTTTGTTAGATTTGAAAGATTTCTATGCCCTGTGAATTTTGATTTCTGTATCTCCTAAATAAAAAAAAAAACAAAACAGCAGACTTGCATGATTAGAGCTTTATATTTACATTAGACAGTATCATTTGAAGGATTTGAGCTCTATGTTGATTGGTTTTCTTTAAAGCCAGCTCTGTTTTCTAAAGAACACTTAACTGTAACTGGAAGGCAGGAGGACATCACAGTGGTTCAGAGCATGGTAACTAAAGTCAAACACATGCTGGAAAGTTTATTCTGACACTTAAGATAGAATTTTTCTAAGTAATATGCCAAGTTTTTTAAATTTCATAATCTGTCATATGGGGATAGTGATAACTCCTCTAGTTTGCAAGAATTAACTACTCATTTATAATCTAGCAAGTAATTAAAAAGTAACTATTAATAATTAATATTGGAAAATATTGGTGAGAGATTACTTGTGACAGTCTCTAATAGGCAGGTTTACTTACAAGGAAAATGGTCTCCTATAGATACAAGATTTTTTCAGTGGGGTTTTAAAAATTCACATTTAGTTTTCCTTTTCTGGCAGTTTTAAGAAATTTCATGTCATATTAATAAAATTACTGCCAGTTTTTAAAATAACTTGCAAATTTTTAATACTTTCAACCTGTTGATTATGGTTTTTTCCCACTTTCTAAAAGTTTATTATCTTACATTTGTATTTGCCTCTGTGTATTTATAGAATCACAAGCTTATCTATAACATAAATAGTGCCCTCCAATTTGTCAAAACAAGGAATGTAAGGAGCCAAATATCATGGATATAGGTTAATGTGTAACACTAGAAAAATGTACAGCATTGTTAGTCACACAGGAAAGAGAATGACATGATGGAAAGTAAGACACAGGACAAAGCACTAAAAGCATGTTTAAATTAATATGAGTATGAAAGAAATCATTCTTCTCATGCACATAAATGAGAGAAAGGTATATTCGATTTAATGGTCAGAAGAGGACATGACTCAAGTTGAGGTCAATAAACTATAGTCAGATATTAAATGGTTAGATAGGACTGGGGTACTAAGAGCAAGAAAGTACATGAAGTAGAGGAAATGACGCAGTGAAAAAAACAGAAACCCAAAACAATAGAAAACAATCAGGTATTCATGTGTATCAGATGCAACAGAGTATAATGAAAATATAGTTCAGACTTTTGAGTTAGATATGCACTGTATTTGGAAGTCAGTTCAATTATCTGTGTAAATGTGGTTATGACTCAGTCACTCAACTGTAACAATAGAAAAGATAATATTCTTTCTGGCTCTTAACAAATGCTAATTATTAGTGTTGATGTTTTGCAGGAACACAGGCGAAGGTTTTGAGGTACATGAAGCTGATGCAATTTGTGGAGCCCTTTTAGGAAAAGAGTGTAAATTCCAATTATCTATTTACATAAAAATAAGAATTTAGAATGAGAAAGTAAATCACAAATTACAAATACCACAAACTTCACGAAGTCAAAAATAACAGCAAAACAATTTTATTAATAAACAGCCCAACACAGCTAAAGAATAACTTTTTTTCCTAAAATATCATTGGCATATTTTATGATGACTTTTTCATGGTACAGTGATTCCATAATACAATTTTATGGATATCATAGTTTGCTCTCTCCTCTAGCCCACTTAATTGAAATTTATTTTAAATTATTATTATTATTGTTAAAGAGAACCAAGTTTAGAAAAAAGATCATTCAGGTTCACAACTTAATACTGGAAACATCATGCAAATATTCAGGATTGTGCAATTTAAACCATTACTAAGATTCTTTCACTTAAACTAAATAAAAATACAGGGCATTTCCAATTTTCATTTGCACTGATGTCTTAAATATTGTCTGAACTGATACTACTTATTAGCTAGTTTGTCATGGATGAGTCTACAGCATTACTTTATATAATGGATTTTGTGTGTTATCTTTGTCAGTGTCAATATCGTGTATCAAACCAACAGCAAATACATAATGGCCAATGAGTTCATAATACAATGATAAGTTGTAATATCGCTGTATTGAATATAAAACATTCAATCCATACTCGACTCAATATTTGTTTTAATGCTATAAACTCATGCCCTACAAATACAGGACTTCTGGTACATTCTACTTCACGCAATGCCAATCCAAGTGAAAAATTATTTTCTTACATTGTATATATGCTGCATTACTAAGTATATTACTAGAAGAACACTACTTTCTAAAATAGACATCAGTGAGAACCACTCTTCTTCATATTTATATTCATCGTGATAGTCTAATTCCCCATGGAATAGCTTCTGGCTCCAAACATTTGGTATCTAGTTACTCCTCTACTTACATCTAATGCCAGGAAGCTAGTCATGTCACAGTGATGTCATAATATGACTTCAAGTTTTACTCCTCTTGGCACAGTATGAAATGAGCAGTCATGGTGGGCAATACAATTACTTCTAGAAACTACTACTTCTTTTCCAAGACTGAGAACAAAAAGTTTACTGTCATTGGAGGTGCCAGTGATCCACAAAAACATTTAATCCACAAAGTTCAAACTCTACCTGTTCAACTTTTTTCTGGACCAGATCCTAAAAAAAATGGCCATAAGCACTCCAGAACTACACAATAGGAGAGGAGGTCAGATGAAGAACAAAGAAGGGTAGAAAGAAACTGTTAAGTAAATGCAAATTTAAAAAAATTATGTAATAATCTTTACAAAAACATAGGATTATAGGCATTGGCTAGCTCAGGCTACCATAGTAAAATTCCACAGACTTTATTTTTTCATAGTTCTGGAGTCCTAGAGTCCATAATGAAGGTGCTAGGAAATTTAGTGTCTAGTGAGAGCTTTTTCTGCTGCCTTGTGAAGGGGCCCTTTATTGGTGTATGTGTGGGTATGCAGCTAAAGTTATAGGTATAGGGAGATTTATAGGGTTAAAAGTTTACATTAGAAAGGAAAAAGGATCTAAAATAAATGACCAGAGTCCCTCACAGGAAATTAGAAAAAGAGGAACAAAGCAGAAAATTGAACGAAAAACAAATATAGCAGAGTAACAAAGCTAAAACCTGCTTCACTGAAAAGTTAAACAAAAATGTTATCATTTTTAGTCGAAGAGAGAAAACACCAATCAATAATACAAGAAATTACATATCCTGCAGACCTTAATAGGTAATGAAAATATGAGACTATTAAGCCAACAAAATTGGAAACTTAGATAAAATGGGAAAATTCCCTTTCAGCATAAACTAAGTTCACTGAAGAAGAAAAAGCCTGATTAATTCTGTATCTATCAATTAATGGCAAGCAAAACAAAAAATTAATGAGAAGATAACACAAATATGAAACAACCTGATAATGGACATTTACAAAAATTGTATGGTGAACATCCTGTTACAATGTTAAATATTTAATTTTTTGCTACTAAAATTAGGAACAAAATTGGCTTACTGTCATCTTTTCTGTTCAACATTATACTAGGAACTAAAAATATTAAAGGCAAAAATATCAGAAAAGAAGAAATACAACTGTCAATGCCAGAATACATCTTCCCAGCTAGGTTACACTACTCTGATTCTTTTCAACATAAATTAGTTACTCTTTTGTACCAATTCATTCAGTGTAATGTTTTTGAAGTACTTCAGAGTTGTTTTTATTTTCTTACATTGTATACATGCTGCATTCTTCTAGAAGATTTTTAAATTTCCCTTTCATATTTAGTTCTATGATCTATCATAAATTAATATATGTGTGTGGTGTGAGAAAGGAGTTGACGTTTATATTTTCCTGTATGGAAAGTATATTGTTTCAGCACAATTTATTTTAAAAACTTTCTTTTTCCATGGATTTGCTTTGACCTTTATGTTGAAAATAACTTGACCACATAAATAAGGGTCTATTTTTTTGGATTCTCTGTTGTGTTCCATTGATCCATTTGGTTACATTTACTCCAAATTCATACTGTCTTGAATATCGTATTTGTATTACTTTCTTCTGGCTTTAGTAATAAATTACCATAAATTTGGTGTCTTAAAACAACAGAAATTTACCCTCTCACAGTTCTGGAGGCAGGAAGTCCAATGCCAGTTGTACTGAGTTAAGATGTAGGTGTCAGCAAAGAAATGCTCCATGTGGAGTTTTTAGGGGAGAATCCATTCCTTGCTTTCTTTAGCTTCTGGTATCTTCCAGTACTCCTTGACTGTGTTCTCATCACGCCAATCTCTGCCTCTATGGTCACATTGCCTTCTCTTTCTCTGGTCTAATTTCCCTCTGTTTCTGTGTTACTAGGATAATGACAATGGCATTGGGAGCCCACCCAAGTAATACAAAATGGTCTCCTCATCTCAAGAGCCTGAACTTAATCACCCTGCAAAGAGCCTTTTTCCAAATGAAGTAAAAGATATTAGGATGTGGATTTATTCTGTGGAGACCACAGAATATAAAGGTACTGTAATAGTACCTTCATAGTTAGTTTTGAAAAACAGGTAATGACAGACCACTGCATTTGATCTTTATTTTCAAGATTGTTTTGCTCTTACAGATCTTTGTCTTTTAAGATTAATTTTAGAGTCAGTTTTTAGTTCTTTGAAAATAATTTGCTGGAGTTTTGATGAGATTATTTTATATCTATAGATTACTTTAAGACATATTAAATATATCTTAAATATAGTGAGCTTTCAAATCCATGATACTGTTATAAATAAAGTTTAAGCCTTTAATCTTTTTTTAGTAATATTTTGTGCTTATCACTTAATAAGTACTGCACATATAATCACTGTGTTCATCCTCAGGCATTTTATGATTCTTGTTTCTATTGAAAATTATTCTTTTTTACAAACTTGATTATTTAAGTAACTTTTCTGGAGATTCCACAGGATTCTCTTTGTATACAAGCGTTAATTGTAAATAAGCAAATGTTGATTTTTATTTCATTTTATTGCCTTATTAGACTGGTTGAGGAATTCCAATACAATGTGACTGAAAATTGTTAAAGAGGATATCCTTACTTTGTTCCTGTTCTCAATATTATCTAGTTTTACAGTTTTTATTGCCGAAAGGCACAATCCAATACCAGTTACTTCATCATAACTATTCTGATTACCATAGCTGTGTCAAAACTTACTCTGAAACTGAGTGATCTAATTCAATGATGGCATTTATCTTGCTCAAGAGTCTTTAATTTGAGCAGTACTCATTGTATTTTCTCTCAACTCACTTTGGTTTCAGCTGGGGCAACTCAACAGCTAGGGTCAAAATTATCTACAGGTTTTCTCACATTTTGGCAATTGATAGTAGCTTTAGGCTGATAAGGGCTAGGAGAGAGAAATGAGAATCTTAGCTGGAATATCTACATGTGGTTCTCTGTGTTTTAGAATTTTGTTACAACAGCGTGACTGCATTCCATGAGCAAGTATCTTAAAAGACAGAGCCAGATTAAAGCTTCATCCCATTTTATATCCTAGTCACATAAACTACATCGTTACTTTAACAAATTCTATTTTTTGAAGTATTCACAAAGTTACAGACATATGCAAACAGAAGGAAAATACGCTTCATTCACTTCTTGATAGACATGGTACATTTTTGGAAGGGGAAGTCGAATTATAAATAGTGCTACAAACTTTTTTTTTAATACAACGTATTACAGTGGTTCAATAATTTCTTTTAAGGATGTATTCTATTTAGCTATTACACAATAACAGTTGTTAACAATTAACAACATACTTGCTCCAGGATAATCAATCTGGCTGACAGGAAGAGAGGGGTAGAAGGAATAAGTTAGCTTTCTTAATTTTTGGTGCATTTTAAATATTAGAATACATGTAATTTTTATATCACAGGTACATAACTGGATAAATAAGTAGTGTTAAACCCAAAGGACAGCTTCTGATATCTTATAATGTGGTAAATATTATCAAAGAGATATTATGAAGGAACTCTTGAATAACCCATTACTTCTGGTGAAGTTGAAGATGACTTTACCAAGGAAATGGCATTTGACTTGGATATAGGTTTTTCCTAATGCTGGGTCATTTCTGTACTAATCTATTTACTTTATCATTTTATATTTAACCTTTCTTTTAGATTTGTTTAAATCTTCTCACTCCCTGAATATGCATCAGTTTCTTCATTTTCTTTTGTAATCATTGGTGGTCAGAAGTGAGTCCTGGATTCAGTTGCACTATAACTGAACTATGAATGTTAGATAAATACAGGGCATCCAATCTCAAAATGGGAAGTGGGGAGATTAATATATACCTGTTGCCTCTCTCTAGAGAAGAAATAAATTGAAAGTTGTGTTTATTTATTTATTCCCCCAAAAATGTTTTCAACCAGAATGAAACCAAAAAAAAAAAACCCTATTAAATAACTATGTAATTCATCCAAATCCCTTGATGTAGGTTCTTGTGACTGAAGCATGGCCAGTCGATGCATTCTTTCTTTACTTTGCCCATCTGAATAAAGTCTACTATGTTAGAGCATATCATTTTTTTTCAAAATATTTTTTCACCAAAAAGAATATAAAATACAGACTAAAATCAGTTCATATTAGTAAATAAAATATTTTGGGGTAAACATTATGCCTCAGATAATAATACAGTGTCAAGTGGAAATAGATATTACACAAACTTACTACTCTATGAGAATTTGATCATATCAGAAGATTATAAGTATACATTTTAGTAAATATAAGTATTTGGTTCCTAAATCTAAGAGCCAATATTGTGATGACAAATAAAAGAACTTATATGTCTAAACTCCCACTGAGAATTCAATTGCTTCATCTTCATTACTGAACAATGATACTATTTTTATAGTACTTTATTTAAACATACAACTGAGTTGTGAATTCTATAATATGGCAGTTTTGTGCAGGGTTAAAATACACAATTTTCAGTGGAACAATTTTATAAACCACCCTATAATTATTCATTCCCAGTTAGCCACTATTTAGAGAATCATGACAGGCACTCTAGAAGTATGTTTGAGAAATTGTTGCTGAATTTAGCACTTAGTAATTAGATTATGTTATTATAGGAGTGCTAAGTTTCAGTCATTGAAATTTAACAGACTCCTGAAACCTCTTGCTGAGGGTACTTGATTCCATTCCCATGGAAACTGTTGCTGCTTTGACAAATAACCTGTAAGTAGTTTTTGAAAAAAAAAATGAGTGTTAGAGTTTTAAGCCTTTGCTGTTGATGAAAAATTTAAGCATAATAACATATGCCAGGTAATATTTCCTTTTTCTTAACTTTTTGGAATGATATCTAGAAAAACTAGGCTTTATATAAATAATTCCAAGATGAATTTTTATAAATAGTTGATATTTTATACTACATGTAAAATGGTATAATACCATTTTTAGGTAGACTGTAACAATAAAAATATTATTTTTCAAAACTTACAGAAATGAAGTAAAGATGTAAAAATTAATTTTAAATAACAAGCTAACAGTGTAGATGAAATGGAATAGTAATATCCCATTAAGACAGAAGCAAAAAGAAAAAAAAGGGGTGAAAGAGAAAAAGGAACAGATGGACTAAGTAAAAAACTAGGAAGGCAACAGACTTTAAAGCAAAACATATCAATATTCACATTAAATTAAAAATATTCTAAACATCTCATTTGGAAGAGATGTATTGTCAGATGGGATATAAATACAACACCTAGTTATA
This sequence comes from Cryptoprocta ferox, assembly GCA_028646485.1. Lineage (NCBI taxonomy): Eukaryota > Metazoa > Chordata > Mammalia > Carnivora > Eupleridae > Cryptoprocta > Cryptoprocta ferox. The sequence continues at coordinate 113,887,721 of CM053574.1, read as the reverse complement.
TGCTGCTTATAAGAAATCACTTTAAATATGAAGACATAAAAATATCAATAACTAAAGGATGTAAAAAAAAGTACACCATGACAATACTAGTCCAAAGAAATCTGGGGTGTCTCTATTAATATCATCCGGAATAAATTCTAAAGCAAAGAGTATCACCAGGAACAAAGAAGGTAATTTCATGACTAAAAATAATGATAATAATAAGAAAAGTGGTTCAGCGATAAAGAGAATTTAGCACCCAGGAATAGAGTCAATAATAATAATTAAACCCACAATCACAGCAGCCAAAGATCAGTATCAATCAATAATTGGTAGGGGAAGTTGAAAATTAGCAAGATTATGGAAAATCTGAACAACAGTCTGAACCACTTGACCTAATTGACATTTGTAGAAGACTTTTCAACACCAAGAGTATTTTCTGCTTCATAAAACAAATCTTACTATGTTTGAACAGTCAAGTCATATAAAACATGTTCTGTGACCATAATAATATTAAGTTAGATGTCAGCAATAGGAAGATTTCTGGGAAATTCAGATATGTGAAAAGTAAATAAAACACTTCTAAATACCCAGAGGTCAAAGAAGAAATCAAAAAATGAAATTAGAAAGTATTTGGACTAATGAAAATGAAAACACGACATATCAAAATCTATGAGATTCCCCCAAAGTAGAGCTAAGAAATATATTTGTAACACTAAAGTCATTCTTAGATAACAAGAATTATCTCTATTCAATAAACTCACTTTATACCTCTAAGAAACTAGAAGGGCAAAAAAAAAAAAATAGAATAGAATAGAATAGAATAGAATAGAATAATAGAATAAAAAATAAATAAAATAAACAGAGAGGAAGAAGAAACTCAAATTGAGCAGAAGAATGAAACCAGGAATGATTAGAGAGAACTTCAATGAAAAAGAAAATTGAAAAATAATAGAGAAAATCAATAAAACCAAAAACTTTTTGCTTGAGAATACAGGTAAAATTGATCAGTTTTAGCTGATCACAGCTGAATTTTAGCTGAAGACAGCAGCTAAAATTGATCAGAATGAACCAGAAAACAAGATAGAACACACAAATTACCAGTATCTGTTATTATACAGATACTGAAGAGTAATGAAGAAATGTTATAAAAATGGTATACCAAACACATGACAAGTTAGATGAGATGGACAAATTCCTTGAGACAAAAATCTACCACAGCTCACTAAAGAAAAAAAAAATATAGTGCAGTCTCTTTTAATGAAGTAGAATTGTAGTTAAATTCTCCCATTAATGGAAACTTCAGGCCCAGAAAACTTCACTGGCGAATTTTGTGAAAATGCTTGCTTAATAGCAAGAAATAACACCTCTCTTACACAAGCTTTTTCAGAAAAAGGAAGAGGAAAGAATATTTTTCAACTTACTTTTTGAAGCTATCCCACCCTGATACCAATCCAGACAAAAAAATTTACATTTACAAGAAAAGTCAATCTTTAGATCTACATCCCTCATGAACATAGATGCAAAACAAAATCAAAAACACTAACAAAAACCAGTAAATCAAATGAAGTCCAACAATTTATAAAAATGATACTATATCATGATTCAGTAAAGTTTATTTCAAGAATACAAGTTTGATTTAGTGTTAAAAATTAATGTAATTACATATCATATTTAAAAAAATAAAAAATAAAACTCATATAATTATCTCAGAGGATGTTTAAAAAATCACTAGATGAGATTCAACATTATTATTTTTCTAAGTTTATGTGTTTATTTTGAGAGAGACAGAGAAAGTGTGAGCAGGGGTGGGGCAGAGAAAGAGGGAGAATCCCAATCAAGCTCTGCACTGTCAGCACAGAGCCTGATATGGTGCTCAGACTCATGAAACTGTAAGATCATGACCTGAGCCAAAATCAAGAATTGGATGCTTAACCGACTGAGCCACCTAGGCGCCCCCCCCAGTATATTTTCGATAACCACTGTCAAAAACCAAGAATAGAAAAGCATTATCTTACCTGATAAAAAACATTAAAAAGTACATTGAATAACAACTTACTAGGATCTAAGCAGCATAATAAGTTAAAAAAATGAAAAATAGAAGAGATTCAGTGACCAAGGAAGACATGTAGAAATCTAATGGAAAACACAAAAAACTACTAAAACTAAGGAGTTTAGCTAGTTTCTAAGATACAGGATGGATATACAAGCATCTTCTGTGTATTCATATTCTTTAAATAAATAGTTAGAAATTGAAATTAAGAAAGCAATGCCATTTATATACCATTAAAATTATAAAACAGGAAAACCTGAAAAAATATATACCAAACTACTCTGAATATTACACTTTTGCTGATACAAATTAAAAAAGGCCTAGATAAATAGAGAGATACATCTTCATAACTCAGAAGATGTAAAATGTTTTGATGTCAAAGCCTTTCCAGTTGATCTAGAGATACAATGAAACTCCAGCAGGCTTTCTGTAGATAGTGACAAATGGATTCTAAAATTCATATATAAACATAAAGAATCTAACTTACCAATGTGACTTAAAAATTTTTTGACATTTAGTATTAATTTGTGTAGTATTATCAAAAAAGACACACTTATCAGTTGAATGGAATAACGTCAAGAAAAAGATTCACACATTTTTGGGCATCTAATTTTCAGACAGATATACTAAGGTAATTCAGGGGAGAAAGGGTAGTCTTCAACAAATGGTGCTGAAGCAATTATATATCCATATGTAAGAAAAAAATGTCATCTGTGGATTGCAACATACACACACACACACACACACACACACACACACATTTGACAGTAGACCTAATTGTTCATAGATTTGATTAAAGCCCACTGTCTCAAAGCCCTGGAAGACACAGAAACATCTATAATTTTTTTTCCCTCCAAAAGCATCCCTAAATTTAAGAAACACCTTGAAGAGCGAGCCTTAGAGATGATTACAAGTTTTCTATAAGTTTGGAATGAATTAGTGACCCAAAATTAATTATGATTTGGTTATCATATTATGTTTCAAATTCTGTCAGAAAAAAGATGAAGTAAGCCAAGAGAGGAAAGAGGATCTCTTTGAAGAGTTTTGCAAATTATTACTTCATTAGTTAACTTTGTAAGAGAAGGAAACATTAGAATATTCCATGATAATATGTGCTTTGTGTTCTATTCTAATGATTGACTGACAAAGTTTGGGCCATGTAAAAATTATATATTAATTTATTCTCCCTTATGTTTCTCCCCCCAGCAAGTTTCAAAAAAGGTGTTTAACATCACATAGTTCCTCTCTAATATAAGAGAGTGTGAATTATTCACATATATGGCTTCTCAAATAACTACTTCTGTAAACTCAGAATGGGCGAGTAGGATAAAGGCACAATTTAAATCACTAGAATCTAAATCATTTGTAATTGTAAATATTTAGAAGTATAAATATAGAAGAAAAACAATAAAGTAAGGAAATAGTAAAAAATCTCGTTAAAAAGATTTTTAATATTTAATAATATATATGTCATTAGCTTACTTTAGCAGCTCAAATGTTTAATTCAATCTCTTGCATTTGGTAATAATGTAACTCAAATATAGCCCATTTCTTCAAGTTATATAATAACAATATAATTTTGGTAACTTAAGTTGGTCAAGTGGATATTAAGATTTTAATTATAAAGATTCCATTTTTCCAGTGAGATTTCTTCAGAGTCTCCATGTGCAATTTATTATGCCTTCTCTTTCTACCTAGCATATTCAGGAATCTACAAAGTATACTTTTAAAATCACACTTACTGTGAAGACCCACTATATATTTTCTGAAGTTCATGCATTTTGGCTTACTTGATTTAATTTTATATAGGTGTTCACGGTATTTACACATAAAAGGTCTACCATTTGTTGGATGTCCACAAATTTCAGGGTATCAAATGTGATTAGCATAATTAGAAAGCAGATATAATGCTGCCATTTAGACTGCAGGCAGGTAGGGATGCCTGGGTGGCTCAGTCAATTGAGTGTTGGACTTTGGCTTAGGTTATGATCTCATTGTTCATGAGTTTGAGCCCCACGCCAGGCTCTGTGCTGACAGATCAGAGCCTGGAGCCCACTTAGGATTCTGTGTCTCCCTCTCTCTCTGCCGTCCCCCCCGCTCATACTCTGTGTCTCTTTCTTTCAAAAATAAATATAAATTCATTAATTTTTTTTTAAACTACAGGCAGGCAGTTGACTGACTACTATGTCCCACTGACCCTAGCCTGAAGTTTTCCCTCAGGGTCAGAAATGAAAAAATTGCTAATAGAAAAGTTCAACCCTGGTCAAAGATACACAGATTGGAATAGAGTATTGCACAAGCCATTGAAACCTATCATAATAGCACAAATATTCAGTGCAAGCACAGTTGGAACTGTGGAACAAGCTAGAATGTATATTCTATGAGAACTTAGAAGATTGTAATTAGTTTTTCTATTAGTAACTGCTTTATCCCAAATGTCTAGAATAATTCCTGGCAAATAATAGGTACTAAATACATATCTGTTGGATGAATCAAAATATATAGATAGATAGGTGCATCAAGAGAGCATAATTAAACAAATAAATATAAAAATGGCTCCCTCTCGACCAATACATGCCGGTGAAATTTGCTAAATAAAGCAGTAATGGCAGTCAGTTTATTTTTACATTCTTCCAGAATCACAGTCCTACTGTGATAGTGGAAAAATGTATTTGTACCTAGAAAATAGATCTTAGGAAGGAAATAGCACTAAGGGACTGCCATCACATCCTAGGAAAAGCATAACTTCAGGAATTTGGAAGACATAGATTTGAAGCTTAGTTCAACTTGTAATTGTGTTATCTAGAGTGCAGTGTAAATGAAAATGCAAGGTAACTTAACTCTAAAGGCAGGGTATTTATACTTACCTCTCTCATGTTTTAATTTTCCTGATACATCGTGAAAATAGAAAACATTTTTTATTAAATTAGAATTTTAGCTTCATAATTTAATAAAATCATTGCTTATGCCCCAGGGCGAATGGTTTGACAAAAATGAATGTAGTTCGTGTATATTGTTAGTTCAGTCTCTTATATATTATAAATTAGAGGACCTCTTTTGAGAAATACTGTTGGTTTGACACATTCTCTAGAGCCTTATTTGTTTCTCATAAAAGCACATCTGAAGTTGGGTAGCTTCAGCAGCCTAAAGAAATTTAGAGGAGCCTAAAATCATGGCAGTTATAGGAGTTTAGAAACATGGTGTGCAGCTTTTTATCACATTTTATGGTGTCCGTGTGTAGAGAGGAAGGGTGTTGCTGCTGGAATTCAGTGTTCAGGGATCTACATTTTTGTCAGAAAGGTGATCCATGTATTCCTTTTATGCCACCCCATCTGGACATAACTTCTAGGTTCCAGGATCATATTTTCTTGTTGTACCAGAGTTACATGATCTAGTCATATATAAGCCTATTGGATCATGCTACATAACTTAGCTCCTATTGCATTTTATTTTTTTGCTGAACCACAGGTATATTTAACATATCAACATAGCCAACGTCTCCATGGTCTGAACAAACTGTCATCTGGTTGGGGATGTTAATGTCAATAACTTGATCAAATATTATGTATTCCATGTTCTAAAATTTTATTAAATTTATGAACAATAACTATGTTAAGAAATCTTGCTCCAATCTCTACCGATGAATTTAGGTATTCGTCTTTGCCTTTACAGATAAATTGAGGTAGAATGGCTTAGGTGAAAACAAGGTGCAAACGGATTATTCTTTCTCCCTCCCTCCTTTCTCCTTTCTGTCTCTTTTCCTTTATTTCCTTTTTATAACCAATAGTTAGAAGGTACTACTATATTTTTATTTCTCCAACCTTGTACTTTAAAAGTCAGGTCTAAAATTTTTCATATAGGAGCACCTGGGTGGCTCAGTCGGTTGAGCGTCCAACTTTGGCTAAGGTCATGATCTCGCGGTTTGTGTGTTCGAGTCCCTGCCGGACTCTGTGCTGACAGCTAGCTCAGAACCTGGAGCCTGTCCTTGGATTCTGTGTCTCCCTCTCTCTCTGACCGTCCCCTGCTCGTGCCGTGTCTCTCTCTCTCTCTCTCTCTCTCTCTCTCAAAAATAAATAAAACATTTAAAAAGTTTTAAAAAATAAAATAAAAATTTTCATATATAGTTTTTTAATGTGTATTTATTTTTGGAGGGGCAGAGGCCTGGGGGAGAGAGAGAGAGAGCATCCCAAATAGGCCTTGCGCTGTCAGCACAGAGCCCCATGTGGAGACTCAATCCCAAGAACCATGAGATCATGACCTGTGTCAAAATCAAGAGTTGGAGGCTTAACCTACTGACCCACCCAGGTGCCCTTAAAATTCTTCACATTTTATGACTATTTTAAGCTGATATGTTTTAGAATTCATTTCTTCAACTACAATTAATATACTGTTTTGGGAGAAAGCTTAGTTCACAATTTCCAACCGATATGTTTGTTCATAATAAATGAAATTTTCCACGGTATCATAAACAATGCCCTTGATATTTACAAAAATAAACATAACTAGCATCACCAATGGATAAGGTAATCCTGGAAAATGGAACTGGTCTCATCTACAGCTACATTACTTGGTTGCTGATTGGACTAAGGATCCAGTTCTGCAACACAAATTTTGTTGTTTTTTTTTTTGTTTGTTTGTTTGTTTCTTTTTTGTTTTAATTGGATTGGTCTACCTATTGATGACATATTTAGATAAATCACATTTGATTGATGCATGCTTCCCAAGATGACCTTGCACCTAGTAAGAGAACGCTGGAGTATGTTTTTAGTTACAAACATACCAAAGAGATCTTATAGTAGATTTTGAAATGGGAAATAAACTTCCAAATTCTTTCTCTGAAAATAATATTCAATTGTCCCCTCCCATCAGAATTCATGTCTAGTCAGAGCTTGGCTCAGATATTTGCCTTTATTGATCTGAATTTGTGTTTATATATTTTGGAGACAATTGTGGCTCTTCTCTTTCTCCACCTAAGCTTCCCCTGCACCCCATGTGGTCAGAGGCATATTGGGTTTCAGAAGCAACAGGCCATCAACAGATGTTGCCAAATAGGCACTAATGAAAGGGCCAGTGTACTGGGGCTGCTCGACCCACCCTCTCCACTTCTTTCCACCATATTCTCTCTTGGATCACTTCATAGAGAAGCTACTGTCTCCTACTTTCTCCTTCTTGAAATTTTTTCATGCAACACACCCCAGACCATGTGCCCTGGTGCCTTCAGGTCTAGTTTAGTAATAAAAATAGTCAATGAAGGGGCCTGAAGAAAATGAATAGAACATTTCCCTTTACCCAATATATGTCCTTTCTGTTTAATAGTCCATGCTGTACACACCTTAGAACTAAAGAGAAATAACCAGTCTCCTCTGCTCTTCTCTTCTTTAAGGAGAAGTCAGCAAATGAGACTCCAAGTTGCAACTTGATCTTCCATTTCCTTTCTTATTTCAATCTCCTGGCTGGATCTCTCTAGGGTGTTTGGACTTCCTAATTGTTCCAATTTATATGTTTATCCCAGAAAAATGCCACTGGAGCTTCAGTACCATACATACCCTTAAAACAATACTGCTATGAGTAGTATAAACATGCTGTTAGTTGTTAAAACCCCAATATTCAATAAAATATAAATCATGCTTATTTCAAAATGTGTGGTCAATGCAAGCCACTATATTTCTGGTAAAGACAGAAACTACAGGGTAAATAGAAACCCTAAGGGTGAAAGATAATTGCATTTCATTTCAAGTACTGTAATATATTATTGTCTGTTTATCAATCTGAAAGTTTTTTCTGACATTTAAAGTCAGTTAAACATCGACATTTTAGAAATTAACCTCAATAATGTAGCTAATTTACAATACAATTTGTGTATGTATATGCTGAGATAAAATATATTCATAATGATCACCAAATTGGCAAATATAGATTTTATCTGCATTAAAAATACTAGGAATCAATATTCTCTCATGTCTTAGAAGCTGTATAGTCAACGGTTACCCTCACTGTCCTCTGGTAGAAAATCATTATTCTTACCATGTAATACAGGTGAAGAAACTTACAGGTTTAATGCCTCAGCTAATGAGATACAGAAAGACAGTTACGGCAAGGGTCAACAATCAGAATTTATTTGGGGATGTCGCTTTCAAACTGCTGTTTCACACTGACGTCTGAAAGAAAATCAATTATACAGAGCTTACTGGCTTAGAGAATGTCAATGCAAAGCAGTTTAATTCATCATTAAACCTGTACTTGTCTATTTTACCAGTCTGCTGTTTATTGTGAATAGTAATGCTGAATAAAACCACATCTGGAGAATAAGGAAAGGTTTATTTATTGGGATGTCTACTAGACGTTAGTAACATTCCTACCGAAGTGCTTTCCTATCACACTGAATACATGTTTTTTAAAGGATTAAATTCATTGAACGACACTGGAGTAGAAAGTAGAAGAGATCATCATTCTATTATACCAAATGTAGAGTGCTATTGTTATAATTTCTGAAATTGCATTAAAATATGCAGGGAAATGAGCTTTCTCAATAAAGAATAATGGATTCAAAGGATAGCTGGAGTGACAGAAAAAAGTAACTATTTTTCCTAATTCCAGACAATATACTGTCTGATAAAAAAGCATATATATATTTGTGGGTGGGGGGCATTGTTATCTTCTGGAACTCCATACAGAGAGGAAGAAAGATTCATTCAGTGAATCCTTTTATAAAGAAGAAAATATGATAACAAACAGACTGCAGTAGACTGAAAGTATTGGCTGAAGACATGCAAATCTTTCTCAAATGAATACTTCTAGAACTGAGTATCAGTGAAATAGAAGGCTTAATGTTAACTTGTAATTTACTAAATAATTTTAGTGGGAATTAAAACATCTAGAAGAATGCCAAAGAATTCCTATAAATAGCTCTAAGATAAAATTCTTAAGCAGGCATTTTGTAGGAGCTGGATTGTTGAAATCTTTTCCTAATTTTATTTGATAACAGTGGCTTTGCAAATTTTGTAACCAGTGGGTTATGACTAAGTCATATATGTTTAGGAATAGTATATGAAGGAGGAAATGGAGGAGTAGTTATCTGCATTAGACCATGCAGGTTATGCAGTGCAGAACTCCATGTGGCACCGTTTATGTTTGCTATAATGTGACATGTGTCCCTGGACCTATTCATGTGATGAACCCAGAAAGAAAGATTACTCTATTTTTCTCTAATTTATTATAAAATTGGCCTTTTAATGTAAGAGTTCTAGTGTGACTGCCCTTAATTAAATACTACGGAATCTTTTGTCCATCTTTCTGTGCTTTGCTTTAGCCAACTGCCTTAGATCTACCTTCCACTACTTTTGAAATTTCTTCACCTCTGCTCTAAAGTTTGCTTAAGTTCTCCACTGATTTTTCTATTTCAAAAATTATATTAAAATTTCTAGGTGTTCTGTTTATACCATGTAAAACTTTTGCCCCTTAACATTTTTCCTTTGCTTTAATTATGATATGATTTTCTATTTAACTTTTCATGCATTTGGTGCAAATATTTTTTAGACTTTTCAGATTGTTTTATCATCATAAATGATTTTACTGTGAATGGTCTAATTTTGTTAATTCTGGTGTACCCCCTCATGGATGATTGGTGTCTGTGTCTTTTATAATTTTAGATAATACAATCATCTTCAACAGATTCAGGTTGTATTTATTTATTTATTTATTTATTTTACTCTTGGAGTGCATGAGTTCCCTCTAGAGCAGTTATGGTGCTATGGACTTTTATTTGGGGGAGAGGAGTTACAGTGACTTTACTGTTAATTGTCCCAATTTTGCTTTATTTTCTTCCTCCCTGAATTCCTACAACATGCAGACACTATGAATTTGGTACCCTCAATTATATATGGAATAAATTTGGAGATTAAATTTTTCACAGAGGACATTTCTCCCAACTCCAACATCAAGACATAGGATAGATTTCTGGTACTTTTTCCTGGGTCCATACGCAGTTTTTTTTTTTTTTTCTAGTATAATTCTCATGAGTCTTGGATCATGTTTTATATCACTGATTTTGGTTCTAGCTTCTGACCTCATGGAAGTCCAATGACACACCTACTGCTCCCTTATAGGTACTTTATTAAACCCATGTCTAGCAATTAAGTCATATGGCTTTCTACTCTCTGTTCCAATAAATTCATGGGTTTTCTACTTCTGCTTTGCATTACAAACTTTTTTTTCTAACATTTTTTAAGGATTTATATTTAGCTTGGTAGTATACAATAAAATATGGTTGGGTGTGTATCTGCATATTCTAGGTTCAGCATATTTCTAATATGTGGAATAATTTTATAAATGCATTTTTTGACTTTAGTATATCTAAGTCAATGTGCATTTCTTTCTCTCTGGATCACATATTTTTTAAAGTCTATTCATTTATTAGTAGAACATACTAATAAGAGAGTAGTAGAACATTCTCTCTCTCTCTCTCTCTCTCTCTCTCTCTTTCTCACACACACACACACACACACACACACACACACACACACGTGGGGGAGGAAGAGAGAGAGAGAGAGGGAGACACAGAATCCAAAGCAGGCTCCAGGCTCTGAGCTGTCAGCACAGACTCAATGCAGAGCTCGAACACCTGAACTGTGAAATCATGATCTGAGCAGAAGTGAAGGCCTAACTAACTGAGCCACCGAGGCGCCCCTGGACCACACATTCCTATTCAGTCTTCTGCATTTTCCTTTCCCTCTATGTCATAGTCACCTGGTTATGTGTTTACATATATTCAGGTATTCCTATTGGATATTTGGTGGAACCAAAACATTATTATTGTAAGGGATATTAAAGATCATGTCTTTCAATTTCTTTCCATTACTTAGAAGTGAAGAAACTCAGACCGAGAAAAGTCAAGTCATTCCTCAGTGTCAGTCAGCATGATATCCTGGCACAATCTCACTAAAACACTTTCTGATTCTGCAAATAGAAACCTTGTGGATCATATATTTATAAAATTTGAGAAATTAGATATTGCTCTATTGAAGTAGCACCAGAATTATTATCTGTGTTCTCCAAATACAGATCTTCATTAAATTGAACTAGAGATAGTAATATGAGGCATGAAAGTGTCTTAAATTACTTTAGCACTGTAACCTTGATTTCTGTTCACATTGTGGCTTTTATGAAGCACTGTGAATGTTGGAAAATGGTTTTATCAATTTTTACTTTTCTGTTTCCTAAATGGTTCTGGTAATACTAACTTATAATTCACTATTTTAATTTAAGTTTCAAAATGTAAATATTACAAAGGTCTTTATAACTGAAGCTTAGTTTTTTATTTTAATATTGATGTCAAATCATTTATCATATTATATTCATATATATCGAATATATTTTTCAATTTACAAAAGTTGCTCAAAAAGTGGATTTCTAGCTTTTATCCTAGACCAAGGGATTACAGTCTTTGAAAATGTCCACTACCCTTTTTCTACACATTAATCTTTTTAGTACTAGTTGTTTTCAAATGAGGTACAGAAATTCCTAGCACGTCATAATTGGTTGACTACCTTTTTGCCCCATGTTTGTTATCATCTGAATCTCTTGGAATTCCAGTCTAATCCCATCTTCCCCTCTTCAGGGAATTTTGTGCATTTTCTGTATTCTTAAAGATTCCATATCACCTTATAGATTCTTGCATCAGCACAGGTTTCTTCCCTTTCCAGTTCCCCTGGCAAAGTTTAACTTATCCCTGAAACATCAATTCAGAATATTGCCTGGTTTATGAAATTTTATAGACTCCTCCAGGTGGTGAGATGAAAATGAAGCATGTATTAGAGGCAATAAGCTGTGTAAGAATCTCCACGTAATAATTGTAACACAGTGTGAATGTGCACGATCACCCTTGAGTGTTATTGGAAAACACTTTTTTTTTAATTATGTAAAAGTTAGATAGCTATGCTCCCTGTGTCTGCCTGTGTCTGATCTTCTGAACTACTCACACTGCTTGATGTGATTTGACCACCGAAGTTTAGCTGCTCATTCAAAAGACACGAGGAGTTATACATTTTCGTAGACTATTTCTTACTCCTTCATTTGGGAGTGTTGTGAGGGCAAGGAATGTTTTACAAGTGAAGTCAACTAAATTTAAGTATAAAAAAGCCTCTTTCTGTGTAATTAAGAATTAAAGAGAACGTACAATTAAAAAGCAAAACAAAACATGTCTCTCCTACCTCAAGGCAATTTGCTCTTAGTTTCTCCCTGCTGTGGGGACCAGAGTCTTATGATCTCTTTAGAGGTATTTAGTCATGTAATTTTCATGCACAAAAATAAAATCAAGAGAGTTTACTATTCATTTTTAAATTAAATTTTATTTTTTATTGAGATATAACTGGCATATATCATTGTGTAACTTTAAAATGTGCAAGGTGTTGATTTGATACATTTATATAGTGCAATATGAGTCATACCATAGCATTAGCTAACACCCCTACCAGGTCACATAATTATAAATTCTGTTTTATGGGAAGAACATTTAAAATCTTGTCTCTTAGCAATTTTAAAGTGTATAATACAATATTATTGACTATAGTTACTAGGTACTAGGTTGTGCCTTAAATATTCATTATTAATCACAGAATATCTGCTTGTTTTAAATACAGTTCAATAAAACAATATTTAAAAAATCCTCTGGAGAGTACACATTGAAAGTTAAATTTACCAAAATATTTCTACAATTTATGATCTAGGCAGTACTGCTGATGAGTTCGTCTTTTACAAGTACTTACACAATTGCTCACTGATACATTATATGTAAGAGAAAAGAAGTAAAGAAAATAAAATTCAACCATCTAAAAGAACATCAATCAAGGCATGTTGAGAAAAAAAGCTCTTAATCCTTAATCTTACCTCCTGAAGCTAACTATTCTTAATAGTTTCATATGTATTCATCCAAGATATATGTCTATGCAAGTACCATCCAAAGATATTTTAATAAAAAGGAATTAGGCTATAAATACCACTCTTTAACTTACTCTTTCCACTTAATAATACAATACTATGGATTATAGTTTTTGCTATTCCAATGCATAGTGTTCAATTGTGTATTCTAACAGCCACTTAATGCTATTTAATATACTATTTTACACACTTTCAAAAGAATAATTCAATTCGTTATGCTGAATTTAACTGATATGCTATGATATTTTATTTACTTTCTGAAATTTTATGATGACTCAAGAATATGGAAATGTTGAGTACAAAAGCAATTTAATATATAGATAAGCTTAAAAACAAGAAAAGAGGATATCCAAGTGCTAACAAAAAAGAGAATTCAAAGCCACACTGGTAAGTTAGAATTAAAGTTGTATTAGTGTTTTGGCATATTTCAACTGAATATATGTTTAGTGGCTAGGATTTTAAAACTATTATGGAGATCAGACACATGCATGGTTGTAACAAAAACTGATAAAACTTTGTAAAGCTGGAAGCTGAGCAAAGCCATCCTATCTGTGAATAGAGAAGCCTTGCTGATGATTTCACATGCTGCAGTCAAAAAGGATACATAAAAACGTTTTGCCAATGGCCAATTAAAAAACACATCTAGACTTATGTAATGAGAGATTTTATTTGAAAAGATTATTTAATTAAGGGAAGAGACCTCAGTATCTGTGAGCATCTCAAAATCAGAGAAGAATGTTTTCCCTTCATAGGGAAAAATAATTGGGGTAAGCAGGGACTCTGTAGGGAAATGGGACAAGCAGATGGGAGTGAACATATAGTATCAATTGAGCTGCTTAACAGAAAATGTACTCTCTATGGTCCACCAATTCTGAGAATGAGTTTTTAAGGGGAATGTTCTGCACTATATTGATGGTTGAAGCTTGAAGTCAAGCCAAAAATTAGGGAAGAATGGGAAAGAAACTTGTGAAGATTTACTAACGTTTGGTCAAGCCAAGTCAGAGTCAGTTATTATTAATTATAAGCATTTGGTCACAACTAAGGTCATTCATCAATGAGTTGGCAAATTCACACCCCAGAAATTAAAGATAATAGGGCAATCTGAAAGAGATTTAATTCATTTAGGCTTAAATGCCTTCAGAGAGATAAAAAAAATAAAAATGAAAATATGGTGATACAAAATATCATGGTTAAAAACTAATAGACCCTAAATTGCAAGGATTCACAATATTATAATAGAAGCGAGGTTTGATAAAGTACCAAATAGAATTTCTATGAAATAAAACCTGCAGTCACTATAATAAAAGAGCAACTTCAAGTAAGTTAAACAATAGTTTAAAAAAGGATTAATGAAATGTTTTTTATAAAAAAACTGGAAGAAAATAATTGGAATATACATAATAAGGAAAGGATTACTACCTATGTTTTAATTTTTTTAAAGAAACAAAATACTACAAAATAAAAATTACAACTCAAAAAATAAAGCATAAAAAACCAATAAATATATATATGAAAATTATAAGAAAAACAAAAACAAAATATCATTTCTCAGATGCTATATTGGAAAAAAATCTAAGACTTTTTAAAACCATTAGTTAAATTTGGGAAAATAGATCATGTTATGTACAACCTTGAAAATAAGGGGATTGTTACCACACTTGAGGAATAATTGGGCATTATCTGTTGAAATCTTATATGTACATCTTTCCCATAGAATGTATATTTTTACACATTTATTTAATAAGATTCTCTTTATGTCTGCATAAGTACATGCAGTTTATGATAGCAAAAAACATCAAAACAATTTAAATTTGTACTCTTAGAAAATTTTAAGAAAACAGTTTTTAGAATACACTTGTGCAATAAAGTTAGAAAATCTGAGGGTTTTCAATGTGCTTTTCTTAGCCGATAATTTACCTGCTTTTTTCTCTATATATATACATTATCAAGAAAAAAATCAGTAGTTGTACTGCTATAATCCTTTTGAATTGGGGAGCCCCAAAATACATCTTAATTAGAAAACATTAATAATTATAGTAATTGGATAATTAGTTTACTTATTAAAATTATCAAATAGTTTGTTAGTAGACAGTGTTAATAGTGAAATAGTTAATGTAGTAGACAGTGTTTCACCTGCTATGGCCAATAAACTGAAACACTCATTTTAAGATGTCTGTATATAGTCATAAAACCCAGAGAAGCCAATTCCAAACCCAAGGATCTTTGAGAGCCCTGAAAACTGAGTTATTTGTCAACATAACATAGGGCTTATTTTGATAACACAAGATTCAAATCGAAAGGTTCAACTCGATGTAAAGTCTAATAGAACGATATTTTGGAACATTATCTGATTTTTTTGTATCTTGCTAGTCACTGCGTTGAGACAACTAAGTGTAAGAACGAATCTTTTGCCTCAGGCAATAGATGGTACAAATGTTAAGAACAATGCTTTCGTATTGTGGGAGGTAGCAAGGCTGAGGAAAGTCAATGCACATTTGCCTGATAGATACAATGCAGTCTCAGCTTTCCAAATCTGTGTTCATTCTTCTCCAGGTGGGTAGAGCTAGGGAATCCGGAGGAGAAACATAAAATTTTCTATTTAGTAAGTTGCTGGATAGGTAGAATTTTGAACACTTCATCCATTAGGTTAGCAACAATGAGACTGAAGATTTGTGCTAACTCTCCATGTTAACACATGATAGATGAAAAAAAATCCAGTAAGAAAAAAAAAATATCTAATTGGCAATACAAGGTAGATAGTGTGTTAAGTGCCTCAGACAGTCTCAGCAAACTTTCTGCGGCACAATGAGATCCCAGAGCAACCTAATTATCCTGGGTGTCAAAATACCCACTAAAGTGTAAAGAAAAACTGACATATTTAAATAGGTAAAAATTGGTGTCTGGGTCAGTTAGTGTCCGACTTTGTCTCAGATCAGGATCTCATGGTTCGTGAGTTCGAGCCCCATGTGGGGCTCTATGCTGACAGCTCAGAGCCTGGAGCCTGCTTTGGATTCTGTGTCTCCTTCTCTCTCTACCCCTCTCCCACTCATTCTCTCTCTCTCTCTCTTTCTCTCTCTCAAAAATAAATAAACATTAAAAATTTAAAAAATAAATAGGCAATAGTTATAAAGAGGACTTGTTTCATAAAAGGAATTAAATGTCAGTAACATGCTCATAGCTGTAATGGAGGACTCTGATAAAAAGGGTGGTCACATCTGGTGAAGGTAGACAACAACCTACAGCCACGTCAGTCAGTCTTCTCACCTTACCGCCATATGCCCCAATACTGTGTGATATTCAGGGCAGAGTATTTGGAAAGGTCACACCCATTCAACTATCTGAAACGTATTTTTTAACATGAACTGGGTAAGAAAAACAATGCACTCTTTGGGAGGCAGTTCAGAAGACCCAGACACCAATTTTTACCTATTTAAATATGTCAGAAGAACTAAAAGTGGTAATATTTTATAAAAGATAAATTACGGAAAGGTTACTTCTTTATTCCCCAGAAAAGGTAGCTATATCAATTGATCTATTGATCAATCTATGTAAGTAAATAGATTCACAATTTATCTATCTAGAATTTTTTTATGTTTATTTTTGAGCCAGAAAGAGAGACAGAACACAAGCAAAGGAGGGGCAGAGAGGGAGGGAGACACAGAATCCAAATCAAGCTCCAGGCTCTGAGCTGTCAGCACAGAGCTCAACGCAGGGCTCGACCTCTTGAACTGCGAGATCATGACCTGAGCCGAAGTCAGCTGCTTATAACCGACTGAGCCACCCAAGGTGCCCCTATCTATCTACAATTTAACAGTTATAAAGATCTTTGTCTATAGATGATAGATTAGATATAGACATAGACATAGACATAGACATAGACATAGACATAGACATAGACATAGGCATAGATGCAGAGGCAGAGACAGAGACAGAGACAGAGAACAGACAACAACCCAGATTTCTCTTTCTGAATTCAGTATATTTTCTTATTATATCACATCGCTGCCAGTCCCACCATCTTCCCCATAAGAAATTTGCTTTGATTGCTTTGTAAGGTAAATGAACTAGTTTCTCACCTGCAGGGTTTGCTTACTTTTCTTAACAAATTTCAGAGTTAATGATCCCAAATAATTGTTCAAGCTAGTTCAGCAACCATCTGCCAAATGAAAAGAGACATTCCTTCCTGGGAATGAAAATGTGTCTGCATATTTGTTGTTATATTTTTTCCTCTTGAGGAAATAAATGTTGCATGGGGTCTGATAACAACAAACTTTAGTTGTATTTTACAATAAAGGAGTCCATTGTTTCTAATGATAATAATTCAACCATTTTCAGAGCACATTTTATTAGGTCCTTTACAAACGACTCTATGGGAAAGTATTATTAACTTTCTCTTCCAGAAGAACGAATTGTATTTAAAGGAGATTATATCCCTTGCCAAAGGTCACCCAGGTAATAAGTGCCATAGACAGACTGAAAATTCTTAGCCTTTGTACAACACCATTTCAGTTTACTAAAGGTAATATGATTCTATATTTCTATTTATAAAGGTATATACCACTTTGAAAGTGTTAATTTATTGATGTTTTCTGTATTAGTTGAACAAACCTTAATTTTCTAGCCACTTTGTTGAGGAAAAAAAAAAAACTGCTGGGAATTTTGAGCAGATGAAGGAAAACCAATTAAGAGACTGTGACAGTAATCAGAATAAAGACTATTTTTAATAGTCCAGGGTGGTGGCAGTGAAAAAGTGGTGAGACGTGGTCAGATTCTGTTGTATTTTTCAATAGCATTTGATAATGAATTGGGAATGGAGTGTGAGAGAGACAGTAATCAAGGACAGCTTCGGGATTTGTTGCCTGATTGCCTAGACAGGTAAGGTTTCTATCAATTGAGCTGGGAAACAGTTTAGAAAAAGTAGGCTTTGGGGTCAGGAGATGGGGCAGTAAAGGGCAGGAGTTAGTGTTGGGCATGCAAAAGTTGAGATGCTTACTGGGCTCCTGAATTGGTTTGGGTTCATTCACAGAAAACAGAGATTTGATATAGAGGTTAGAATTTATTGTGTTGTTGGATGAGATGAGAGTTGGAGTACAATAGTTAAGGAAATTACTACCGAAGATCAGGGAGGTGATAGTTAAAAGTTCAGGCAGACAGACACTAAAGCACATAGCCCATAATTTTCAAGTATCTCTGGGAAATTTTTACAACTTACTGATAAAGCTCACACTCTCTCAGTCTGTAGCAATAAAGCAGGTGAATCATAAGTGATCACTTCTATGGCTGTGACCCTCATGTCTGTCCATACATCTGGACGCCCCTCCCATTATTATCCTCCTTTTCTTGTACCATCCAAATATTCTGTGAATTCTCACTGGTAACCCTATTCCAAAACCATAGATGGAAGTACATGCCAAAATATGTAGTTCTTATCTGTTCCTCACTATGCGGAAGAGGCCTTAGAAGGAGATACTGGTGATGCCAAGATGGAAAAAAAAAATAATCCAGTACAACTTCTTTGTCAAAATACCTAGTAAGAACTTGGATAAATTTTATTTTTCAAAGAATGAATTAGTATTAGAATATTAAATTGGGTAGTTGTGTTTGTGTCCTAGGGCTGTCATAACAAAGCACTACAAACTGAGTGGCTTAAAAAAATTGTGTCGCATTCCTGGAGACTTTTCAAAATCACAGTGTCATCAGAGCCATGGCATTTCCTTGCTTTTTGCAGCTTCTGGTGGTGGCCATAAATCCTCGGTGTTCCTTGGCTAATAGTAGCATCACTCCAATTTCTGTCCCTGCTATGACATCGATTCTCCCTCTGTTTCTCTGTCTTCACGTGGTATCTTCTTCTCCTTATAAGGATACCAATCATATTGGATTTGGGCCCTCCCTAACAGCCTATCTTAACTTGGTTACATCTGCAAAGACCTTGTGTCTAAATAAGATCACATTCACACATTCACTGGTACTGCAGTTAGGACCTCAACATATTTGGGGGGAAGGGAAACAATGTGCTATCCAAAGCTATAAATCTGCATAAAAACACATAGGAAGCAAATTTAGGTAAGGAAAATTTGTGGCCCAAAGATTCTCATGTGGCACACAGAAGAGATAAGGAAAGTCAACAAAGGAGATTGAGAGAGTAGTTATTAAGTAGGAGGGTATTTGGGTTTTTCTATTGCTGCTGTAACAAATTACCACAATCTAGGAGCTAAAACAATACACTGTTATTATCTTTTTGTTCTAGAGGTCAGATGTCTAAGATGGGTCTTAGGGACTAAAATCAAGGTGTCTGCCAGCCTGCGTTCTCTGCTGGCAATTTGAAGGCAGATTTTGTTTTTTGTCTCTTCTAATTTTTAGAGTTTGAATTCCTTGGCTCATAGTTTTTTTCTGTCTTTAAAGCTAGTCCAGTAGTTCCACATTCCTCTTCCCCCTTATCTGCAATTTTGCTTTTCATGGTTTTCATTTTCCACAGTCAACTGCAGTCTGGAAGGAAATGATCCTCCTTCTGACACATCACAAGGTCAACAGTAGTAGCCTGATGCTGTGTTGTCATGCCTACAACATTCATTTCACTTCATCTCATCATGTAGGCATTTTATCAGCTCACATCATCAAAAAAAGAGTGAGTACACAGTACAAGAAAATATTTAGAGAGAGGCTGCATTCACATACATTTTGCTACAGTATATTGTTTTATTTTATTATTACTAAATGTTGCTAATCTCTTACTATGCCTAATTTTTAAATTAAACTTCCTTATAACTATGTACGTGCAGGAAAAAACCATAGTATATACAGGCATTAGTATAGTCTGTGGTTTCAGGTGTCTACTGGAATGCCTGATCCACTAAGAACATGTCTCCTACTTATAAGTGGGGAGCACTGTAATAGCCAACTAAATTTTTCCCACATATTATCACTCTGACACTGACTTTTCCATCTTACTTTTCCATATTAAATTGACCCTTGTGCTTACATTATCTGGACAATTCAGTATAATATCTCTATTTTAAGATTTGCTTATTATCACGCATTCTATTTGCAACCATAATTCAACTTTGCCATGGAACATAACATATTCACAGGTTCTAGGGATTAGGACATGAGTGTCTTTGGCACACCATCATTCTGCTTACCTCAGAGGGAAGTGGGAAAGAGTAATGTTCTTAGGTATAAATGTTGCAGAGAGGAGAAAAAGAATAAGCATGGTTGAATCTTGCTGATGGCTTAATTAAGTTAACTAGGTCACTTGCTGATGGTTCATGAGGTTGAGAAATGAAAACTGACCATGGATTTATCATCTGGGAAGACATTGGCAGTATGAGAAGAGCAGTTCATCTGTATTAATTTGGGTGAGAGTCTGGTATAAGTAATTCAGGCAAAAATGGTAAGGGAAAATATAGATATAGCAAATACAGACAACTCTATCTAATATTCATTGGAAAGTAATGATGTATCAATTATCATTGAGTATTCATGTAATCCAAACCAAAACTGTATTTAATAAAGTGGACACTTTTGTAATTCACATCTCTGTAACATGCTAGAGAAATATTGAACTTGCTATGGTTGATTTCCACTATCAATATAACTTAAAATATGTCAAAAATAATATTACAAAGAGTGTTGTATGGTGTTAATCTATTTTTTTTTATTTTTAAAACTTTATAGTTTATTGTCAGGTTGGTTTCCATATAACACCCAGTGCTCTTCCCCACAAGTGACCTCCACCAAGACAATCACCCCCCTTTACCTTTCCCTCTTCCCCTTCCCCCCTTAGTTTGTTTTCAGTATTCAAGAGTCTCTCGTGTTTTGTCTCC
>CM053574.1:113808631-113866431 GCA_028646485.1 Cryptoprocta ferox | reverse complement strand
TCTTTGAGGTTGTCTTCTTTCTGGCGTCTGTTTCTTCTTTCCCCCACTTGCAAATCCAAGTTTTATCCCTTCAGTCCTTCTCAGTTCAATCCATGTGGGCGTGCGCGGATTACAGAGCTCCCTGCTCTTCCGCCATCTTGTCCTCCGGTGTTAATCTATTTAAAATTGTATGGTGATGGATCTAATGCTGTTATTCTGCATGTATTTTGGTCTACTTTATTTTGGAAATGAAACTGAAATGTTAAACACCCCTTTATTTTGGGGGAGAATTCTTTAAATATATTTCTTTTTTGGTACAGAATTAGGAGATGACTAAAGATATATTCGTATATTAAAGATGAACTATTATTAAGAGATTACCAAGTATATAGGTGGAGATAAAGGTTTCTGATAGCTCTATTAAACTATAACATTGTTTTAGCATTTTGTGAAATTTATTATATTGAATATCCATCATTTTAAAATCATACTTTCTGAGAACTGTAAATTCTAAGCTCCTTTCTCCCTATTTTCCTTTTATAATGTACCTAAGTAGCTTCATGCTTCAGCTCCCTTGTCTGTGAAAAAGCTGTAAGCCTATCAACTACTGGGTTGTATTGATATAGAACTAACATAATCGAAAAATATATAAAATTTTTATTTTTATTTAATATCAAAATTGAAAACAGAAATTCAGATGACATCAACTCATTTAACGTAAGAAAAAGTAGTATTTTGTTTTGGAAGGGGGAAGCAAAATCAAATATTGCAATGTACTTGCAGAATCTCATGATGTTTCCTCCATAGGTATTGCTAAAGATAACATAGAGATAAATTTTATATAGATTTATTGTGTTTTTTGATATAAATAAAAATTTGGAAAAGCCAATTAATGACAAAATGAAAAATAATTAGATTCTTTAAAAAAAGTTATGTCTGGATGTTGATGATATATTTTGATAGTTGCACATTACTGCTGTTATGAGTACACACTTTTTCGTATGGGTTGATGAATAGTTCATTATAAAATATATTTATTTTTGTATACTTGACTGTATAGCTTGGCTTAAACAGATTCAAAAGTTCTGTCCTTTAAAAAAACAGATTTAAAATATTTTTTCTTTGTCAGAAGTATTTATTGTACTCAATATGTGCCAAGCACTATTCTAGGAGCTGCCTATATAGCAATTAAAACACATACACACAGACACAGGCGCACACACACACACACACACACGCCCAAGGCCCTGTCCTCATGATGCTTACATTCTATGGGGAAGAACCGATTTTAAATATAATTAAAATCGTATTTATTTATCTAATAACATCTATTTAAGCCATGTGGATTTTTTAATAGATTTTTAATATTAAAGCTAAATCTGATATTTTTAAGGACCTATATCATAAGACCATAGTAATTCTGCTTTTTAATGAACTTTTATTTTAATGTTTGAGTATCATGATTGATCCGATTGAAAATTGTCCCCAAAATTGTGACAATTTCAACTGTGCACATTGAGGCAGCAAGGAAATTTGAAGGAATGTTTTGTTTTCATATGCATTTAATAAAATTAGTATAAAATTGTGATCATAAACATAAATTTGAAGTACCCCAAAGTTTATAAATAAAATAAATAAGTATTGGTTTTTAAGTGAAAATTAATATATGTCTTTCATATTCAAATATCATGCATGAATTATAGTCTGAGGAGTTATCTCAGTTTGCTTAGTGTTTTTTTTTTATTTTAGAAATATAATCACTGTTGTCAAGATACTGAATGGTTTCCTGTGAACATGTATGAAGAATTTTTAAGTTTATATATTTATTTTGAGAGAGTGAGAGAAAGTTGTAAGGGAAGAGGCAGAGACAGAGGGAGAGAGAGAATCCCAAGCAGGTTCTGAGCTGTCAGCACAGAGTCTGACACGGGGCTTGATCCCGTGAACCATGAGCGCTTAACTTACTGAGCCACCCAGGCGCCCCTTTGTATAAAGAATTTTTAAAGTGTTTTATAAATGTATCATTTTTAAATTTCCCCTATATTGAACTCTTTTGAATGTCAAATGAATGTTTGCTTATTATTATTCATTAATATTTTAATATAATATAGAAGCAATATTATCATGAACTAGTAAACTACATCACATCATTATATGTTCACAAATTTGCATGCATGCAGTTGTCATGAAACTAGTCTGAGCTTTTCACAGAATGTGAAAGCCATTAGCCAATGTTCAATTAGCCAATTGTTCAAAATTGCTTTTTCTGTCTGGACATACTAATAGAATGCAGTATATATTGCTAGAAAAATTATATAAAGATTATTCTGCCATATTTTAGGACAAGCTAAGTAATTGGATGCATTAGAAGTCTAGGAATTTCAGCAAGAATCTGCATTAATCCCCACCAAGCTTGAGTTAGACAAGCAGAAACCCTGAAGAATTTTGTGCTCTTAATTACTGCTCCTTTCTTTCTCAATATAGAACTCCCCTGGTGATGAGTGACTGAAGAAAAATCCATCACTGAGGCACTCAAAGTTTATAATCCTTACCAGTGACCTTTCCATGAACCCAAATTTAAGGACACTTTTAAAGGAAAGAGTGTTTAAGTATAACATTTAAGAAACTAACTTAATTAAAACAGTAAACATTAAAATAATCAAGTTGCATGGCATAAAAGCAGTTCCTACTAGATCACCTGTCAGTATGCCAAACAACAATTTTTGGTTTTGTTTTTAAACTTAACTTTCTCAACAGAGACTGATCTTTTTTTAAATCAGAAATAATTTTATTTTTAAGACTTTTTAAAGGTTGCAATAGACCTAAATTTGCTATGGTTAGAAATAATTTTTAAAAAATATTTAAGATTTCAATATGAAAACATTACTTTTAAATTCTGATAGCCTTTGATAAATATTCATATTTAGGAAATCTTAAATATGGCCGCCTTGTCTTTACTCCAGCTCATCTTGATTTATTTCATTTCTAGAATGATTTTGAGACTTGATAATGCAGTAGTCTCCATGAAACTCCAAATCATGAGATTGAAATATACTTGATATTTCGCGGCTGAAAGCATCATTTAAGTAAAGTATTTTCTTTGATTGTCATTTATTTGAACCATCAGTACTTTGAACTGTTGCCTGTATTGTGAACAATAATATTTCAGTGTTTTGTAAACTGCCTCTAGCATAGGTGTTTTCAACCGCTGTGGACACTAAATCTAACAATTTAGTGGATTATCCATTAGTTATTTTGATATTGGTCATGGTTTCTGGTGTCTAAAATGTGTTTAAATTTTGTTGAATTTGTATGTGATCCCAAATGACCTTACAGTTCTGAAGAGAGTAAATAAGGGAAAAGAAAAGGATGGTCCATTTCTTTCCAAATGAAAATAGAAAATATATTTCTGGTATTTTTCTTCTTGGTTCTCAAGAAGGATCTCCTTCTCTTCAACATAGTCACCAGTGGTACACTGTTTTAGTTCCTTGAAGCATACTTCTATGGTTATGGTAACAAATTGGATCAAATGTGACTATAGCTATAGATTTCAGCCTCCAAGCAGACAAGATAAAACTCTTATCCATCATGGGGCCTAGAGAAGGATATATTTTATGACTAGATGATTTATTTTAATGAATATCTAATTTACATATATGTTTAAAGTCATTTTTGCCTCTTACATGTTATAATTATCAGTAGAAACATAGCTGTGTTGATTAAACTGTTAATTGCAACTGTATTTCAAACAGTATATTTTGATTACTGATGTTTTCAGATAATTTGCAAATGTGGAATTAATACTGCAAATAATTCCATAATATGAAAGCCAAGTAGTTAATGCTTTTTGTTTTTTATAGTTAACTTACAAGAACAAAACTAATATTACAAACAAAATTCTAATATAAAAGCTATGCAGTTAACATTTTACACTACCTGTAGATACAAAAGTTAAGAAACTAGATGAAGTAAGTTCATAAAATAAATAAGTGTAAACTCCAAAGATAACTTATCCTATTCAATGGTATAAAAATGATATATAATGCTAAAATTTTTTATGGGTAGGTTACGGATGATCTCCATCATCCTATGAAATCCTTCCACTTTCCAATCTTTTGTCAATGTAATCACTATTATTCATAACTGGATATTTATATATACTATATATACTTCATTACCCAAACCAGCTATCATTTCCCTGAGTATAAAACCATATTTTAAAAGCATCTACAATAGTGTCTATTACAAACTATATTACTCTATCAGAATCTATAATTTCTCTTTATTATTATATTTAAAATGGGACAAAAGGATCTCTTGAAATATACTTCAAATTAACATTATTATATAATACTTACTAATCATCACTTTAAATTCAAACAATAAAATTCTCAGTGAGAGTATTAGAAGTGAGGTGTCACCTAAAAATATATTTTTAGAGACAATAGTAATCTTTAGACTATATTTATAATTAGATGAGTCTACAAAGAACTGTATTAATGCTCAAGGCTGAGAGTAGAACTGGCAGTGGGTCAGAAATTTTGAGTAATGTTTGGCAGGATACATGTGAAATAATTTTTTATCACAAAGTTTCTGCACTATGATTTATTCATTGACTTGTTCCTTCTAAAGCGAATAATAGACCGATTGAATGATGCATAGCTCTTGAAGTGATCGTAGAGGTGCTTCTCCTGACAACGGAAGTGTTTGTGGAGACATTCAGTATGATTTTGCAAGTTTTGAATATCTTTCCAAAATACCAATTTCCCCATATATTTTTACCTTAATTCAACTTAACAATGTGTTTCCATTTAATCTTAGAATTCTTCTGGACTCCATGACAACTTCATGTGGTGATTTTGAAAATTCCCTCAGTTCCAGATGGAAGACATACACCAGGTAAGTTCCTGATCAACAACAGGAGATGTTGAGGAATAAAGACTGACTTAGCTTAATTTTATGCATTTCAGTCTTTTTGTTCAACAAACATCATACAAAGTTCTTGTTATGGATAAGGTACTTGGTTAAGCCTTGATGATATAAAGAAATATTAAAATATAGACACAGATTTTAAGAAGCTTATGTTTTAATAGGATAAATAGATAAACAAATCAGTGATTACAGTATTGCAGATCTTTGAAAGAGAGAACAATCTGATATTTGATAATTAGCTGAAGTCAGGAACGTGAAGTAAAGGGCTGAGACATTTTAGACAAAGGAAACAGTTTAAAGAGCCTGAGACATAAACCAATGACCTGTTATGCAATCAGAAAAGAGTGTAGAACAGACTTAAACTTCTATTAATGATTAAAATGTGACCTGACTGATTCTTTGCAAAAAACCACTATAAAACTTGTACAGAAAACACAAAACAACATTGGGGAACAAAAAGAAGTAAGCAGTTTTTGGTGGAGGTACATATTCATAGGAGGGGAATTTTACAAAATACATTCCCATTTTTTGTGGATTTTACCCTGAAGTCATGCATCATCAGTGCAGTCAATGAGGAGGCAGTGGGAGTTGAAAGTCCATAGTTTTGTGGCTGGGAAATTTTGAGAACTGAATATGGGGAGATACTAGTTTTCAAAGAGAGGAAATCACTGTGAAAGGAAAGAGCCAAAAAAGTCTCACATTTTGTACACTGTATCTCTGTTTGACCCCTCAGTCATGCATGTCTAGACTAAAAGAAATAAAGATAAAAAACAAAAATCATCCAAAAGAAACCTCAACTAAAAACAAAGGATCTGAAATGAGACCAAAGATATGGCCCATGAAGCAGTTTTTGATTAAAGTTTAATTAAAATAATTGAATGCTAAGGTAGAAGACACAACAGAGAAAAATAAAATAATCTATCTCCACCAAGTATATTCATAATTTACAAGACTACATCTAATATTACCTGATTTATGAAAAACTAGGTGAATGGAAAACATTCACAAAAGAACAAGAAATGAACTGAAACTGATAAGATGATGCTAATATTATAAGTATCCAGAAATATGGTAAAGTAGATATTATAACTACCCTAAGAAAAGTTTAACACAGCATGTTCCTGATGAAAGGAAAGAGGAATTCTAGGCAGACATAGAGGTGTGATAAGAGGGAAGCAAATGGAAATTCCGGACCTTAAAAGGTATGATATCTATGGCAAACAAACAAACAGTTTACTAGATGAAATTAACAGCTTAAAGGAGATGGCAGGGAAAAAATAAAGTAACCTGGAAGGTAGTGCAATAGAAATGACCCAAGTTGGGGGGGCGGCGGTGGTGGTTTTGCTTGGGTGGCTCAGTCGGTTAAGCTTTCGACTCTTGGTTTCTGCTTAGGTCATAATCTTGGGGTTCCTGGGTTTGAGCCCCATGTCGGGCTCTGCGCTGGTAGCAGGGAGCTTGCTTGAGATTCTTTCTCTCTCTCTCTCTCTCTCTCTCCTTCTATCTCTACCCCTCCCCTACTCATGCCATCTTTTAAATAAACTTAAAAAAAAAGAAATGATCTAATGTGAAGAACAAAAAGAAAACATATTGTAAACAATGAATAGAGCTATGGGACTAATTAGATAATATCAGATAGTCATATATTTGTACAATTAAGATCCCAGAAAGAAAGAAGAAAGGAGAAAGAAAGATTGGAGTAGAAAAACTGCATATATATATATATATATATATATATATATATATATATATACACACATGTATATATACACATAAATACACAAACATATGCACAAATACATATATATATACAAAATATATATGCACATATAAATGTGTGCATCATATAATTTGAAGATATAACTCCTTTAATTTCTCCACATTTGATCAGATAAATTGTTAGTTTCAGCTCATTGAATTTGATCAATTTTTAGTTTGCTTTCCATTTTGTTTTTTGAAAAGTCTGTGTATGTGTGTGTGTATACTTTATGTATATATATATATTTTACAAATAAACATACATATGTTTATGCATATGCATATAAATGTATATATATGTGATTATATAATAGTAGATGTATTTCATGTATGCATGTATATACACACATATATATATATGACATTTAGTATTATTATAAAAATTAATTTTGTTAATCAACTAAACAATATATCTTGCAACACAGATACAGGTATAAAAATATGGACCAAATTCATAATTTTATGCCCAGTTTGCTATTGCTTCACCTTGAACTGACCTCTCTTTTTTATCAATGCATAACAGTTAGGGTGAGGATCTGTACCCTTCAAAATTAAAGGCATAAAAGGCAATACAGAAGATGATGCTCTGTTTGGGAGATGTTATATAGTGCTATTATTTCCAGCATGAAGGTATCTACAATTTGCTATGTTTATTTGAAAAAAAAAGTATAATTTCTTCAAAATTTGAAGACTGCTAAAATGATCCCTTATTAATTGAGCAATCTTTTTATGAACCTTGGTTGAGGTACTGTCATAACTGTTCATCATAAAAGTTTGTTTTTCCCTTATGAATATATTATTACCAATAAATTTACACTCAAATGTTTTTATATCCATTTACCATACTAACCTTAGTTAACTTTTATACTACAGTTGCAAAGTTTGTTTTTTCTAGTTCGAAGTCTCCTTTTGCTTCTACATTTATTTCCTGCTTTCTTCTCCAAAGATGCACTTTCCATAAAGGTAAAATTTTAACTTATAATAGATCTTGGAGAAGTGCAGGGACATAGAAATTCAGCAAGGGGCTCCCTGGGTAGCTCAGTCAGTTGAGTGTCCAACTCTTGATTTTTTGTCTGAGGTCACGATCCCAGGGATGTGGGATTGAGTCCTGTGTTAGGCTCCTGAGCGTGGAGTCTGCTCAAGATTCCCTCTCACTCTTCATATTCTCTCTCTCTCTCTCTAAAATAAAATAAAACAAAATCATAAAAAAACACTTAAAAAAAAGAAATTCAGCAGAGAGAGAATGAGACAGGAAGAGGCTGTGAACCAATGAAAAGACTTTTCCAGAAATAGCCTGGTCGAAAATCATACAGCACATTTTAAAGTTGTAGTGGCAGAATCAATACAAAGAGTTGTCAGAAAACCACTCAGTACTGATATGTCTAGATTTGAGAGGATCAGCACAGGCTACTTCATGCCTTATTAGGGGATTTAAAATGTATACAATTATTCTAGTTTTGGAAGAATAATGGCAGTTTCCTTAATCCACATGCCTGGGCAATTTATGTAGTTAGGATGCTGGAGGAAGGAATATGGGAGATGAAACTAACTGATGGTGTCAGGCAGGAACAAAACACTTTAGTGACTGAGTTGTATTAAGACTGATATATCGTCTTTCTCTTGGGACCATACTGTCACATGAGAAGTTGTAAATGATTATTTGAAAAAGTAAGCATTAGGTAGATCCTGAATATGAATTATATTATTTACAACAAAGGGACCACAAGAGAGTATAAAAAGGAACACATTATAAAAAATAAATGATAAAATTTAAAAATGTAAATCCAGATCCCACATTATGCCCAAGAAATAGGATGCTGGAAAGAGCGTCACTTCTACCACCACCACCACCATGAAAGCAAGATAATCTAAAAAAAAAAATTTCCTAAACCCACACATCAAATATCTGAAGTTACAAGGCAATGGGATGGCCTAACATCTAAAGAAAGACAGATGAATATAATCAGAGACAGAGCCCGAGGACTAGCTCACTGATGATAGAGGGTTAGGAAGGGGATGATAGCAGTGCCTTTCACAGGAGTAAGAAGGATTTAGTTACAATTATTAACTCATTGCTAAACACTGATGTGGCTTAGCATGAGAGCTACAGACACATTAGAGATTTTGTAGCCACACTTGGGTTTTTCATCACGAAACTCCACAAGGCATACATAAGAGAGTCTGAGGGATGGTGAATGGAAGGCTGGATAAAGTCACCCACAATTGTATGAGCCTAGAAGAAGGTAGAGGCAGCCACAAGGAGAAAGACAAAAAGTCTTACCAAAACTCTCCTCTTCTAAGGTCAAAAGCCTGAAATTGAAAGAAGAGAAACAAACCTTATAGACCATAAGGTAAAATTTAAATGTATTGGAGATGGAAAAGGAAGATTTTTCTGTCCTGAGGGTATGGTCATTTGCAGGCATACATATAATTACCTTGGACATGACAGTGGATGGTGAGGGTATTCTCAATCTCTGTGCATCATTAGCTTTAAGAATACCCTTTGGTCCTTGGTCTCAGAAGCCAGCTTTCTTATTAATTCTGCATTTTCTCCAACAGGCTAGCTTTCACTGAATAATGGCACAGCCATCTACCTCAGGAGAAGAGCAATAGCACAGAGAAAGACACTCTGAGAAAAAGGTGCACAAAAAGTCCTGAAGTTGACAGTAAAATAGGAACGATTAGGGAAAACTCCAGCCAACCAGCCCTCACTCTCTAATCATAGGTAACGTTAGAGGTCTTTGAGGTTTGGATTAAAACCCTGTTAACCATAACAGAAACAAAACCAAAGCCTAGTTCTTTTGCTGACTAGAATAATTCGACCCCCTACATTAGGGGCTTAGCAGCAAGAGGAGTATTGATATTCAAAGTCAAAAGTTTAATTTATCTCAGAATTAAATGTTCTTCACAATGTTTAGTTTCAAAAAACATGACACACACAAAAATACAAGGTAAAAACCCATTATAAAGTTAATGAGCAGTAAAATAAAACAGAATAAGGGATGAGGTATGGAATTTTAAATACAAAAACCAATGTTAAAAGACCTAATGGAACGGACTTCCTGTGTCTGATTTTCAACATAAGGAGCTTGAAAGTTGTCCCTCCATCCTAATGACAAATGAAAAGCTGAACAGATGGAAAAATCAACTACTCTTCAAGTGAAGACAAAGTACCTGATGATTGGACAGGCAAATGCACAATAACAACTTAAAGGAGTGGAAATTATTGTAGTAATGAGTGCCCATAGGAGTAGAAAAATCTAAATTATATTTACCCAATTACTGGAGGCTCGGTGTAGACAACTCTGAAAGCTAAAACTTCCAGGGGAACCCTATAATCTCCTAAGACTTCACTCATAGTAAATACAGGAGAGAAATTTTCTCCTGCTTCCAGCAGGGGGAGGGAAAAAGGAACCATTTGGAAATATGGCCGAACACTCTGTTATTACTCACAAGGCCTGACCTCAGGAGAAACTCTGAAGCTGGAGCCTAACCTGCTTCTAACTTGGGTTTTCGCAGAGCTTAACTTACTTGAGGGAAAGGAAATACCCCATTCCATCCAGCTTTAATCTACCATGTGAAAGAATAAAAATATCTAACTTCAGCTCAATCTAGCCATCCTCTACCAACCTAAGAGTAAAGGAAAAAAACAAAAAACACCCATAGGGCACCTGCGGGAATTGGTTAACCATCCAACTTTGGCTCAGGTCATGATTTCCCAGTTTGTGAGCTCGAGCCCCGTGTTGGGCTCTGTGCTGACAGCTCAGAGCCTGCAGCTGCTTCGAATTCTGTGTCTCCCTCTCTCTCTCTGCACCTCCCTCGCTACTACTCTGTTTATGTCTCTCTCTCAAAAATAAATAAAAACATTAAAAAAATAAAAAAAAATAAACCACCCTGAAAACCCTAATCAAACACTTCACAGTCCAGAGGCATAGGCTCACTAAAGACTGATACGGAATCATAGGACTATGGAATGTTTTCTCTCTTCTGACACCAGAACATTAGTAAAAGCTTATTTATAGCAGTCTCTTTTACTGAGTACTTCATGGCCAACTATCCAGAAGAAATTACAGGCCATGCCATAAGGCAAACCACACAGTTTGAAGAGACAGAACAAACATCAGAACCAGGCATGGTAAGGATGTTAGAATTATCAGATTAGGATTTTAAAACAATTATGATTAGTATGCTAAGGGTTCTATTGGAGAAAGTAGCATGAAAGAATAGATGGGTATTGTAAACAGAGAGATGGAAGCCCGAGAAAGAACCAGAAAGATCTACTAGAGACAAAACACACTGTAATAGAAATGAAGAGTTAGTTTTGATAGGCTCATTAGTAGATGACATGGCGAGGAAAGAATATCTGAGTTTAATAGAAATATCCAATCCCGAAAGCAAAGAGATCAAACACTGGAAAAAAAAAAAAGATCAAAGTATCCAAGGACTGTGGGATGACTATGAAAGGTGTAACATGAGTAGTATGAATACCAGAAGGGAAAGAAAAGGATACAGGAACAGAAGAAATATTTGGAACTATAATCACTGAGAATTTCCCAAAACTAATGTCAGACAATGAACAACAGATCCAGAAAGCAGGATAAGTCAAAAATTGACTCCTAGACATATAATTTGCAAATATAGGAAAATCAAAGATAGAGAAAAAAATCCCAAAAGAAACCAGAGTATTGAAAATACCTTATGTATAGAAAAATAAAACTTGAGGGAATTTGTTACCAGTAGACGTGCCTTGCAAGAAATGTTAAAAGATTTTTAGAGAGAAGGAAAATAATATACATCAGAAACTAGCATCTAATAAAGAAAGAGCACTGAAGAAGTGAATGTAAAATAAACTTTTCTTTGTTTTTAATTTTTTAATGTTTATTTTTGAGAGAAGACAGCACAAGTTGCGGAGGGGCAGAGAGAGATCAGGAGACACAGAATTTTAAGTAGGCCCCAGGCTCTGAGCTGTCAGCTCAGAGCCCAAAGTGGGGCTCGAACTCACCAACCGTGAAATCATGACCTGAGCCAAAGTTGGATGCTTAACCAACTGAGCCACCCAGGCACCTGGAAACTTTTATTTTGTTTTTATTCTTAATTGATCTAAAAGCTAATAGTTCATTCAAAATAATATGAACAATGTATTTATTATATATGCTCATGCATATATCTTATGAATATGTATAAAATTATATAACATTATGTATATTCTTTTTATTTTTACATATAAGTGAATAAATGACATCAATTATATAAGAGACAGAAGGAAGGAATTAAGATTATTTTGTTATTAAAATGTACTCATAATACCTGTGAAGTAGTATAGTATTATTTGAAAGTAGACTTTGAATAGCTGTAAACATATATTGCAAACACTACAACAACTGCTGAAAAGTAAAAAAAAGTGAAAAAGAAAAAGAAAGGAGTCATGCAAAATTCTCATTTAAAAGCACCCAGAAGTATTGCCTGGGTGGCTCAGTTGGCTGAGTGTCTAACTTCAGCTCAGGTCATGATCTCACAGTTCGTGGGTTCAAGCGCCATGGCAGGTGCTTTGCTGACAGCTCAGAGCCTGGAGCCTGCTTCACATTCTCTGTCTCCCTCTCTCTCTGCCCCTCCCTTGCTCTCGCTCTCTCTCTCTCTCTCACAAATAAATAACATTAATTTTTTTTAAAAAACCACCCATAAAATAGAAAGACTGGAAGACAAAATAGAAACAAAGAATAAAGGCAACAAACAGAAAACAGTAACAATTGTGGTAGATATTAATTCAACTATACCAATAATAATAACTGAATGTCAGTGGTCTAAATGTACCAATGAAAAGACACAGATTGCCAGAATAGGACAAAAATTACAATACAACTATATGTTGTTTACAAGAATCCTACTTTAAAGACACATGTAAATTAAAAGTAAATGGATGAAGGAAATATACTATACTAATGCTAATTTTGAAAAAACAAGAAGAGCTATATTAATTTTTGACAAAGTAGATTTAAAAGCAAGGAAAGTTATCAAGGATAAAGGAAAGCATTACATTATGATAGAGGAGTCAATTCTCTAAGAACATAACAATGTTTACTTTGTAAGTGCCTAACAATAGAGTGTTAAGTTATGTGAGGCAAAAACTAATAAGACTGAAGGAGAAATAGATTAATTCATAATGATAGTTGGTATCTTTAATAGCCCTATTTAGAAATGGACAAATTCAGCAAGCAGAAAATCCATAACGACATAGCAGAGCTTAACAACATCATTAATCAACAGGATATAATTGACAACTATAGATCCTTTCATTCAACAATAGCAGAATACTTAATCTTTTCATACTTAAGTGGAACATTTGTCAAGATAAGCAACATTATGAGCCATAAAATATACATAAATTTAAAAGAATGGAAATCAAAATGTCTGCTCTCAGACCACAATAGAATCAAACTAGATATCAATACAGAAAGGAAACTGGAAAATTTCAAAATATGTGGGGATTAAATAACATACTTCTAAATAATATGAGTCAAATAAGAAATCTTAAGAGAAATTTAAAATATTTTGAGCCAAATGAAAATACAGCTTATCAAACTTTGTAGGATGCAGTGAATGCAGTGCTTAGAGGAAAATTAATAGCATTGAATGCATATATTAGAAAAGAAGTAAGATCCAAAAACAATCATCTGGTTCTACCTTAAGGAACTAGAAAAATAAAAATAAAGTATTTGATAAAATCCACATCCCATTCATTATAAAAATTCTCAATAAGTCAGGAATTGAAGAGAACCTCCTCAACTTGATAAAGCATAACTACAAAAAAACTATAGGTAGCATTATACTTAAGTGGGAAACTTGTAGTTTTCCAACTGAGATCTGCTACATGGTAAGGATGCCCTCTCTTTTCACTCTTTTTCAATATCATACTAGTTTTAGCTAAGGAAATGGGACAAGAAAAGGAAATAAAATATGTAGTTTGGGAAGGAAGAAATAAAACGGTTAACAGATGATATGATTATGTGGAAAATCCAAAAACTGACAAAAAGAGGCTGAAAATGGAATGTCATCATTAAAATTCTGAGAAAACAAAAAAACAAAACCTTTAAATCCAGTGCATTAGTAAGTGAAAAAACATTCAATTATAGAGGTAAAAAAATATATTTTAAAGAAATAAGTGCTTTTATTTCCATTAAACTTTCACTATAGGAAGTGTTAAAAAAATTCCCCATGCAAAAAGATAATTCCAAGAAGAAACATGATTCTCCATAAATAAACTAATTCATAGAAATGGGTAAAGTAAGGATAAATATAATATAGAAGATAAATTATTACATTTAATTTTTAAAAGATAGTTGAATTTCTAAAGCAAAAATAATAGCAAAAATAATGTATTTTGAGTTAATGGCCATTGCACCATTAAAGTATTTGAAAACAATAGTAGCAAAAATGAAATGGAAGGGGAAAAGTTAGTATTACGTTTTGTAGGTTCTTGCAATATAAAGCAGTATGTCATTTGAATGTATGTTTAGTTAATTAAAGTTATGCAGTTTAAATTAAGAAAGAAAACAATGAAAGAAATCATAAAAAATTATAAATAATAATTCCAAATTGGAGATAATACAAAATCAAAAAGATAAATAATCCAAAAGCTGTCAGAAAAAGATGATAAAATAAAATTACAATGATGATACATTATATTTAATATCAATATTATGTTAAAATTACAATTATACATGCACAAAAATTTAAAAGAAAACAGATTGTCACTAGATAGAGTGAGATCCAATTTTATGCTATCTACAATAAATATATTCTAACTGCAAAGGTAGGAATGTTTTAAAAGTAACAGGGTAGAAAAAGAAAGTCTAAGCATATACTAATCAAAAAAACTGAAGTGGCTATGTTAATATCAAACAAATTTGATTTCAGACCAAGGAATATAACTAGGGATAAACAGGGCATTGTAAAATGATACAGAGATTTAAAA
Organism: Cryptoprocta ferox; assembly: GCA_028646485.1. Lineage (NCBI taxonomy): Eukaryota > Metazoa > Chordata > Mammalia > Carnivora > Eupleridae > Cryptoprocta > Cryptoprocta ferox. The sequence goes on along the minus strand of CM053574.1, from coordinate 113,851,796 downwards.
ACAAAAAATTGATACCAGTTTTAAATGTGTTTACACTTACCAGAATCCTACATAATGCATGACACAAAACTGAGGGAAGAAAGGATGTACAGAGAATGATAATTGGAGACTTCAGTATATTTCTCCCGCTAGAAAAAAAAAAATCAGAAAGGATGAGAATAGGAAAGCACTTCCACCGAACTTAACATAACTGGTATTGTAAGAATACTCAACCCAACAAGAGCATAATACATATTCTTTCAAGTTCAATGGAGTTTTCAAGAATATAGATCATATTTAGGGATATAAAAATCTCAACAGATTTCAAAATATAACTTTTATATAGAATTTTTTCTAACCACAAGAGAGTTAAACTTAAAATCAAAACAAAAGTGATATTGGAAAATTCCCAAATATATTTGAATTTACAGACTTCTAAAATTGCCTATGGGTGAAAGAAAAAGTTACACAGAATATATATATGTAAAATGTGGAAATTATATATATATATAATATATAATTATATATATATATATATATATATAATTGACATACATGACATACCTGAATGCAGTTACATTGTAACCAATGTTATTACATATTATTTACTATATTCCTATGCTGTACTTTTCATCTCCATGAGTTAATTATTTTATAACTGGAAGTTTGAATACCTCTTAAACCACTTTATCTGTTTCTCCCATATTCCCAACCACCTCCAGTCTACAGTATATACTTTAATGAATGAAAATGAAAAACAACATAAAATATGTAGATATTACTGAAGTGGTAAATATTACAAAATTTATATCTTTAAACAAAAATATTGGAAGTGTAGACTTGTCACAAATGACCTATCATTCAACATTAAAAAACAATAAAATAAGTTAGAAAAAATTAAACCCAAAGAAATCAGAGTGAATGAAATAAATAAACAAAATCAAAGATGTTGAAAAGAGACAAATAAGAAAGTTGATAAAAACAAACAAAAGAATCCCCAGTTCTTTAAATGGTCAATAACTTGAAAATTTATTAGTGTGGATTAATCAAGTAAAAAGATAAAAGACACAAACAGATCACAATGACCAAAGATACAAAGATCAACTAGATACCACCATGGACCATATTAAAAATTTAAAAATAATAAAGGATTATTTAAAATATATTTATATATTTAAAATATATACCCATAAATCTACAGTTTAGATAAAAATGGACAATTTTTTTCAGAGACAAAACTCCTAAAGTTCATTTAACAAAAATAGTATGTGAATAATCATATATATATAAATAGATTTTTAGTTAAAATCTTTCCAGGAATGAAATCTCCAGGCTTCAGTGGGTATTTAAGGAAGTAATAATACCAAGAAAAAAAGTCTTCCAGAAACAAGAAAAGAAACTCCTTTCAAATTATTTTATAATACCAGCATTTATCTAGTACCAAAATTAAAAAACATTATACAAAAAAAAATAGAAAAATAGCAGTGTATTATATTGGATCATAAATTGTGAGAAATTTCCAATATTAATACAAGACAGTAATAGAGGAAACTGAGCATGAGGTATGAAAGAGCTCTCTGTACTATTTTTGCAAATTTTCTATAAATCTGAAACTATTCTAAACTTCAAAGTTTATTAATAACTCTACAGTTAACATCCTACTTTGGTCAGTGACTTCCTTCTTTTTCCCTAAGTTTGGGAGCGAGACGTACTTATGCTTCTCTGCTTATTTTTAACATTATATTGGAGTTCCTAGTGGGAACAATGAACAGATAAATAAAATACTAGTCATACAGTTTGTTAAGGAAGAAATAAAACGCTCTACTCCCAGAAAACATGATTCAATATACTATATAGAAAAAATTAAGGAATTTCTCAATTAGCTATCAGAAGTAATAAGTGAATTTAACAATTCAAGATAAAACATAAATATGCAAAAATTCATTATATTTCTATATGATAACAATGAATAATCTCAATGATTATTGAGATTTTATCATTAATGCAACATCATATTACATGGAATATATAGGTATAAATCTACAAAATGTGTTCAAGGTCTATGCCAAAAACAAATAAAATGAACTCTATTGTCATTAATTGGAACACGTAAAATTGTCCATTTCCCCCAAATTAATGTAATGATTTAACGTAATCCTCCAAAAATCCCATTAGTATTTTTGGTCAAAATCAACAAGCGGCTTTAAAAAAATGCATATGAAAATGAAAATGAACTTCAACAGCCAAAACAATTTTGAGGAGCTGAAGCATTGTTCCTTACTTCAGTCGGCTGGGGCTAATACTTGTGCCTTTAAACATTTTCAGCAAAATCTGCCCAGAGCACTGTCCAGCCCTGGGGTAAATGGTGCGGTGCAGAAGTAAGGAAGGGAAACCTTCCTGCTGGAATTTGAAGAAGGCCCTAGACTAAGGCTCGACAGGCTGAGGCCATAGCCACAGTCCTTTGAGAATAGAGTTCCCTTCCTCTGGCACTGGCAAATGAACAGGGCTTCAGGCTATCATCCAGACCATCCTCACTCTTCCTGTCAATCTGGTGTTGAGGGAATGACAGGCCATTTAAAACACACACAGTTCATTCTTATCACAAATCATCAGCTTCTTCAAGTCTTCCCCTGCTTGCTGGAAGGTTTTGAATAGATTCCAGCATCAGTTCTAACACTTTTTGCCAGCTCACTAGTTACTGTTGGGGAGCAACAAAGCTCTAGAATTAGCATGCTTAACTCCTTACTGTTCTCCTTCTCCACCTGCAAATACACTAAATATGTATTGATCCTTTTTTTTATTGCATGACTTACCCATTCAAAAATGTAACACAAATGTGGTGATTTTATTTTTCTCATCATCTGCAACTGTGCCTGTCAATCGTAGTATAAATTAGAGAAGAAAAAGAAGAGAGATGTAGGGAGTAGACTACTTTTAAAAGTCTTGTTCCCAAAGTGGCGCACATCACTTCTACCCCTATCTCACTTGGTTACAAGTCTGAGAAATACAGTTTGGAAGAAGAGTCAATGGATTTTAGTAAACTGCAAGCAGTTTCTTCTTCTGTGGGATAGTTAGAATCGGTTTCCTTCCTGGTCATTACTAAAGAATGGTGGTGAATTTTCTTAGAAAGAGTAGGGTGGAGTGAAATCCAGGAAGAGAAGGTGAATATGCTAAGGTCTGGAGGCAGGTAAGAGCTTGGAATATTTCATATCTGAGTGAATACTGGTGTGCCCAAAAGGGAGAGTAGTGAAAATTAATGTTGCAAACATATGCAAGGACCAGACCAAAGAGAATTTTTGTGTAATGTTTTATATATTATATTTAAATATTTTTATTGTATATTTTATATACAAATTGCTTAAAATTGTATTTGTGTTGCAATGAGAAGCTGCTGAATAGATATTAATTGAACAGAAAGTGAATTGGTTTTGCGTATTTTATTTTATTTTAAAATTTTTAATGTTTTATTTATTTTTGAGAGAGAGAGAGACAGGGTGTGAGCAGGGGAGGAGCAGAGAGAGAGGGAGACACAGAATCCTGAACAGCTCCAGGCTCTGAGCTGTCAGCACAAGCCCAAAGTGGGGCTCAAACCTAGGAACAGGAGATCATGACCAGAGCTGAAGTCGGACACAACCGACTGAGCCACCCAGGTGCCCCTGGGTTTGCATATTTTATGAATCACTAACCCTGTAAATGCAGAATTAGCAGGCAGCTTAATATATCCATGGACAACTAGGAAGCTTTGACTAAGAGAATGGCAGTAAAGATAAAAATAAATATATGGAATATAGTGATGTTTATTGGGTAAACTCAACAGAAAATAGTTGACACACACGTGCAATTTGGGCCTGACAAAAAGTAGTCTTCTGTTTTCAAATACTTGAAAAGATGTTATGTCGCAAGTAATGTTCTGTGTTATGTAGTAAGTAATGTTCTGTATTTGGAGTTGTTTTTTATTCAGTACTTTGCATAGAGTTCATCCTTGATATATACATTTTAAGTGAATCAATGTTTTTTAAAGTTATTTTTATTTATCTTTTGAATTTAAATTTTAATTAGTTAACAGACAGTGTAATATTGGTTTCAGGAGTAGAATTAGTGATTAATCACTTACATACAGCACCCAGTGCTCATCACAACAAGTGCCCTCCTTAGTACCCATCATCCATCTATCCCATCTCCCACTCACCTTTCTCTGTCAACCCATAGTTTCTTCTCTATCATTAAGAGTCCACTGTGGTTTGTTTCCCCCTCTCCTTTTTTCTCCCCACCCCTTCCCATATGTTCATCTGTTTTGTTTCTTAAATTCCACATGAGTGAAATCACGTGGTATTTCTCTTTCTTTGACTTATTTTGCTTAGCATACTACATTTGGGCTCCATCCACGTCATTGCATATGGCAAGATTTATTCTTTATGATGACTAACATTCCATTATATATATGTATGTATATATATATGTATACATATTTACATACATGCATAAACATACATACATATATATGTTTATATATATATATATATATGTTTATATATATATATATAGTGCAATTCCTGGATTGTAGGGTAGTTCTATTTTTAACTTTTTGAGGAACCTCTATACTGTTTTCCACAGTGGCTACACCAGTTTGTATTACCACCAACTGTGTAAGAGGGTTCTGCTTTCTCTGCATCCTTCCCTATACCTGTTATTTCTTGTGTTGTTAATTTTAGACATTCTGACAGGTGTGAGTAGATATCTCATCATGGTTTTTATTTGTATTTCCCTGATGATGAGTGAGGTTGAGTGTATTTCCATTTGTCTGTTGGACATCTGGATGTCTTCTTTGGAAAAGTGTCTTCTTTTCTTCTGCCCATTTCTTAACTGGGTTTTTGTTTTTTGGGTTTTAAGTTTTGGTAAGTTTGGTAAGTTCTTTATAGATTTTGAATACCAGGAATTAATGCTTTTAAATACAGAAAAAGGACACTTAGCAGCAGAAAAGTAAAGAATAACTATGTATATGGAAGACATTCAGCTCAATATCAAAAAGAATGATCTGAAAATAAGAAAATGTCTTAAATTGAAACCAGATGTCTTAGGAGTCAATGCTCTTTTCATAAAAGGGGTTGGATTATCTGAGGTTAGACACGGAATCACAGAGGAAGAACTACCTACTTAACAGAAGCACTTGAAAAGCTCTGTTCAAATTTAATGGGCATTTTCCAAAAAGGAGTATTTGAAAACCATTGTAGACAAAACCAAAGACCAACATGGGGGCAAATGCTTGCAGGCTGTCTTCCTCCCAGTGTTCACCTAACTTTTCATGGTAGCAGTGAATAAGTGTTAGCAAAAAAAAAAAAAAAATAGCATGTGTAATAATAAGTGATGTGCTCATGGCAAAGATATGATCATTCAAACTTCCATTTTATACATGTCATTCATAATTTCTCCTACTACTGTAATAAATATGTAAATATATTTTATTTAAAATAGGCAGTGTTTAGATTTTCTAAATGACTTACTTGATAAGTAATACATTTTATACTTCGAAATCATACATTTTTGTGGCTAAATCAACCTGAAAATTGTTACTTGGTATAAAAACATATTTGTATTTTAATATATTTTGGAAAAAGTTATTAGAGTCTTGATTGAACCTATTACCTACTATGAAAATGAGAAGGATTTTTAATTAGCTTTATTGAAGCTGTGCAGGTAGTGATAAATGATGAAAATCCTTTATTTTTGCTTGTTTTTGTAATTAATATTTGTTTAATGGACTTCAGTATATAGCCAGTTCACCTCAGTTGTTTAATTTTCGAAGTGCATTTTACTAAAAAACCCTTCATTAGAAAAATTCAACTTTCAAAATGGAAAATCCCTTCAAATCCAAATGGCAGTTAAACAAAATAGTTCAAGTTGATCCTTTGCCTCAAGGGATAGGAAGAGTAAGTCTGAGTCAAAATACAATGGGAACGGAAGGGATGTGACAAAAAATGAGGCAGAATAATGTGACATGTATTCATAAAGGTTTCATTAAAAACTCAAAAGTAAATTTCTTTAAATTGGCACTCAGACAGGAGCATTTGTTCAAACAGCAGAACTCAGGTTGTAGTAGTTGCAGAAATCAGCAAAGGTGCCAAACATTTTCTGTGTTATGCCTTTTCCCCCATTCTATTGCAACGACAGAAGTAAAGTGAGTTTTTACGGACATTCTCTGTTGATATCAGTAGTGTATGCGACAACTATCAAATCATAGAATCCCAGGGTCTGAAGTTTTACTAAAAAGAAGGATTGGCCTGCAAACTGAGACAGGGACTCTCAGAAGTAATGTTTTAGTATCTACTGATAATGGGTTTTGAACAAAATTATTTTGATCTAAGTCTGTAACTCCAGTTGGCAACCACCCTCATCCCAGTACACTTTCCCTAAGGTACAAGGAATCATAGACTTGAAAGGACTCTTCTCTCCCTAGAACATTTAGAAAAAAGGGATTTTACGCAGTGTTTTTTGAGTCAGCCCATTGTAACACCTAGTTCTGCTGTATTATCTGATTCTGGTCAATCTGCTTGGTCCACTTTTGACTTTGTTGCCTAATGTGATCTGTTTGTTATGGTTATTTGTTTCCATAGTTCTGATATTGCCACCCATCTACCAGCCACACTGGAGAGAACCACATGTAGCTTCCCTAGAACACTACCTCCTTTGGTCTGCTCTAGGTAGTAGGCTTCCAGAGAAGGGTTGAGAACAACAGATGGTAATTTCAGCATCATCCAGAATGTGATGCAACTCCTCTTCTTTCCTATTGCTTGAGCAGGTTTAGCCCTCTTGGCCTGCAGTTGCATATCTCCAAAATACTCAGTTGACTTACTGAAACGTAAACAAGAAAATATGGGCATTTTGGATTACAACTTTTCTGAGCTGCTAAAGTCATCAATCTATTTGATATACCCACTTTAACTCATAACCAGAAATATTATATATATTTATATAATTAACTGTACAAGCTTTGAGAATAATCACTGGATTTTCCTGTTACTAATATCACCACACTTGGCCTTCGTTGACATTAACTCATTGAAATATATATTCTTTTCCTTCCTTCAACCTTTGGGTGCCATTTTATTTTTAGGTGAATTTCTTGTAAAAAGTAAAAATATAAATTTAGCTTTGCTCAATTTGATTCCTGGCAATGGAAGTGAAGGCATTCATGTTTAGGGTATTGACTAATATTTTCATTTTTATTACTGCTATCTCAAAAAATGGTTTATTCCTGCTAGCCATTTTATTTTTTATTTCTTATATTTTTAATTTTTATAATAATTTCATCATATTATAATCTATTTTAGATACCCCAAAGTTGCATATCGATATATTTCAAATATACTTTTATTAATATTAAGATATGGCCTTTTTAATACCCCAACTTTCATCACCAGGGATCTGTTATAATAAGTTAATGAGTTAATGATCCCCATTAGATTGTGAATATTTTGGAACTAGAACTTTGCACTATTTCTATCTCATTTCCCAATATCAGAACAGACTCCACTTAAGGGAATAAGAGTAAATAGGGGTGCCTGGGTGGCTCAGTCGATTGAGCGTCTGACTTCAGCTCAGGTCATGATCTCACAGTTTGTGGGTTTGAGCCCCGTGTCGGGTTCTGTGTTGACAACTCAGAGCCTGGAGCCTGCTTCAGATTCTGTGTCTCCCCTTCTCTCTGCCCCTCCCCTGCTCATGCTCTGTCTCTCTCTGTCTCTCAAAAATAAATAAACATTAAAAAAATTAATGAGTAAATAGATTATTCCCTAGATCGTATTACAATGATTTTCAGCTCTATTTACGGGTCCAAACTTCTTCAGTATCCATCTTTTACTCACCAATGCAAGCTGTTCTACTTTAGTTGATCATGCTAGGAAATACATCTCCATGATTACTCATTTCTTACCCACGTAGTATTCATTGTTTTTATATTTCCCTATGCCAACATATTTTTGAGTTACACTCTGTCTTTCATCTAGTCTGTAGCTGCATTCTGTTTACCCATTGTCTAACTACCCCCTTCCTTTTTCAAATCTCTCTCAATCCATGTCTCCTCAGAATTTAATTAATGGTTAGCTTTTAATTCCATTCACATACATATACAAACATGGACATTTTACAACTACATTCAGTAATTATCAAGTACTTGTTACCAAGCAATCAGAATACAGAGGATTTGAACAATGGTTTTATTTACAAAGAACATTCAAAGTGTGGAATTGCCTGTATTGAAAGTAAATATCTGCTTGTACTGTTATAAAAATGCATTTTCATGTTGAACAAAGTTGATTGAAATATCATGTCCCTTCAAAGGATATAAGGTCTCACCTGATCCAGGATTAAATTCTACAGTTTCAGTTGTGTGTTCATTTATGGGGGCTGAATCCTAGAGGATCATTGATAAATTTGATTATCCAAAGGCTGTGTTTTCAGGAATAATTAAAGAAACTGGTAATGTTTAATCTGGAAATGAGAAATACTTGTAGAGCCTGTAATAATTATACTCAAGTGTTTGAATAAATTTTTGAAAAATTAGACTGCCTTTCCTCAATGAAAGGAACTCATAATCATAAATGGAGGCTATAGAAATTAATTCATTATATGAAAAGACTGTTAGATGTCCATAACTGAAATTGGCCACTTCGAAATTTTTAGATCTCTGTCAGTGGAAACATTTAGCAGCTGGATAGCCATTTATTTAAATAATTCAAGCAAAAAAGTTTGGTGATGGATGTGTGATTGATCATTTTCGATATGTTCCAATCCTATGTTATTAGAGGTCTATGAATATCAGTCTCCTTGTTCCTAATATTCTCATTTTTACTTTTGAACTGTTTATAGATTTATAATAAAATTATAGCAGTCTAATGGGATTATTTCCTTAGAAAACAAACTGAAGGCAGCAATAAAATGTGATTTGTAAAAAGTGTTTTAGCAGGGAGTTTTAGTATGTGAGTGATAAATCACTAAAGTCTCCTGAAACCAAAAATGATAAATAAATAAATAAATAAATAAATGCAAAGTTTCAATAATGGCAAATATGGTGGGTTGGAAACTTAAACTTTTTATAGAATGATTAAATTCATTGGAGGTACAAACCTAAATATAAATATGATATAGTCACTTATTTCACTGAATAAGTTGAAATTTCAATTTATGGAAAAGAAAATAATTACTGCAGGAGAAAATATTTGCTGTCACTTAAGGAGCTAGCTAAGGGGCCCACCATGCCTTTTCACCTTCTGAGATTCTATTTCTAGATTAGTTGTTGCTGTTTATAAAAAGGTAGATTTAAAGTTAGAGTTGTCATTATTCATATATTATAAAATCAAATAAGTGAGTGGATGAACATTTTTTCGATATTCTACTCTAAGTATGAGAATGATAGCATGGTACATTATTTATTTTAACAATGCACTAAGGAAGGAATTATTATCTTTATGAAAATAGGTAAAACTATTATTCATCATAAATGGTCCATGAATGTTTTATAAGGAAAGTAGGAAGTGTAAGACCATATGATACATTCAAGGTATATACTTACAGGAAAACAGGAAGATAGGAAAACAATTGTTTTCTAAGGAAAACTTAGATCAGACAAGTAAGGAAGAACCTAATTCTAATATTTGGACAGTCAAATGAAATGAGCAGCAAAAGGATGTGGTAGAGGGGAGAGATATATTCCTGAAAGAAGCACATGGATAGGAAAAATCAGAGCATACTTTCAAAATTGTGGGCTTTGGGAAGGAGGCAAGGAAGTCTGAGAGGAATTCTAAGAAGGTTTCTGAGTGATATGCTCAAAAAAACCATTGAAGTCCCTTTTGGGCAAGATTTAATTTTTAAAAATATAATTCTTTATTGTTTTGGAGTCAGATTTTTATTAGTATTAAATTATATTAAATGTGTATAAATAGGTATAATATAACAACATGCAGAGACTGCACCAAAGATGAATCCAACATTTTGTGTTATTTTCTTCATATATAATTCTAATTTAAAATCAAGTTATTGGGGAACCTGGGTGGCTAAATTAGTTGAGTGTCCAACTCTTGATTTTGGCTCAAGTCTTGATCACAGGGTGGTGGGATCAAGCCCCACGCGGGGCTCCAGTTTAAGCAGGCTGAACAAGGAGCCTGCCTAAGATTCTCTGTCACTCTCCCTTTGTCCCTCTCTTCTGCTTGTGCCTTCTCTAGCTCAAAAAAAAAAAAAAAAAAAAAAAAAAATCCAAGTTTTTTGCAAAGACTTTATTATTTTTTAAGTTTATTTATTAATCTTGAGAGACAGAAAGAGAAAGAATGCATGCACAAGCAGGGGAGGAATAGAGAGAGAGGGAGAGAGAGAATCCCAAGCAGACTCCATGTTGTCACTGCAGAGCCCAACACAGGGCTCCATCCCATGAACTATGAGATCATGACCTGAGCTGAGATCAAGAGTTGGATACTCAGTTGGGATACTCACCCAACTGAGCCATCCAGGTGCCCCCTAAAGATTTTATTTTATAATTTATTTTCACCTGAGTGTTTCCATACAAAATTTTTCCAAATAATTATCTTCAGGAAATAATTAGGAATTTTGTACCTTTGGGCCAACATATACATTGGTTTTACTCTGTAACACACAAGAAATGCATAATGATTAATTACACTTGGTCACCAGATAAAAGGATTGAGAATCTATTATCATTAGCACTAAAATGTAACTAAGTTAAGGATCCTGACCTATTGTTTAAAGTTAAAAAGCAACATAACTTGAGGCAGTTGCAGGTAATCAACCTCTATTTGAGAATTGTCCTCTTGCTCAAACAGAGAAATGTTTAGAGTGGAAAATAGCATCTTTGTTTTTTGGTAACTCACTGACTCCCCGCTGTATATCTTCACCTAAAGTAGCATTTTAGAACAATTAGTGACTGTAGAGATGATTATAATGTCACAAATGTGGGATTATGACTTTAGCTAAAGAATAAACAGCAGGAGGAGAAAGTCTATTAAGTCTCTTTCCAGGTTTGCAATTAGAAAGAAATGGGAACAAGAGAGAACAGAAAGACCCAGCTATGAACACATGAATTTTTATATTGTTGTTAGTTTTTACCAGGAAAATATTCCTATTAAGTAAACAATCCACTGATAATAAAAAAATTAGAACACTGTAATTTTGAGATGTTATTCTTTCTCTCAGGGGAGATAAATGTTTTTGGAATGACAAAAATGATGACCAAAGGAGTAAAACATTACTAAGGAAGTTTGAAAAATACTAAGTAACTATTAACTTTGAATGGCTAAACATATTTAATTTAATAACTTGAATGAAAACCTCTGCTAAAGTACATGGAAAGCAAAGTAGACATCAAGAGTCTTGAAATATTCACTTCACCCATATCATAATATAAATCAAAGAAAATTTTAAAAAATGGGTAGATTCAAGGCCCAGGCTGGGCAAATATTTATTTCTTAATTGAGCTCATTGTTATTTTTTCAAATAATGTTGCAAAAAAAGAAAGAATATAGAAAGATAGAAAGATAGACACAGAAAGGTGATGGGAGTCAATTGAGGTCATAGATCATGTCTTTGAGGAAGCTTCTTCAAAATGCAATTTACTTCCAAAATCTTTTATTTTTAATCCCCTCAGTAAATTGAAAGGAAAATATTAATATATCTGAAGGGCAAGTACAATTTTAATTTTAAAAAAGCAAAACAAAATGTTAAATTGTTAACTCCATTTCATAAGTGAATTCCACATGCAATAAGATTTTGGCTGACAGTTTTCAAGGGAAAAAAAGAATTGGAATTATGGTAATTGGAAACATGGTAAGATCATGACCAAATTCAGAACCTGAACATCAGAGAGAATAAATGCAATGAGATATTTTTTTTTTCAAAATTTTATTTACATTTTAGTTAGTTAATATATAGTGTCATATTGGTTTCAGGAGTAGAGTTTAGTGATTCATCACTTACATATAACACCCAGTGCTCAACACAAGTTCCCTACTTAATACCCATCACCAATTTAGCCCATCCTCTACCCACATCCCCTCTATCAACCCTCCGTTTGTTTTCTGTTAGTAAGAGTCTCTTATGGCTTACTTCCCCTCTCTCTCTTTTCCTCTCTTTCTTTATGTCTCTCTCTCTTTCTGTTTTGTTTCTCAAATTCCACATATGAGTGAAATTACAGAATATTTGTCTTTCTCTGACTGACTTATTTTGCTTAGCATAACACACATCCCACATCATTACATCCACATCATTGCAAATGGCAAGATTTCATTCTTTTTGGTGGCTGAGTAATATTCCATTGTATATATTGTATATATACCACGTCTTCTTTATCCTTTTATCAGTCAATGGACATTTAGGTTCTTTCCATAATTTGACTCTTGTTGGTAATGCTGCTATAAACATCAGTGTGCATGTGCCCCTTCAAATCTGTATTTTTGTATCCTTTGGGTAAATATTGAGTAGTACAATGGCAGGGTCTTAGGGTAATATTATTTTTAACTTTTTGAAGAACCTCTATGTTGTTTTCCACAGTGGCCACACCAGTTTGCATTCCCACCAACTGTGTAAGAGGGTTCCCCTTTCTCAGTATGCTTGCCAACATCTATTGTTCCCTGTGTTAATTTTAGCCATTCTGACAGGTGTAAGGTGGTATCTAATTGTGGTTTTGATTTGTATTTCCCTGATGATGAGTGATATTGAGCATCTACTCATGGGTCCATTGACCATTTAGATGTCTTCTTTGGAAAAATGTCTATTCTTGTCTCCTGCCCATACCTTAAATGGATTATTTGTTTTTTGGTTGTTAGATCATTGTATTAGTCAGGGCTCTCCACAGAAACAGAACCAATAGGATATATATCTATATCTATATCTATATCTATATCTATATCTATATCTATATCTATATCTATGTCTATATCTGCACAGATATGCATACAAATATATGCATATATATGCATACAGTTATGCATACAAATGCATATATACACATATATAGAGACTGATTTTAAGGAATTATCTCATGCAATTGTGGAAACTGGCAGGGTTAATCTTTAGTACATATCAGCAGGCTAGTAATTCAGGTGGAATTTGATGCTATAGCTGTGAGGTAGAATTTTTTCTCCAGGAAACGTCAGTTTTTGCTCCTATGGATTTTGAAAAAATTGGATGTGGTCTAGCCACCTAAATGAGGGTTATTATCTTTACTTAATGCCAACTTATGGTAGATGTTAACCATCTAGGCTAACAGCAACAACTACATTAGTGTTTGTTTAAATAATTAGGTTCTAAATCCTGGCTAAGTTGACACATAAAACTTGCCATCACAATTATGTAACCTTCTGGACTATGTCAAAGGATTGGCATTTAGACTAAATGCAGTGAGAGCCTTTGAGGAGTAGAGGCCATATGGAAGGAGATGTCATGATTGTAAACCTGGGGCCTAACAGCTAGACATTTATATTATCTGCTTATTTATGACAGTGGTTTGGAATAGTAATAGACATATTTCAAGGATGATAATCAATTGGAATATGAATTCATTTACTTAAAGAAAATTCCCCAAGTATATCAAGAAAATTTTCAGTAACAATATGGAGGCTCCCAAAAAGGATAAAGACTTCATTTCTGTAAATGTTTATAAAAATTTTTAATGTTTATTTTTCAGAAAGAGAGAGAGACAGAGCATAAGCAGTGGAGGGGCAGAGAGAGTGGGAGAGACAGAATCCAAAGCAGGTTCCAGGCTCTGAGCTGTCAGCACAGAGCCCGACTTGGGGCTCAAACTCATGAACACTGAGGTCATGACATGAGCTGAAGGCAGACGCTTAACCGACTGAGCCACCCAGGCGCTCCTGTGTTTATAAAAATAATTTACCAAAATACTCAAGGAAAAGTACACAGATGATTCCTTAGGCTGAATTTTTGCTTTATTTGCTTTTTAAATATTCAAATGTTCTTTTTAAAAAAAATCAGATACATACAATATATTCCATTTAAAAAAGATAAATTTGTATTGATTCTTTTTGGTAAAAGCAGATTTATTATAGTATCTAAGCAGTGGAAGCAAAGAGGCTGCATATATATTTTTAATAGCTGAAACATAAATTGAAGTTTACTGATATAAGGAGCACATCAGTTATATTCTAGGTCAATTTATATGATGGATCATTGACACTGGGAAATTGGACTTAACAATTATGGAACATAGGGATAGAATAACAATGTAGGTGCATTAACATATATTATGCTCTTATGGCTTTTCTATCCTATATTTTTTTCTTAACCTAAAAATATCATCTCCAACTCTTTTTGAATAAGCATAATTAATATATTTCTCCTTTTCCTAGTTATACTAAAATTATATAGTACTATTACTACTATACTATTATTTAATTCATAGAAATTGTTTTCTTAAAATGAGTTATTCATATTAACTCAGCCAGTTCCAGGCTGCAGGTTGGTAGCTTATAAAAATCATAACTCTTTGTATTCATATTGAAATCTTTCTTTAAGGACTCAGATGACTTTAGTCATCAGCTAATTGAGCCACCAAATAATTACATCCTTGTAATTTATAAAGCAGTTAATGGCTCCCTTCCTTTCCTTCTTGAATATTAATCTTTATTTGAAATGGAAATATGATACTTTGATAGCATCTGTTTTTATTATTTGGAATGGCTTTGGTAAAAGTAACTCAATTCATAACATTTGTAAAAATAGCAATTTTATTTATAAGGAATATATAGGGCGGGGTGCTTGAGTATCTCAGTCAGTTAAACATGAGACTCTTAATTTCTGCTCAGGTCATGATCTCATTCTGAGTTCAACCCCACATGGGGCTCTGTGCTGACAACGTGGAGCCTGCTTAGGATCCTCTCTCTCTGCCCCTCCCCTGCTCATGCTCTCTCTTTCTCAAAATAAACAAATAAAAACTTAAAAGAAATAAAGAAAAGCTAGGGCTTTTTTTTAGATTCAGGCAGTCCATTTAACACTAGAATTTCATTTTTTAATTTACAATTATGATTCTATGGTAGGCAGTTTCATAGACTGGAAAGACGTATGGAAATGTGCAATACATAGTATATAAAAAGCATAATGTGGTCCTTTGTAAATTTATGTTATAGGTTCATCATAACTAGTATGCTTTCTTTTGGAACAGATTGGTAACTATAGAAATGGACCAATCAAATGCATAGTTGACTACTTTAATGAAAACATACATCACTGCTGAAGTCACAGGGGAAGTTGGTTGTAGGGATAGTTGTATGACATTAACACAGTACTCCAATTTGACCCATAGAGTCTA
The DNA here is from genome assembly GCA_028646485.1 of Cryptoprocta ferox. Lineage (NCBI taxonomy): Eukaryota > Metazoa > Chordata > Mammalia > Carnivora > Eupleridae > Cryptoprocta > Cryptoprocta ferox. The sequence continues at coordinate 113,836,495 of CM053574.1, read as the reverse complement.
TCTTCAAACACTGGTTCCTGTGGTACGTTTCAACTCATTCTGTGTTGTTGGTTCCCTATTGAGTTCATCTCTAGCTTCTATCTTTGCTTTTAGAGACCTTTGACTTCAGAAGTTACTCTGAAGAAAAATCACAAAGGTTCTAACAGTTATAGATAACCTCTACTAACAAAAAAATGTTCTTGTGATAGTATTACTAAGGTAGGGTTCATTAGAAATGCAGACTAAAGTGAGAAAAGTCTATACACAGAATGTCACAATAAGTAATAATTCAATCAATGAAATTCTGTTATTTTTAAGATGTTTTTCAAAGTATAACTGTAGATCAAATTGTAAAAATGTATAAGAGTAACTTGCAAATTATTCCTGTACTTAGGATAATATTTAAGGATTATTTAGAAGCCACAATATTGTAAATATTTCTCACAAAATCTATAGTATACTATTTTAATCTTTTTATTTTCATTTCTTTCTATTTGAACAATGCAATTATCTCAATTTTATAGAAATAATATCTTCCTAATTAATCCAGAGATTTGCAATAAGAAGTTAAGGACACTGTCCAAATGTTTTAAATTGTTTTCATTAAATAGCAGAGGCACACTTATCTATTCACTCATGCATTTAACACATATTATGAGATTTCCTACTACGTTCCAGGAATACTGCTAGATACTGGGAATCAAATTGTGAGCAAAAGGAAATACGGTTCCTTCTGCTGTGGAACTTTTGGTCTAATGGATACACCAGCATTAGGAAAAAGAAATAAGTAATCTACTGCTACAAATTGGCCTATGTTCTAAAGGGAGGAGAAGAGATTCTGTGAAAAATAAGTTAGAAAAATATCCTACTTTTGAATGGGGTATGGGAGGTGAGGAAAAGCATCTGAGGGAAATTTATAGCTAAATTCTGATGTTTGAGTAAAGTTAGAAAACCTAATGTTGGTTATCAAAGATTTGGCTTAAAAGGAAGAAATAGTACAGAAAGGAGGAAACGATGTTAAAGAAACTGTGGTTCAAGAAAACATGGAACACTGGTGGAATGGAAGCAAGGTCCATGTGATCTGAGCAGAAGGAACCAAGAGAAGATTCATTATAAATCAGGATAGAGCGGTAGACAGTGATCACATCACTGGGCCTTTTAAACTTTTGAAGAAAAGATTTCTTTATACAAATAGCAATGGAAAGCTAATTGAAATGTTAAACAAGTAAGTAAAATCATCAGTTTAAAAATGTCTTGGGCTTTCATGTGAAGAGTGGATTGGAAAAGACCAGAGTATATGCACAGACATGAGCATGAGAAACACAAAAGGTCAGTCTTAAAGATGGCAAAGAAAATCTAAGACTTTGGACTTGGTACATTGACTATGATTTGTGAGGAAGTGGAAGAATTCACATTGTCTGGCTTGTACTTCAGCACTTATTTCCAATTTCTGGGGCAGAGCGGGTGGTACTTTCATAGGATAATTGGAATTTAGTTTTAGAAATCATTTGAGGTGTTGAGACACTTAAATGGATATATCTAGTAGCTAGTTAGGTATATGGGCTGGTAGCCTAGGAAGAGGTATTAGGAAATATATATATATATATATATACATACAATAGTATATACAATATACTATTCAAATTTGGGAACAGTTTGCAGGGAGAAACAAAGTTTTCAGTGTTTGTTGCAGAAGAGAGGCAGGGTATTAAAAGTGGAGTCTCTGCTCCGGAAGGGACAGGCTCATTAATTCCACTTTTAGGGCTAATCATTAATAGAAAAATATTTTTTTCCAACATGCCTATTCTTGGAACTCCTTACATGTTCTTAGTTTTATTTTATTTTTAATCTTCATTTTTTCACATACAGTATAATTTGCTTATTTGTAATATTAACTTTCTATTTTCTCTGACAGCAATGCAAACTCCAAAAAGGAAATTTTATTTTTGTCACTTTTTTTCTTTGGCAGTACCTTGCACATAGTTGCACATATAATATCTATTGAATTAATGAATGAATAAGTGAATGAATGAATGCATTATAGAACAGTGATATATTTTAAATCATTTATGGTAAAAGATAGTGGGATTCTTCGTTGGAAAAAAAGGCTGGAAATGTTGTCTGAGTTCAAGTTGTCATTGGACCTTTAAGACTCTTAACCCTTTGGAACTTTATCATTTAAGTAATTGGAAGCTACTAACATTTTTTAAATAAAAAAGTGACACAATAAGAGTAATATTCTAGAATGGTATTTATTGTAACATGAAAACTTTATTGGATTATAGTAAAACATTTTATAAATATGACTTAGAGATCTGTCTTATCCCACAAACATTTGGAAAGATAAGAGCAGCTTTGGAAAGAATGTATGTAAGTCTTGTCATTGCAATCTTGGTAAAGCAAGTAATGAATGAATAGCAAGTCTAGAATTAGGAAGCAACTTAGTACAATGGACAACCTAGGGTGGTGATGGTGTGTGTGTGTGTGTGTGCGCGCACGCGAGTGTGTGTTAAAATGTGTCACAAAGACGTGACCCAGGAATTAGAATCTGTTCAATTTTTTTTGTATGAATTTCAAATGCAAAATTCTAGTTGTTCCTAATAAGCCTAGCTCTTCTCTATCTCTCAAAACTCGGCTGGTGAGTGTGGGACATCCTTGTTTCATGCCCTTATATACTATATGGGTATATAAGCAACTATTGTCAATTTTTATCCCCTACTTCAGCCTTTGAATATTTCTATCCAATAAATGGCCACTCAGGGGATATGGACCCTTGTGTTATGATGAGTCAATTTTCTATTTTCAATATGAAAAGACAGAGAAGAGAGGAAATTGTGCTCCCTTTCTTTGACCACTAATAGTGATTTTAGCATTTACCTGCTTTCATAGGAGAGCATAACCTCATTCACTGGGGAATAGTTCTTGTAATCATTTAAAATATTCTTCTTGAGTTCTGAATTAAAATGTGCCTCCCCTCTACCCCAAAATAGGTAGTATGACTCATCCTGTATCATCAGTTTATTGAGCTCAGAGTAAGTAATAGGAAAATGGAAAGAGCAATGTAAATGTACACCCATAGTTAAGAAGGGGCTTCATTATAAAATAACGCTAATAAAACCAGGCAGTGAAAACTGTAAAAAAAAAAAAAAAAAAAGCTATTGTGTGAATAATATACTTTCTTATGCTGATGACAAATAAAACCTCTGAGATATCCTGATGAACCTGAGTGATGATGTTTCTACACTACTGCTTTAGCCCCTACCCCCAAACCCTTCACCAACTCTGGACTCTAAGTTAGCAAGTAGCACGCAAAAGTATATTTGATTGCTGTAATTTGGCAGATTTTATGTTCATGTATCTCATCATATATTTATTTGACATTTTCTAGTGAGCACTAAATAAACATCAGTGATTTTGTGGGACTTTTTTAAGTTAGCAAAACCATTCCCCTCTGTCACTATCCCCATGCACATTTTCCATCTGTTGCAGTGCACCTAAACTTGTGGCAATGTGGCTGACTTATATGTACGTACACTGTGAGGTTTTGGAGTCACAGTGAGTATATTTTAACCCTATCTCAGTCTCTTACTGAGACACACCTCAGTTGTTTTTTTTATATACCTCAGTTTTCTCCCTGGAAATAAAGATATCATCTACTCAGTAGAGTGCTTTTGAGGAGTCAATGACATAATGCACATAGGGCACATTAAACATCATGCCTAATTTGTAGAAAGCCCTGAAAATGGCATGTTACTATGACCATTAGCATAGCCAGTGACCATTTTCAAGAATAGTGCATGACAAATATACAACTAAATGGGAATAAATTTGTAATCACCAACTGAGATTTAATCAGGGAAGATTCAGATTACACTTTTTGTTGTTATTCACTACTTTCAGAAAATCTGTTGCTTTCACATGTGCCATATATCTACGTATATTTACATCTTGCCATAATATATATTCTTCACTTGCTTTTCCTTATTTTCTGATATCCCTACCACTCTTCAGGTGTATACATTTTCACAAGGAACTTCTGAAAATACAATTGGAATACATTCTATGTAAGATAAAAGATCTTAAAAATGATTTTGTTCATATTTCCTAGCAAAAAAGTAGGGAACTAAGGGAGTCAGGGACAGGAATAGTCAGTTAGCTTTGCTGTAAAAAAAAGAGCAATAAAGAAAAGAAGATGACCTTGAGCAGTGGCTTGTGGGAAAATACCTTAATTGGACCCTAGTCATAGGCCACAAAGACTACAAATAAAGGTACAAAAAACAAATTCAGAGTCCCACAGATTAGCCCGAGACAAGAATATGCACCTGTCTATAGTGACAGATTCAATGATAGTGAATAAAAACAAACAAATAGCATTTAGAGTGGAAATATATATAAAATATTTATTAATACCCCATAACTAGTTTTACTCTATCAGTGAGTAAATAATTCTTGAATGATTGCTAAATGGTCTCCATTATGAAATGTTGGTGGATTATTATGAATGCAACAAAGCCCAATTTGATAATTATTTATATTATTACATGTGGAATTATTGACAAAAATCTATTTGAATCACTTCATTTGAAGAAGTATTTATAAATTAAGAATATGTGATTCTATCTTTAGGAATGACAAATTTTAATGAAAAGTAAATTCATTATATATCCAAATATGGAAATCCCAACAATATTTTTCTATATTTACTTAGATAGAGAAAACCATAAACTCTGTAATGTATATATTATTAATTTGTTTCTAGCCAAAAGTAATATATTATAAACAAAACAAAACAAAATGGAGAAGACAGAGACACTGAAGATCATTGAAGGCAAATATTTGTTTTATATATAAAAAAGTGGCATACAAACATGCATGTCATTGGGCTCAGATCATTCAGAAATAAATGTTTATATTTGCATTTTAATTTATGTTGATATCTGGATTTGTATTCATATTATTAATCCTATTAATATTAATTTAGGATATTGACTTCTAAACATAACTTCACCCACTTTAGTGCACAGCAGTCAACATGATGCTGTTTTATTTTTAAAATTATTCTTTAAAAGGTTCTAGTTCTTTTGCTTTTTTTATTCTATATTATCACTTTTCTCTCAACAGGTTTTATATTACATTGCTACTTTCTATATTTTCTACATTCTTTATTTTCCTCTCTTTTCCTGAAAAATGTTTTACTCTCTGCCTCATGAGTCATGTCTTCATCTGTAGATTAAAAGAGGAATACAACCCTAATATTAAAGATACAGAACATACATATTCTGCTCATCCATGTGACTATAGTATCAGTTCTTCTGGAAAAATTTGCACTAACCCCCATCTAAAGTGGCATCTCCTGTCATCATTCTTTATCCTTACATAATGAAATATTCCTCCTAATTCTTAGTATGTTTTAACATATATACACATAAATATGTACATACACATACATGTACATGTGCACATATATGTGTAGACATAACATATATAATACACATATATACAATACATATATATTTTAGATTATTTCATTAATTTTGTTAATTTCCATAATACTAGATAAATTACTTTAGTCTCTTTTTTACTGCAAGATATTTCTATTTTGTTTATCGGCTTGAAAAGCTATCAGCTGCAAGTAACAAAAATCTAATTAAGAGAGGCTTAAACTATACAGAGATTTATTATCTCACTTAACAAGAAGAATAGATGGAGGTGGTTGCTGGCATCAATTTGTCTGCTCAACACAATCATCCAAGGTTCTGGTCTTTTCCTTTCGTTCTCCTCTATAATCCTAGCCTTTGGTCTTTTTTCCTCCTTTTATCACGTCATGGTAACAGCAAGACTACCATCATCTTTAGCATCAAATCTGTATTTCAGGGGGGGGGGGTGAAATGATAAAGACAAAGCTCTTGTCTTGTACTTTCATCGGCAAGTAAAAGTTTTGACAAAAATTTCCCAGCAGACTTGCCTTTATGTGTTACAGGCTGACGTTGGGCATATGGCCACTTTGAACAAAAGCAGTGGAAAAAGAGGACTTGTAAACCTGTGTTGATTAACTAATGGACTATGCCTGCCACGGTATCTTCTATGTGTGCTATATGGTTTCTAGCTCCTGGACTCTGACGACTTTATCACTTTAATAATTTATCGTTAGATGAGTGTGCCTTGTACTGTTGAATTGTTAAAGTGGAATTAAACTGGATCATTTTTTCTGTTATCTTAAAAATTACCCTCCTGTTCTGGTCTTAGGCACTAACAATGATTGATTTAAGACAAAGGAACAGGGAAACCATGTCATCAGTCCTTCTTAGCCCTTGTTCTGAATCGTTTGTTGAGTTAAACGATATCTAACAATCTTCTATCTGTCAGGTTTCTCTTCCAAATGTAGACACTGATAGCAAAAGTCTTTTTTATTTATTTCTACCAGTGAATACATATAGATTTTTAATTGCCATTGACACTAAAGAAAGCGCCAAGCTTTTACCATTTTTTAAGAAGTGTTAAAAGTGATGAAGTGCATGGAATGAACTTCTGTTGCAAATACAATAATTATAGCACATCTAGCATCATTTCTGCTGGCCTTGCCCTGCTGTTTTTCCTCAGTGGCGACATGGGCCCCAGATGTTGCCGATGCAGCTGGATAGTTACCCACATTCTGTCACCCCAGGGCACAAGAGCCTGAGCCAAAACCAACTCAAAATTCCTGCTGCCAAAAACCTTCAGAACAGCAGAAGTGCCTTGAAAACAAATGATCAGGTCCTGAATCCTCAAACATCAGCTTCATAGAAATTGTCTTATTTATGAAAATAGGCAAAGAAGTATCAATTGTTTCATTTTTTATAAAATACTTATAAAATTGTGTTATGAATCCCTTAATCATTATAAACTACGTCATAAATATTATCTTCTATCCTCTTGATCCAACAGAAAATTATTTTATTTAAAATATAATGTTTATGCTCCTGATACATATGTGTATCTAGAAAGTAAGATTGGTTAAGATGTTGTGAAAAAGATATTTTCTTCTGACTTCTGTATATTTCTTAAGAAATAAAATATACATAAAAGTATTATGGTATATATATTTTTGTGAATGAAGCTACTCTCACTGTGTTGTGCTTCCTCTTCTCTCTCAGCTCAAGAAAATTTATTAAGTAATTTCTTCTAGAAAAGCCAAGGTTTATGTTTTCTGGTAGACCTTTCTTCGCTTCATCAAAATATCATTATAAGATACTTCCCTATTTTATTTTTTTTAAGTTTATTGATCTTGAGAGAGAGAAAGATATAGCATGAGCTCAGGAGGGGCAGAGAGAGGGAGAGAGAGAGAGAGAGAGAAAGAATCCCAAGCAGGAGCCCCATGTGGGGCTCAAACCCATGAACCGTGAGATGATGACCTGAGACAGAACCAATAGTCAGATGCTTACCTGGTTGAGCCACCCAGACACCCCCCTGTTTTCATTTTTTGAAATTAGATATTGAGGTACTATACTTATCTTTTACCTATTTTCCTCTAGGTTTGTAAACTTCCTTGCTAGTTACTTTCCTGGTATTAGTGATAAAAATAAATTAATACAATGATTAATTACTTGCCATAATGGAAGGGTATGATTAAAAGTGAGATAATTTTCTAATATGTTTATGTGTAGTAATTCATTTCATATTTAATACACTCACAACATCTGTATTATTTTCCCATTGTTACTATGACAAATTAGCACAAATTTAGTGACTTAAAATAACATGTTTGTTACTTTACTGTTCTACAGGTCAAAAGTCTTCAAGTCCCTTAGTCAACATGGCTGTCTTTCTCCTGGAGGCTCTAGGGGAGAGTCCAATTTCTTGCCTTTTCCAGCTTCTGGATATCTCCTCCTTTCTTTGACCCATGGCTTTTCCTTCATATTCGAAACCAGCAACATCTTCAGACCCCTCTCTCTTCCTCTCTCTCTCTCTCTCTCTCTCTCTCTCTCTCATACTTCCATCATAATATCTTCTCTGACTCTAACCTTCTTGCCTGTTTCTTTTTAATAAGGACCCCTGTGACAATCCAAGAGGACCCAGACAATCCATAACAATCTCCCTATTTCAAGATTGTTTTAAGTTTATTTATTTATATTTAAAGAGAGAGTGTGGGGGGTGGGGCATGTGGGAGAAGGGCAGAGAGAGACAGAAGGAGAGAGAGAATCCCAAGCAGGCTCCACACTGTCAGCATGGAGCTAACGTGGGACTCCATCTCCCGAACCAGGAGATCATGACCTGAGCTAAAATGAAGAGTCAAGTCGTATGCTTAGCTAACTGAGCCACCCATGTGCCCCAGCAATTTCAGGATTATTAACTCAGTTACATTTGAAAAATTCCTTTACTATGAAAAATTACACATTTACAGATTTGGGGGATTAGCATGTGGACATCCTTTGGCTTCCATTATTCTACTCACCCAACCTTCCCTTTCAATTATTATATAAAATTATTACATAAAAGGGCTTCCTCACCTAACTAGCTATCACTGGTTTAGTATCTAGATGTGAACTATCTAAAAATGAGCTGAAAACATACATGGAGGAAAAAAATAAACCACAGGTAGTCAATTTTACATTCTTAATTCATGGAATAATGTATTGACCTTTACTTCATTAATAATTTGTCATGGTTTGATTTCCTTAACCACAGAGATTTAGATGTAGAAGATTATAAGGAGAAGAAAGTGCTGATGCAGAAGCATTTGTAAGTAGAAACTAAGAGCCTGATAGTCTTCTTTGGGCCAAGGATTAAATTCCAAAGAGTTAGTAAACTCAGGTTGTATATAAAATTTGAGTACACATGCAGAAATCTTACAGCATTTTACTGTATTCAAAAAGTATGGACTCCCAAAACAAACGCAGTACAATGTGAAACAAAGAAAGATAAAATTATTATAAAAGCTCAAATTTATCCCATCTAAGAAGCTCAGCAGGATATTTTACATTTGAGAAATATTTCTAAAGAAGATTTTTCAAGTAATTATTTTGTATTATCATTTCCTAACAATTCCATAATTTTATACCTAAAATAACAACTTTATAGACAGTAGACATTATGATAAAATACATTCAAAATATGTATTTTGAATATGAATCTTTAACCTTGAAGCCTGAATGGGGTTATACATTGAAGTGCATCCTTTATTGGGGCTCTCAGGAATACACACATTTCACTAAGACAATACAGAAATTCTATTGTACTAATCAACTAGTTATGGTTCTTGTCTCAAAGTATAAGTGAGTATGCTTTAATTAAGCCTCTAAATGCATGCTAATTTTGATGTGTGTAAAAGTAAATTAAGGATATGCAGGTATCAAATAAAATGATAAATTCTCATCTGCCCTAGAATTTATAGAATTTCCTTCTCTTGACAGAGATAGTCAGTTGTGAACATTACTTTAACTCTTGACTTCATTTTATGTTTATACGGCGTGAGGTATAATTTTTTTACTTGCTCTTTCATGGATCTGTAGTTATCTTTATTTACTTTTGTTATGAAAAATTTAATTCAACTGTATATTTTTCTTTCTCATAAATTTGGGATATAAGCAATCAATCTTTACACTCCATCGTGTTGCCATGAATAAATTAGTTGTCAAGTGAGAGGAATATCAGTTCAAATGCTTCATTGTGCAATATGCACATTATAATAGAAGAATTACCTTACTTGCTACTCGTCTATCATTTTCAGGCAGTCTTTAAAAAAGACATAAGCAGATGTCAGACATCTGGAAGTTTTAGGTGACAGGTCATTTTGAGAGAAATAATTTAAACTTTGATGGTAAAAATGGAAATGTGTAGTTATCTTATGCTATCATAGAATTCCAAAACAACAATAAAATAAGAATTTCCCTTCCTAAGGTTTTAGATGTTTTGCATATACAGCTCTATGTTTTAGAGACTTTGCATGCATGACAAGGAGAAATAGAAAGAATGAGAGAGAAAGCAGGGTAAACTATATGAATTTTACCATGTATATTATCTTCAATGATTTTTTTAATTTTTTAAATTTTTATTTAAGTTCCAGTTAGTTACCATACAGTGTAATATTAGCTTCAGGTGTACAATATAGCGATTCAACACTTCCATACAACACTTGGTGCTCATCACAACAATTGCACTACTTAATCCCCATATTTTAAATTCTCCAAGACTAAGTTAATAGACCAGAATGCATTGATTTTGGAAGAAAAATTGCACATAAGAAATTGGAATATTTCTCTTTTTAATACTAAGTAAGGATAACATTAAGTATGTTTGCTAGGAGGTCATAAGAAAAGGATGAAGTAATATAAGCTAACATTTATTAGCTGAACCAAATGCTTTATATTAACTGAGCTGAGTGGTTTATCTTATATAATTCTTTTACCAACCCTATAATACTAGACTTCAGTATTTTCTAAATTTCAGAAGTAATAATTACTAGGGCTATACATGTTAAGTAACATGTAAACAGTAATATAACTAGTAAGTGCCCAAGATCTGGTATTTGAATACATTCATTCACTCAACAAAGGAGTTGAGCAGGTGCCAGAACACTGAGGATGCAAAGTCCTACTGTCATTGATTGTACATTATACATTCTACAGGAAGAATCATACAGTAAACTGACAGTTACTAGATCAAGTGATGTTAAATAATAAGAAAAATATAAAGAGAGATAAGAAATTAAGTGAGCAAACTTTACAAATATGTGGGGGAAGAACATTCCCTGCAGAGAACCTAGCAAGTATAAGGCTCATGTGTCAAGAAATGAAAATGCAGGAATCCAGCATTAAGACTTGATTGATTAGACAGGATACCAGATAATATGTGACCTGTCTTACAGATCAGAGTAGGGAGGGACTTGAAATGTAGTCTGATATCGGAAGACATTGTATAATTGTGATCAGAGGAGGGATGTGCCATAGCTTACATTTTAAAAGAATCACTGCAAGCTCTTAGTAGAATTGGAATGGAAGAAGGGGTTGGAGAAGGAGAGAGGACAGAGAGAAGCTAACTGATTATCTGGGAGACAAAATATATTTGCATGTACGAAAATAGTAGTGATGAAATTGTTTAAAATTTGTAAGCATTTTGAAAATAATCTCTACAGGTTTTTCTAATGTGTTGGACATTGATGAGAAATGCCAGATAATAAGTTTAATATTTTTTATTTATTTTTTTTAATTTCAGAGAGATAGAGAGTGCAAGTGCATAAGAGGGGCAGAGGGAGAGTGAGAGAGAATCTTAAGCAGGTTCCATGGTCAGCATGATGCCTGATGTGAGGCTCCAATCCCACAACCCTGGGATCATGACCTGAGCGAAAATAAAGAGTTGGATACTCAACTAACTGAGCCATCCAGGCATGAAAAGGTTTGCTATTGAAGTCTAGAGGACTACAACATAAAAATCCTGATGATAAATATAGAGATTATAATTGGATAGACCTCAGCCCTGTTTTTGGATGATATTGCTTGGGGAAAGTTTGTAGGTATAGAATAGAGCCATGGACAAAACTTTAGAGAATGATCATGTTTAGGATCAAGCAGAAAAGGAGGGAATTGTAAAAGAAAGTTAAGGTTAAGTGAGCAGTGAGTTCAAATGGAAACAAATAGAAAGTGTTATCTTAAACTCAAAGAAATCAGATTTCTTCCTAATTGGCTATGAATAGGAAATAGTAGTAAGTGTGATTTCCTAGAATTGGCTAAGTAACATGACAGAAGTTAGTTTATTTTAGTTGAATACCATGAAAAAAATGGTGGGTTTTATTGATCATAACATTAAGAGTATCAATGGGAGACATAAACCAATTCGAGGTGAGTTAAAGAGTGGAAATTTTGAGGGCACCAGGGTGGCTCAGTCAGTTGAGTGTCTGACTTCAGCTCAGGTCATGATCTCACAGTTAGTGGGTTAGAGCCATGTATTGGACTCTGGGCTGACGGCTCAGAGCCTGGAACTTGCTTCAGATTCTCTCTCTCTCTCTCTCTCTCTCTCTCTCTCTGTCCCTCCTCCATTCACACTCTGTCTCTCTATGAAAATAAATAAAAATAAATAAAAAATCTAATAAGTGGAAATTTTTAAAAATCATCTTTAAATAAAAATAACATCAACAAGGATGATATAACAGTAAACAATCTACAGGTTTTTATACCAAATGGTGTTTGATAAAAAATCCCTAAGCCTACAAGAAGACAAAATGACCAGGATTAAAAAACAAAAAACAACAAAAACAAACAAACCAGAGTGAATGTGAGTGTATTATAGAGGCAGTAGCTATGTGGGGTTTGTGAGTGAATTTGTTTGTTGGTGTTGGCTTTCTGTGGGGAGACAGTTATTTTTACATCCAATTTTATAAATGGTAGCCTAATTCTTAATAAAATGGTGATTTGTATTATAAGGAAAGTGAGAGTAAATTAAGGAGTAATGCTCTTCTGAAACTTGGAGGAAGTGGAGATTCAAAGAACAGAATACAAGTGGAGTGATTTTTTTTTTTTTTTTGATAAATGAAGAGACTTTTTTTCCTATTAGAAGAGAAGAAAGAGAATGGGTGAACATGTAGGTAGGATCAAGGTATGGTAGGATGACGTCTCCACTAAATTCTTATGTGCTAATCTCTTAAACTTGTGAATATGTTACCTGCCATATCAAAAGTTATTTTGAAGGCGTGATTAAGTTAAAATTATTTTTTTTTCTTAACATTTATTTATTTTTGAGAGACAGAGAGAGACAGAGTGTGAGTGGGGGAGAAGCAGAGAGAGAGGGAGACACAGAATCCAAAGCAGGCTCCAGGCTCTGAGCTGTCAGCACATAGGCTGATGCGGAGTTTTGAACCCATGAACCATGAGATCATGACCTAAGTCAAAGTCGGATGCTCAACCGATTGAGCCACCCAGGTGCCCCTTAAGTTAAAATTCTTAAGATGAGGTGCTTAACCTACATGTCCTAGTGGCTCACCTTTGATCACAGGGTCTTTGGAGGCAGGAGGGTAAGATAAACAGGGAAATTTGAAGATGAAAGCAAAGATCAGAGAGATGCCATTGTTGGAAGAGGCCTGTGAGTCGGGGAATGGAGGCAATCTCCAGAAGCTTAAAACCAATTCTCTCCCAACGCCTCCAGAAAGAATGTAACCCTGATGCCATGTTAATTTTAGTCCCTGAAGACACACTTTTGGAATTCTAACCTCTACAACTGTAAGAGAATAAACTTGGTTTTTTTCAAGCCACTTAGCAGTAATGTATTAGCCATAGGAAATGAATACTTAGTTTGATGGGGAAGATAAGGAGATGGCAACTAAACACTTCTTACAGAAGAAAGTATCTCCTGAGATGCACATAGAGGATTAGAGAATGGAAAGTAAAAGGACAGAAGAGCATATATAAAAATTTCATACACTATTTGGAAAATTTAGCCAAAAAGGAAAGTAATGGAGTTTCTCATGAAATAAGAGAAAAAATGGTCTCGTCATTTCTGTAGGTTTTACTAACCAGTATTCATAGGCCTGAATGCAGAATAGAGAGACATTTCTTATGACTAATCTAGAATAGTTTTCAATGTGGTAAAATGGAGTGAGGGATGCACAAATGCTTTGAGAACAACATTGGCTGGAGAATGAGTTTTATGATGAGCAATGAATCATGACAAGAAGTCCTAGAGCCAGAAAAGGGTTGATAAATAGTGCTCCAAAAGGTGAAGTCAAGTGGCTTAGAACTGAATAGGTTGATGGCTTGTACAGGGTAGGAGGAATTGAATGCATAATTACAGAATTCAGTAATCAGAGTGGGTAGCAGTGAGAGACAGAGTCCAGGATTTTGGATGATTTACCATGTTCATTTTGCTTAGTGTAAAATCTCTAATAAGGGTACAGAATAATTATATAAAAGAAACCAATTTAAGTCAGGAACAAAAGTCTTCATTCAAGGAGAGTAAATCACCAAGCAGTCAACACTTGGCAGCAAGAAAGAGGTGGAGAAAATGATGTAAATGACATTTTCCAGATGGAGCTGACATTTTTCTAAAGGAATAACTTTTCAGAGAGGAGGAATCAATGTTTGGACATTCACAATGAGAAACAAAGATGATATTATTGCTATCTATTTAATTGAGAATACACATGTAGATTTGACAAATGTTGACAAACCAGTTGTTAAAAATAATCATTATTGGGATAATGAATGATTTTAAAAAACTCTTTTCATAAACAAGACATACCACAACAACAAAACACAGCAATGTAACATCACTCAGATTTCCTTACTGTACCAATAATTTACTGTTTCTAGAGATTTGTAAAGAGAGATATAATGGGAAAACTATTCTTCCTAATAATCTGACAAGGCTCTGCTTTAATATATTAGAAATACGTAAAAATTTCTTAAGGTTTGATTACAAATGGGTCCCATAGTATATTTGATCATCAGTTTTGATTTATATAGTGTCTCATAAGGGGCCTCTGGGTACATATACTAATTGCAATATGGAAATTGATGCTGAAGTAATAAAACACACTCTTGGAAACCAATCCAAGCCTGTACTGGAGTTTTTATCACACCCTTAGGTACAGCAGCTTTGGACAGATATGAACCCAAAAGAATTATAGGATCTTCAGGCATGAGGCTCTCCAACAAAAAATTCACCTCTTTTAAATTTTGGCAGCCCAGGATTTGAAACTTGGATGTTTTTAGTAGACCATTAAACTCTCAATTAATTATATTAATTAAAGCATTTTAATTAAAGCAATAATTAATCCTTGATTAAACATAAATCAATATCTCATTACTAAACTAGGATTATTTACAATACAGGAGGGGATAAGTTCATCAAGTAAAATGAGACAAATTTTAACATTAGCTTTGATTTTGTTTTACAACTGAAATGGAGCTACGCTAACTACTGCAACTTTTGTAATCGTGTCTGCAGGCATTGTTTTATGATTCATATAGCTAAGCTTTCTTTGTCATAGCATGTTGTTGCTTTAGTCTCCACTGGAGACTATGATTATGTTATAATCATTCTGTTTAAATTGCACATTTATTTCTGAGGATACATCATGGATTACCTCGATGCCATGTCAGGAAAGACAATATCCAAAGTAATTTACAGAGTGACATATTTAAATTGATTCCTTTCAATTTAAGAGGTATTTGTTAAATTGGTTACAAATTTTATTTAGTGCTTAAGGGAAAAATGGCTCAAGGGCAATTTATGCTTCTGAGGGACATACGCTTATTTGGCAGAAATACTATTGCCTTTATTTGGAGTTTGATTGGTTAAGCAAAGACACTATCATGAAGTTCTAAATAAGAAATTTGAAAGCTATAATAAATTCAAAACAAAATGAACCAGATAATCGATATACAAAATTAGTTAAAGAGAACAAAATGGCAGCAAGACTCAAGTGTATCCACATTTTACTGTATCCGCTTCCCTAATCATACTAGTCTCTCTCTAGTTTCCCTGAAGCTTTTAAACATAACTTTACATATGAGTTTATTCCATACCTGTATAAAGGATAAAAAGAAGGTCAATGTGTGGCTGTGTGTGACTTATCACTTATCTCTCTGAACTTTATGTATAAAGTTCCAAGATTAAAAAGTCCTACTTTTCTTAGTACTGGCATTACACACATCTATGAATGCATCCTTCCTACAGAGTATTGTCTGAGGCATTTTCTTCCTTCCTTCCTCCCTCCCTCCCTTCCTTTCTTCTTTCTTTTTCTTTCTTTCTTTCTTTCTCTCTTTCTCTCTTTCTCTCTTTCTTTCTTATATTGTCTGCCTCTCAACAATCAGGAAGATGACAACATACCCTAACAACTAGCAATAAATAAAGGGATTTGTTTATGACATTTCTATGCATTTGGGAACAAGATATTGGTGCTATTTTATCTGAGTTTTGATTCTGAAATGTTTACTTTTCAACTGAAGAACTGTGATTTTTGGTTGCTATGACACTCTGTTACCTGTAAATTTCCTTATCTTTTCACAATGTTGTCTCAACCTGAAGCTGTATTTTTTTTTTCCTGCAGTCTACTCAGCAAGAGATCCCCAAGTCCCTAACCCTAAAGCCCCTGCAGTGGTGGAGGGTTTGGACTCCACAGCCTTCTCTCTCCTCCAAACATGTCAGCTTCTCCAAGACCAATAGCGCTGGCTCTGCAGTCTTCTCGGGGTCACTACTTTAATCTATTGAGCTTCTGGTTCCTCACCCCCACCTTCATGTTTCAATGATTTCAGCTACTCTATTAAAAATCTCTCAGTGGCTTCTCATTATATCTTGAACAAAACCCCAGAGCTGGTATAATCAAGTCCCTCCCTCCCTTTGCAACCTTATCTTGAAGTTCCTCTTGCTCACCAAGCATTCCACATACAGGCTGTTTTCCAGAACCTCAAATACACCCATTTTGTCCCACCTGTGAGTTCTTATGCAAGCTTTCTTCTCCTTGTCATCAGAGGCCAGACACTTCTCTTTCTTTAGGACACAAACTAAGTTTCTTTCCCTCAGAGTTAAGGCATGAGGGAGTCCATTTGTTCACTACAGTAAGACTGCTCTCTCCTTAATACTAAAATATTTTTACTAATACTGAGAAGTTAGGGGACCCTCAGTTCTATCAGGAAAGCTGAGCATCTGTTACGAAGTCCAGTACAAAATGCTCCAGTGTTCAATTACTCGTAGCCAATCTACTTAACCATACAATATTCAAAAGAATTTGTGCTGTTTGTTGCAAAATATATCATGAAATATATTTTCATAATATCAACATATGCGTTTTTTCCCAAGTGTTGGTTCATGATAAAAAAAAAAATTGACTTATGCCTTTCCACAATAGGGAAGATCCACTTGACTTTTATGAGGCAAGCTTCCAGGAATCTGAGCCATTGGCAACCTTGAGACAACATTTAACTACTAGTGTCAGGCCCCAGAAACTGTTTATCAATCTCTTTCTTCTATTTGCCTTCAGGAGTGAAAGTCCTCTCCTGTGGCATGTTGAATCACAATTTAAAACTCTCCTCCCCTTCCCTGACACTGCACTTTCCAAGAATGTTGCTAGCTTCTGATGTATTGCATATAGCCCCTAGAGAAGCAGCAGTGTTTGTATAATCACAAATCACACAGTGGGATCCAAGACTCCAGGTGATTTTCATCTTGGCAGCTAAGCATGTGTGATATGCACTGCATTTTTACCTCAATGAAATGTTGAAAAAATATATTTAGACACATATTTGAATCACAAACATTATTGAAATTCATCCTAAATTAATCATTCTTGCCTTTGTCCAAAGCAAACCCTCTGACAGTGCTAGTCACACACATGTACTACTGCAGGTATATGGGAACACGTAACCCCCCAAGACAATTAAACTGACCTAAAAGAAGGCTTTAAAAATTTCTTCAGACTTAGCATGTTTAAAGGGAGGTCTAGATCAAGTTAGCAATAATCTCTGCTTCCATGAAGAAGTCTAGGGTTTTGATTTAATTTGACATGTAGCCAGTAACTGTACCTTAGTTCTGCTGACCCATCATGAGCCAAGGAAATTTGTAACCCAGATACACACTTGGCCCAGAAATACAAAGTAAAATTAAATTGAATCCCATACCAGTCCACACCGTCTGAGAGTTAAAAGTTTGGGAGAATTCCTGAGGAGCATCTCTCTCTTTTCTCTGGCTTTGAAGCATATCTTTCCATTGTGCTGTCTGATATCCCCACCCGGGCTCTCATCAGAGCTTCAGAATCATCTGCCTTTCCCCATACCTTGTTAGTTCTACACATACCCATTCTCCTGAAGTTTATCTTATACCCCAAGTAATTAAAGAATTATTTTCCCCTGAACAATATCATTTCACTCCCTTCAGAGGGATTTAGTATCACATTTTTACTAACAAAATGTTTCCCAATTATCTTTTAATGAGTTATGTTAAAAATCATAGACCTTATTATTGTGACATGACTAGATTTTTTGCGCAAATCATATTATCAGAGTTTATTAATCACTCAATTTGTTACCATGTTTAATTCAGTAGTATCTTATTTAGGATATTTATGTATTTATTTGTGAGCTAGGTTCATAATTGTTAGGTTGTGTTTATATGTGCTTTCAGTTCCTGCTTTTTATAAGCACAGGGCCCCTATCAGAGCAGGAAACAAGAAAGAAAACATGATCACTCCCTTTCTCTCTTTTTCAGTCTCCATAAATGTCTCCCATAGGCAGAACTTACCTAGAAATTAACTAGAATATGGAAGGATGAATGTGAATCAGACCTACAGAGCAAGGGAGAAAATATGGGTAACTAATACTGCTCCTGTTTCTTTATCTTGTCGCTGGACTGTAGTTAAAATGAGCTAAAACATTCTTCCATTAGTCTTCCCACATTTACTTTTTCCATTCTTATATTCCTTTTGTCCTCAGCTATTCTAGTTAATTACCTCGATGCAGCTTGGGTGGTCAGTGTTTTATCATTTGCAGCATGGCTCAACTCTTCATTCTGGGGTAATTTTAGCCTTCAGGGGCCCACTTGCATTGGGTTGCTATAGTTTTTCATTAACATTATGACTGGAATGGCAGTACTATGAGGCAAAGCAGAACACACCACAAGATCCTGGCATAATCTTCCTCATATGCATAATGCAGCACATTTGAATAAGAAAAATAACCATTTCAGTCTATACCACACCTTTTTTTAATTTTTTCTTTGCCTATTAGTTCTATGCTATGCTAAGACTACTTACTATGGCTGGCAGTCAATCTAGACTTCTATATCAATGTAAGCATTGCTGAATATCCTGTCAAAACAAAAATTGTACTGAACAAAGTTAAAGAGCAAGGGAGACTTTATTCAAAACTATTGCAACAGGGGGAGAGAAGCCAGAATCAACCCGAGCTTAACTCCACTAAATACAATAAAGGTCGAAGAGATTTTAAGAGCTGGAATAAGAGGAATCATAAGCCATTTACATTTGCTAAAGAGCTTTATTCAAAGGAAGTGAACTCTCTGCTATTTTCATGAAAGGGTAGAGTTTTACAACTTGGAGCAAGGTGCCTTTCATACTTAGGCTCCCATATTCATTCCCACAGAAACTAAGGTATAAGGGGCCCTTGGCCCCTTCATAATTGCATTTCAAAGAGATGGCACCCAGGTCCTTGAGAAGGACATGCCTGATTGCAAAACTGGCAAGAGTATTTAAAAAGGGTTTACATTGTGGGGCACCTGGGTGGCTCAGTTGATTGGTGTCCAACTCTTGATTTTGACTCAGGTTATAATTTTATGGTTCATGAGTTCAAACCCCATGTTGGGCTCTGCTCTGGTAATGCAGAGCCTGCTTGAGATTCTCTGTCTCTCTCTCTCTGTCTCTCTCTCTCTGTGCCCTCCCCTGCTTGCTCTTTATCTCTCTCAAAATAAACATTAAAAAATTTAAAAAGTAAATAAAGAAAAATTTGAAATTTTCTAAAATGAATGCTCTAAGAAAGGGAATTTGGAGACTAGATTCAGGAAAAAGCCTGTGTAAAGTTCAGTCTAGCTGGGGGGAAGTTATTAAAGCCAATGGATCAATTATGATGGAATTGTTTCTGCATTAAATTCTTACACCTGTAAACAGGAAACTAAATATTTGTGCCTCTCCTACATCTACTCTTTGATACCTGAACTAAATGTCATTGGTATGGACGAGACAGAATTATTTGCTGGTGACTGGTTTAGAACAAATGCTGTGTCCTCAGCCACAGCCAACAAGACAGTGCCTCTCACTGTGCCTGGCTGTCCATCCCAGTAACTGTGAGAGCTGGCCGATGATACATGAAAGCTGGAGTTATCATGTCCACTGAGGACTCAGGGCTACTTCAAAGGCTACGACCACCCAACCGTACTAAGGGATCCGAAAATACATCCTTTTATGCTCTTTTCAAGGATGTTGGCCCTCCTTTCACCAGTAAATTGCTCGCTATTGGCAGAAACCCCTCAGCCTTGTTGGGGGTCTGAGTTAATAGTTGGGTAAACCAGACATACATGCTAAAATGACTTCATACCATAGTCTCTCTAATTCTTTAGGTTCTTTCTTCTGGAAATATAGTATCAAATATGAATTTAGTGTTAGCCACATATAGACTTTTAAATTTTGTAGTACTGCATTAAAAAAAAGAAGCATTTTGGGGGCTCCTGGGAGTCTCAGTCAGTTAAGCATCTGACTCTTGATTTCAGCTCAGTTCATGATCTCACAGTTCGTGAGGTGGAGCCCTCTGCTCTGAGCCTGGAGGGTGCTTAAAGTTCTCTCCTCTCTCTCTCTGCCCTCCTGCCCCCTCAAAAAAAATAAATAAATAAACATTAAAAATAAAAATGAAAAAGAAATTTTAAAAATATTTAATAATATATTGTATTTAATTCACTATATTCAAACAATTATGACTCCAACATGTAATCAATATAGCCTCTATGAATGGTATTTTACTTTTTTTTGCACTAGGTCCTCAAACTCTGATGTGTGTTTTACACTTACACCACATCTTGATTTGGAGGGGACACAGTAGCTTGATAAACACATTTAACTAGTGGATACTATTTCAGACACAATAGTACTTGACTATGCTCAGAAATCTCTGGTAATTTAATTTCATACTGAGTATACCACTACTAAATCTGTTTCAGAGATCTAGCTGAAAAGACAGAGAGTTTCCTAGTTGCTAATGTAATACTTTGAACTTAACATTTTTTTCCTCCCCTCTTAGCTTAGCAAGCTCTTAAACAAATTACCCATGGCTTGAGGATATGAATTTGAAAACCATGAAACACTTTTGGCATCTCAGGTTCAAATTCTTAACTGGCATGCTGGGATATGCTGGCATCTGAATATAATTTAAATCAAAACTCATTGGCAAGAGGCGGGAATGAAGAAAATTGACAGGCACTTGAAAGGTAAGTACCTAAATTAAGGTCTCAATGGACTGCCAATTAATGCAAGACAGATTTCATCAGACAGTGGAAGAGGAACTGTGTCTGCTGTCTAGAAAGTCTCAGTGGAATGTGGAGTTTGTGGTCCCTAGAATTATGTAAATGTCATCACTCCAACTTTCAGATGTCATTTTTTTTCAATGAGTAACTTTACCAAAGAAGTCTCTTAATTCAACCTACATAACAATAATCATGCACTAGTTAACAAATTCATTGTATGGTTTTGGGCAATCTGATATATTTTTATGATAGTCTTGAAACTTACTGGTTTTGTCTCTATACCTTGAGCATAGAACTGAAAGAAACCTTTTGTTTTCTTTTTTCAATTTTTCGGTGCTGTGAGAAGCAAGGGTTTCAGAACCCTTGTCTTTTGCATGTCCAGTGCAAGCATTATGTTAGCCAGTGCTTCGTCCTCCATAGGTATGTCTTCAGTAGGCATTTTCTCCCAGGCAACCACAGGTGATGATTTAAGGGGCAGTTTTGACATCATATACCCTAGATTACTACATTTCCATTCTCTAATGTTAGTCTTATCTGCATTGCCTTTAAATGTAAAGCAAGTCAGATAGCCTTAATTCTAAGATCTTATCCTTGAGATCTGGCTATTTGCCACCATGTTTGGTACTGATTACTGAGTCACTCAGGTTTCAGCTGCAATTCAATGTGTTTTAATGAAAAAAAAAAATAGTACAACAGAATCTTCAAAACAACAATAACAACAACAACTAAACAAAGAAATTGGAACCTGAAATATTTGAGCTAGTCAAGAGAGAAGTAGAGACTAATTACATATAGCATAATACAATTGTGAGATAAGTAGATTTCCACTGATACTTAATGCTTTTCTTATTATAAATGATACATTTTATTATAAATTAATGCAATTATATTTATTGAACATTTTAAATGCCATGAATTTTGAAATTGAGATGTATTTTATTTGTATTATTGCATTGATCACTCAGGAACCATACAAGATTAGTACTGGTACAATGACTTCTCTGCCAATAAAAACATGAGGCATATGGTGGTAAAGCAACCTGGCTAAGGTCAAACAACGTTAGGACCCAAGTTGAGTCCCCCTAGCTGAATAACCCCTCCCCCCATGTTTTCAACTATCATGTAATACAGTATCTCAAAATATAAAATTGCCAGCAGTACCCCAGAGGTCACTAAATTGTGATAGAATAGACATCACTTGCCAGGCTGATATAAACAGATATTTAATATCTGTCTCTTCTGGTGCCATGCATAGGTTAATCCAAGAAGAAAAATGAAGGTCAGAACATTGTATGCATATTTTGACTTAGAGGCTACTTATGATTTCACTGTGGCCATTGTAGGTAATATTTAAAGGAAATTTCTGATGTTCATTTCTTTACTTTCAGGGTATACAGTAGCCATGGCATATTATGTTCTTGAGATTACTGAGTTGTATTCTTTCCTGCAAGGAGAGAAATGAACAAAGTGACCATATGTGTTCTTTTAGGATGCTTTGAGTTAATTTCCAATTAATATTTTAAAGCTTTAAAACTCACATACAGAGAAATGCAGGTATCATAAGAATACTTCTCAATGCATTATTATAAGAAAACTCTTTATAAACTTCATCCAGATCCTGGATCAGAATATTCCCTGAACCTCAGAAGTCTCCCTCATGTCTCCTCGCAACACCGCTTCTATTTTTTCCAAAGTAACCTTGTGCTAACTTCTCATTCCATAATACATTTTGCATGACTTAAAACTGTATATAAAGGAATAGTATAACTTATATTCTTTTGAATCTGGCTTCATTGATTAAACATTATGTTATTTATTTATGTTGTTTACATCTCCAGTTAGATTTACTTTAATGTAAAGTATCCTACAATACAAATACCACTACTTATTCATTCTACTGTTGATGAACATTTGGGTTGTTTTCCATTTCTGATAATAATTAATAATATTTTGACAGGAATTCTCATTCATATTGTGATGCATGTGTATACACATTGGGTAAAAACATGTTCAATTTAGCCATAATACTCCCATCAACAGTGTTCTAGAGTTCCTATAGATCCATACCTTCAGCAGCACTTAGCTTTGCAAGTCTTTCCCTTAGAACTCTTTAAGTGAGTGTGTAGCTATGTCTCATTGCTCTTTCTGAACGTGCATGTGAATGATTGTTAATATAGTTGAGCATCTTTTTTTTAATTAATTTATTTTTGAGAGACAGAGAGAGAGAGAGAGAGAGACAGGGTATGTTCAGGGGAGGGGCAGAGAGAGAGAGATAGAGAGAGAGAGACAGAATCTGAAGCAGGCTCCAGGCTCTGAGCTGTCAGCACAGATCCTGACGTGGGGCTCGAACCCACGAACCATGAGATCATGACCTGAGCTGAAGTTGGACGCTTAACCAACTGAGCCACCCAGGCACCCCTAGTTGAGCATCTCTTTACATATATTTTTTGCTAAGCATCTTTTGCCTATTTTTTAGTTAGGTTGTCTTTCTTGATTTACACAATCTTCAAGTATATATATACATATATATATATACACACACACACATATGTATATATATATTCATAAATATATGTTGTCTTCATATATATATACATATATATAAGTTGTCTTCATTGTATGTAGTTTGTGTTTCTTGATTTACACAATCTTCAAATATGTATATACATATGTATATATATTCATATATAGTTATCATCATATATATAGGTTATCTTTCATGATTTACATAATCTTCAAATATATATATATACATATGTATATAGATATACATATATATAGGGTATTAGCCTTTTATCAGTTATGTGTTTTTCAAATATTATCTCACATTTAGTGGCTTGCATTTCCATTCTTTTAATTGTGTGTTTTGAAGAAAGAAATTCTAATAAAGAACACTGGGAGTCATGTTATTATCCTAGTGAGAGTGTAAATGTGTTTTCTAAAGAGAAGTTTTCATGAATGACTTGCCTAATAAGTATTCTGAATTTGACATTTCTCTTTTATATAAGAAAATTATCTACTAACTGCCCAAAGTGGCTCAGTTTCTTGACCGTAATTGGTAAGTCTCAAGGCTTTAAGTTGCAACACTTATAAAATCCAAAGTGAAAAGAAATTCCTTCAAATGAATACCTATGTCTACTAATTCTCCTTCCCTTTGAAAATTACAGTTGTTCATATATTAGTTGTTCAAGTTGAATTTTTGTTAAAAAAATTTCTCTTACACCTAAGAGGAATTTGTTCCCATAGAAACAGCATAATATATTTTGTTTATTCTTCTAGGCTGATAGCACTGCAGACTTTAGGTTTTGACTGATACTTACCTATTTTATTCTTTGTAAGCTGAGGAATATGCATTGCTCAATTTCACAGGATACTAGACCCTATCAATTTCTACTGCTTTCAAAATTCCTAACACTTCCATGTGATATTTTGAAAAGTGTGTCCCATTTCAGATTACTTCTTAGGAGTTGAGACTCTGTTTTCTTATAGGCTGAAAATCTTTGTGATAGTGGTGTTATGAAATATATTTCATCTTATTCTTTCCTGTGCAGAAAACAGGTGATAAGCAATTTCTTGATCTCTTAACCCACTCTAATGCAGATCCTAATAATATTGATTTTATGCTTTTCCTTAGCATATTATTTTATCTTTTTAAAAATTAATCTTATAAAGATATGTGTGTGTGTGTGTGTGTGTGTGTGTTTGAATTAAAAGTTAATTCTAGTCTATTCTCTGACACCAGAAGTGAAAAGACATTTCACAGTTTTTTAGGGTGACATCAGATGACCTGAGCATATTACAGAATTTTCTCATGGGAAAGATTTCCTTTCAATTCAGTCACTTGAAACAGCCAATATTATAACATTAATTAACCAGAATCATGAATCAGAATAGGAGACAGAAACACAATACAAAGCAAATATCAATCATGGAATATTGTTTCATTCCCTGCCAGAGTTCTCAGTTTCTTAAATGGTAAATCAATCATACATGTTTGAAATGGATTATAAAGTAGGAAGAAGATTATTGAAGTGTATTGCATATTTTGACAGTGATTCTACTATTAACCTTTAGTTTTACAAATAAGGCTCTCTTCAATGAGATCATTGCACAATGTTACACAACACACAAAATGAGAATTTAGAATTCAGACACTGTCTTGTAAGACAACGGATCAACACTCATGCTGTTGTCAGTTCCCTGTAAGCCTTGGAGGTGATCTTGAACATGGTATTTGACTGGATTCTAGGAATTCTGTGGAGGATGTAGTTACCATGGTAAGGTAACTACATGGTAGTTAGGTAAGGTAGTTACCTTACCATGACTAGAATCTGATATTTCTACATACTGTTTGTTGCTGGAACACTCACACAACAAATCAGTGTTTTCTTTATACAGTACAGTTCTGTTTGGGTGAATTAATAATACATCAAAATTGTATCAGTTTAAGAAGATATTAGGCCTAGGCAGAGGCAGGTCATGAATTTTCCTTTTTTGTTGTTGTTGTTGCTGTTTTAGACTCAATTGGGGGGGGGTGCAATTTTAAGTTCACAACCCAAGTGAAATAAAGGAAGGCATAGAGATTTTCTATAACCCCTCTGCCCCTACACATACATAGCCTCCCTCATTATCTGCATCTCCCACCAGAGTGGTACATTTGTTAAGACTGATGAACTTACACTGATAAATCATAATCACCCAGAGCCCTTAATTTACATTACTGTTCACTCCTAGTGCTATATATTCTGTGGTTTTGGACAAATGTATGATGACATGTATCCATGATTATAATACCATGCGGAGTATTTTCACTGCCCTAAAAATCCTCTATGCTTTGCTTCTTTTACCTCTTCCACTCCAGCAACCACTGACCTTCCCAATCTCCATAGGTTTGCCTTCCCCAGAATGTCATACAGTTGGAATGGTACAACATGTAGTCTTCTCAGATTTCCCTCTTTTACTTATTAGTATGTATTTGAAGTTAATCCCTGTATTTTTATGACTTGATAACTCACGTATCTTTAGTGATGAATAATATTCCACTGTTTGGATGTTGTACAGTTTATTTATCCATTTGCCTACTGAAGGACAGTTTGGTTACTTCTAAGTTTTGCCAGTTATGGATAAAACTGCAATAAACATCTGTGGGCAGGTTTTTGTGCAGACATATGAATTTCCTTTTAAGATATTTGCTGTAGCCTACATTCTGATTTAAAAGGCTATTTCTTATAAGTACTGTTATGAGAGGGCTAGGTCATTGGGGTAAAGAATTGGTAGTGTGTGGCGTGTAATACTAAAATATTAGAGAAGCTGAAGATTGGTGAATGAGAACCAACTGCTAATGTAGTTAATCCTGCAGTCATCTAATCTGGCAGGCATCAAGATCAATTGTCCTAAAATGTTACCTTTAATAAAATTTAGGCTTTTCCAAGAGGTGGTCACAGTACAAATAATAAAATTAAAAACTAGTGATGTGACAGGTAGAAAATAAGATGGCCCTCATGACCTTTGCCCTGTTGTATTATTCCTGTGCTTATATTGTATTATATGACAAAAGATAGATTTTCTCAGTGAGCCTAATCTAATTACACAATTCCTTTAGAAGCAGAGTTTTCTCTAGCCAGTGACAGAAATCAGAGAGGTTATAAGTGTGTAAGATTCAGTGCACTTTGCTGGTTTGAAGAGAGAGGGAGACTCACAGGAACAAATATAAGCAGCTTATAGATGCAAAGAAGAGACCCCAAATGACAAACCGCAAAGAAATGGTACTTGAGACCTACAACCACAAGCAACTGAATCGCTCCAGTAATCATAAAAGCTCTGCAGAAGATTCTTCCCCAAACCATCCAGATAAGAGCCCAGCCCACTCAATAATTTGACTTTAGCCCTCTATAACTGGAAAACAGAAAACCCAGCTAACTGCCAGACTTACGACTTACAGAAGTGTTGTTGCAGGCTTCTCAATTTACGGAAATTTATTTCACACCAGTAGAAAATTAATACATGAAAATTGGTACTGTCTTAATGAGTTCTTGAAATATGAGAGGTTTTTTTTTTTTTTTTTTTTTGAAATAGCAGGTAGAGACTAGAAGAATTTAAGGAGCATGATAGCGAGCTTAGATATCCTTGAATAAATGGTTATTAGAAATAAGGGCACTAAAGACATTGATGTTGAGGGTTCAGAAGGAAGTCAGAAGCATGTTATTGGAAACTGAAGGGGAGGAGGGATCCTTTGACCTCTGCCTCTGAGATCACATCACCTTCTCTCTGACTCTGATGCTCATGCTGCCCTTATTTAAGGATTTTTGTGATTACATTGGGCTCATCTGGATTACCACGATAATCTTCCCATCAGAAAACCTTTAATAATCAAATTTCCAAGTCCCTTTCTTCATGAAAGCTAACATATTAAGTTTCCAGAGATTAAAGCATGTACATATTTTGTGGGTGGGTGACATTCAACCTATAGCAATATACCTTCTGGACCTCAAAGCGTCACACCCATCCCCAATATTCATACAAAGTACATTCAACCCACTCCCAATATTCCTTAGAAGTCTAAACCCATTACACCATCAACTCAAGGTACCAATCTCATCTAAATCCCATCAGCTCCAAAGTCCCAAATTTCATTATCTTAACAAATTAATTCAGGTTTAGAGAAAGTTCTGGATTTAATCCATCCTGAAGCACAATTCCTCCATACCTGTTGACCTGCAAATCTAGAAGACAAGTCATTAACTTGAAAAATACAATATTATGGTACTGGCACAAAAACAGACACATAGACCAGTGGAATAGATTAGAGAGCCCAGAACTGGACCCACAAATGTATGGCCAATTAATCTTTGACAAAGGAGGAAAGACTATCCAATGGCAAAAAGATAGCCTCTTTAATAAGTGGTGCTGGGACAACTGGACGGCAACATGCAGAAGAATGAAACTAGACCACTCTCT
>CM053574.1:113789415-113808131 GCA_028646485.1 Cryptoprocta ferox | reverse complement strand
TGGGAAAAAAAGAAGAGAGGGAAACAAACCACAAGAGACTCTTAATGAAAGAGAACAAACTGAGGGTTGATGGAAGGAATAGGGTGGCAGATAGGCTAGATGGGTGATGGGCATTAAGGAGGGCACTTGTAGTGATGACCACTGGGTGTTGTATGTGAGTGATGAATCACTGAATTCTATATATTACACTGTATGTTAATTAACTAGAATTAAAAAAAGAAAAAAAGAAAAAAAAAAGAAAAATACAATATTGGAACAAACATAGGATATAATTATAGAAATTCCCATTCAAAATTGGAAAAAACTGAAGGAAAAAAGGAGTCATGAGTCCTGAGCATTTGAAACCCAATCTGGCAATATCTATTAGGACCCTTATTTTTTCAGCTTTATTGAGATGTGACTATGTGACAGATAAATATAATTCTTGCTCTGAGATCCCAGAATAGAGGCCAGCCTGGTGACTTCTTGACTTTAACCCTGTGAGATCCTAAGCAAAGTACTCAGTTAAGCTCACCAGAATTCTGATCTAAAGAACTGTTAGATTCTGGAGAATTTTATAGTGACTTTAATAAGTATCTTTTTTTTGGTAAATGTTTATAATCCATCTATTTAATGATCTGTCTCAGAGTTTTATAAGGTTTATCATTTATAGGTTATAGAATATGTTTTCCTATTTCTAAAATAAAATTTTGAAAGAACTGCTAGAAAATAAAAGAGTGTTGTTTTAGACCACTTAGTTGGTGATAATTTTGTTATGCAGAAATTGAAAACTAATATATGGGTAATAAATTACGTGATTTAATGACATCTAGAATGCCATGGTCATATAGCACCCACTTTGGGTATTCCTCCCAGGGAGCATAAAGTATCCTTCTGTAAATCATCATAGAGTTTGAAAAATCTCATGAAAATGTGGACTCAAAATTTTATTTCGGTGTCTTTGATTTATAATGTTACATCATTGTATATAAGCTTATATATATAAGCTGTTATATAATTGTATAATCAGTTTGTTGTCCATTGCTGTGGTGGGAGGCAGGGTATATGATGTCACTGAAGAGGATAGAAATATTCAACATCAGTGGCATAGGTACTGGTCATTCCTAAAGAGTTGCACTTACCCTCCACTATAAAATGATAATTTATTAGTTAGGGAATTTTGAATGAATTACTGCTTAATAAAAGCCAGGAGAGAAAGTCAGCTCAAGGTATCAAAAAAATAATTCTGGAATCCTTGTTCAGAGAGCTAATCCTGATGAACATTAAAGATATATGCCAGGGATATTGGGGAATGACATATTGCTATAACTCAATGGATAATTGTGTTTCATGTAACTGAAAACCCACTGAGATTCACAATACTAGGGCTCTTTTTTACATATAAGAAATTTCTGAACCTCACCAGTGGAAAGGTTTTAGTATTTTTTTACTTGAAATCTATTAGGACTTTATAGATTCTGTTAATTTATTTACTTTTTTCAGGAACTTATTAAAATAATCTAACACCTTAAAACTACACTCTTTGTTTGGAATAAAATATCTCACACCGCTTATATGTTAAACTGTTGGGTTTTAAAGGAATATTAATAAATAATTTATAGTAGATTAAATAAGGCTTTAAGAAGCTATTAAAATTTTTGTGTTCCTTAATCATTCTGGTTTTATGGTAAAATATAATTAGAGTTACTTCCTAAAAAAAAGGCTAGTAACATAATCTCTAAATACTAAATAAACATAATGCAGTGAAATTGAAGAGATGCAATTAATGTATTAAAGGGATTTGAGGAAATTAATAATTTGTCAATAAAATCAACCAATAGCCCCCTCATTAGAGCATATAAATATTAGACTAATCATGCTACTGCATGTTATCTTTAAAAATAAATCTCAGGCTGGGGCACCTGGGTGGTTCAGTCAGTTAAGTGGCTGACATCAGCTCAGGTCATTATCTCAATGTTCATGGGTTCAAGCCCCACACGGGGCTCTGCTGAGCTCGGAGCCTGAAGCCTGCTTTGGATTCTGTGTCTCCCTCTCTCTCTGCCCCTCCCCCACTTGCTCTCTGTCTCTCAAAAATGAACAAAAGTTATTTTTTTTAGTAAACAAAAAATAAAATTAAATCTCAGGTTAAACCAGAAAGGCAACATGTTAGTGAGTTACAGTGTATGAAAAATCACTTTGTGATCAAATTCTGCTTCAGACCTATTGACAGTGATGTATATTTATACACATCTGACTGGATTTACTATGTTACTCAGTGAAACACATGACTAACCAGACTTTTTTCAAGATAATGTACAAAATAGATAGCATATTTAAAGGACCTGAAAGAATACTTGATTCTTAGCAGCTTTATTAGATTTGTTAAATTTTCCTTCTTTAAAAATACAAAGAATCCATAGTACTGCTCTTTATTATGGCCAATCCAGTTAGGTAATATATCTTTGAATAAAATAGGCACATTTTTGCATCAGCTCTCTCTCTCTCATCTCTGTATCTGTCTCTATGTCTACCTGTCACTGTCTCTCTTTACTTTTTTGCGTTGTTCTTAAAAGTGGCAACACTACTTTTTTTAATTTAAAAAATCAATTCCAGTAAGCTGGTACTAATTATAATAACTTCCGATAATGGGAAGTTCATATAATAAACAGTAGTAATAAATTATCATTGTCTATATACCAATCAAGTACAAAATAAAATTTATTGGAACTAGAATATTTTCTGTACACAAAATTGTATTATGCTCAGTTATTAATGAAATCATACGATGCTGATCTTATTAAAACTGAGATTTTACGTACATATGATAAATGCATACAAAAACATTTAAGTGATAAAAGAAAGAAAGGAAATTAATCTATCACAAAAACAAAAGTGCTTACTTAATATATTGTATAATCACAATGGAATATATTATTAATATGAAAAGCACATATATATTTTCTACTGTGAAATTATTAGCTTTCATTGAGTAACTGGTTTAATATAAACTGATTAGGGTAATAGATTCTACTATTTACACTGAAAATGCACTGTGAGCTTAATTATTGCTTCTCACCTAGACTTACAGGGAAAAAACTATTTACATAACTTGAGTTAGAATATATTAACCTGAAGCACTGTGGTTTGGAAGAGAATATGCAAAACTATTTTATAAATTGGTTGAAACTGATGGCATTACGTTGTAATCTTATGTTAAATATATGTTTATAAAATGGAAATTACTTAGATGTTTGTTCTAGGTCAAGAATTTTTCTGATAATTATGTATCAGAAAACTTTAACTCATTTTTACTTAGATCTTCTATCCTATGGTGGGATAAAGAAGCATTATAGCCTAACAAATATAAGCATGAGTTCCAGTCAGAAATTACTTGAGTTCCGATCTCACCTCTTCCACGTAGTGGCTATGTGATCTGGGACAGTTCTTAGTATCTCTTCAGAAGGGTCTCTTTAAGCTCTATTGTCACTCTCTTATTTCTTAACATTTTTAAACAAAAAGACTTGCATTTCCATTTGGCAATAGATTACACAAATTTTGTCGCTGATTCTATTCATAATTTAGTATGTGTGGAAAAAAATCCTTGGAAATATGCCTGGTACGGAGTGGCAATTAATTCAACTCTCAAATTCCTCAAGTTCTGAATATGTTTACTAGGAAGTCAGTTACATATACTGCTATTAGAAGGCACTTGGCACTTTTTATTCCCTAGTACAATATGCCTCTAATCTCCTGTGTTGTTAACAAATTGTTGCTCATCAACATCCTCTTTCAGTAGCTACTGTGTCAATGCAAGTAATCAGCTTGTTAATATGAATACTGTTGAATTACAAGAAACAAATTTTCATTTAATTTCTTATGTGTCAAACAGTACTCCTTGCTTAACTATGAATGTGTGTGTGTGTGTGTGTGTGTGTGTGTGTACATATTTATATTTAAATGCAAAGTAAATCCAGGAGAGTTGAAGTTGATAACCTGCAAGGTCTTTCCCAGTGAAGGATGAAAATGTTAGTATACTCTTATTAGGATTCTTACTTGACCTCTTAATCTTTTAATCAGATTCAAATTCTTAAACTAATATTGCTGGGAATTTTTTTTTGTTATGACAGTACAGAGAAAAGGAACTCAGTCTTTCTCATTTGTGTGTAAAAACATTTAATTTTCATTTTTATATGTAAGACCCACAAGAGCAATAAATATGTTAATTTTGTCATTGATGTAATATTTATTTATTTACAAATAATAACAGATCAAGAAGTATTTGATGCTTTGAATAAATTGATGTGCCCCAGATAAAATGTAGGGACGTCTGGCTGACTCAGTCTGTAGAGTATGAAAGTCCTGATCGCAGGGTTGTAAATTTGAGCCCCACGTTGGGTATAAAGATTAGTTAAAAAATAAAATCTTAAAAAAAAGAAAATGTAGATTAATTATCTACCATCCAGACCAAGTTTAGGGGATGGAAGTCCTCCAATCACATATACTTGCCTTTAATTTGGCACATAGCAAGCCTTTTCAAGCTTCCAACACTGACTTTTCTTCAGCTCAGTAGTATTTTCTTCCATTATATCAGTAGTCATTGTTTTTAGCACATATGTTCTAAATTTCCACTAGAAATCTCCATTATTTAAAGATTTAATCTTTATTTATTATGGGAAATTGGCTACATAAATGTTGGAAGAAAATGTGTACTGGTGAAGCCAAAGGAGAAAGGGGATTATGAAAGAGTAGAAGGCAGGAGGAGCTGCATATGTGCCTTGGCTGAAAGATGTGTCCCTAATATTCTGGATACTCAGCCACTTTCACTGGTTCGGTTGGAATAGCACTGCTGCTATCGAGTAGGAAACCAATGGGCTAATGCTGCTGAAGACTACTGTGGCCTCTGCCTGTTGCTATTGTCCTGGAAGATCAATCAGGAGCAGAAATGGAAAAGAATTGAAGTGAAACCATGAACCAAAGAAATCATTTTCTTTGATTAAGGGAATAAAGCCTTTTTTCGTCCTTGCCCCTGTTAATCTGTCATTTTCTCTCTCTATGTTCACATATTTTCCTTCTGTTCATAGAATGCCTCTTACTCAACATTATGTGAATGTTTCTCAAGTTTTATTAAAAATTAAGTGACTTTCAAGTCATAATCTAATTTCTAGCTTTGGGAATATAGATTTCATTAAACAGATCATTCCTGCCCTCTTTTGAAGTCCCTTTGTAAGCCATAGATGAGTCATCAAATAATCAAGTATAAAGTAGATAAAAAAAATATCATGTGGTAGCAAGCACTCCATGGAAAATTAAAATGATGATACAATACATAGTGACTTGTTAGCTATTCTAGATGAGGCAAAGAGGAAAGACTCTCTAAGAAGCTAATATTTTATCTATTGTTTGGGGCACAGAAAGAACTAGACATCCAAAGATAGAAGTAGAGAGTATCTTAGGACAAGAGAAGAACTATGGGAAATATTAGAAAGCAAGAAAAAAAAAAAAACTGGCATTCTCAGGTAACCAAAAGAAGGTTTGTGTGCCCATGTAGGGGATAGGGGACCTTAGGACTTTAAGCAGTTTAAAGAATCATGTTTTAATTTAAGTAGGATGAAAAGTCATTGTTTTCTTTTAAGCAGAGGACTGACTTAATAGAAAAACAGACATGAGTTTCCACTGATTTAGAATATTGTAGAAGTAATGAGATATATCACTTACAATACTAGGTTATAAGAAGAGTGTGGCTTAACTTGTAAGCTTTCTCTTCTGCTTCTAGGAAAAACATCGGCCATGCTATATATAAGCTGCTGTATGGAAAGCCCTATGTTGTGTGGAATAGAGAGAGCCCACTGGCCAAAAGAGATGAACTAGGCCCTTAGTACCACATCCTGAACTGAATTCTACTAATAATTATGTAAATGAATTCAGAATGGAATTCAATTGAGCTTTAGACTTGAACTCAGTTTGTGTCCCCCATTAAGACTTCAAATGAGACTGCAGCTCTGGCTAAAAGCTTGACTACAGTATCAAGAGACCCTCTGATTCAGAGAAACCAAACTAAGTCACACCTGCGTTCCTGATTCACAAAAATTAGTATATAGCACATTTTAATTTTTTAATTTTAATTTTTTAAAATATAATTTATTGTTGAATAAACCACAGTGTTCTCATTTTATGAATTAAATCAGGTATATCAGTAGTATGTACATATAAAGATTTTAGGTTTAATATAGTGTCATATTGGAATAAGACAGTATATATAAATGTACTGTGTCTAAATTTTGCAAGCTCTGTGTAAAAATATGATTGCAATATCACTAGCCTTAGTTAATTCTAACTAGGTTACCAGATTTCTCATGAAATCTTAATTTATTGAGTGGTCAGGAACTTTTGATGTCCCCCTGGCTAGAAAATATTACTGTATCAGTAAGTTTCAAGTTTCATTTCTGGATACATGAAATAGAAAAATTTTTTAAGTATTTCATAATTGGCAATGAATTTAGATGTTAAGGTATAAAGAAAGATTATAATTTTCTTTATGCATGAAAATGTAATGAAAGTGATGCTAGGTGAATATAGAAACCAAAAGGGAAAGGAAAACTTTGAAGATAAAGGAGACAGTTTCTAGCAGCAGCATGACAAAAAGAAGCAGACAGATAGCAGTAAGCAGTCATATTAATAGTGGGACATTAGTCAAAAGATTTATTAACTGCTGCAGTTACTTATTGGTTTAGAACAGCCTTAAATCTTCCAGGGCTCGTGACTTGTATGTACTGTCTATGGACTTTGAAAATATTATCCCTTAAAGGAGGTTTTGAACTGAAATACAATACAGGTCACATATATAATTTAACTTTTAATAGCCACATTAAATACAGTAAATGGAAATAAGTACAGTTTAATTTCATATATTTTATTTAACTTATTTATCCAAAATATTATCATACCAATATGTAAGCAACATAAAATTTATTAATTGAGATGTTTTGTATTCATTTTCCCCCAAAATCAATGTGTATTACTTAAAGCATACCTCAATTGAGACTAGCTGTATTTGAAGTACTTAATATTTCCATGTGGCTAGTGGCTAGCACAGCTTAGCCCTCTATATCATTCCATACATATGTTTTAAATAAAATCACACAAATATCATATATTATAATTGAAGTTTGTTTCTTGGAAGCTAAAGAGAGTATCTAAAATATAAATCAATTATAGCTAATTGATTCATGTGGATTATTAAAAAAAAGTCCTGTGTTATATTTTAGGATCTGTTTTTTAAAATATTTTTGTAAATTACTTGATTAAAGATGAAACATAGTAAACTGATAATAAAATTTCCAATGAAAATGAGAATGTGAGAATGATTCTGAATCAGAATACCTAAGGGCTCAATAAGACTACATCTACCAAGTCCATATTTGGTAGGAACAACTGTAAAGCTCCAAATTAATGTTTAAACTGAGCTTTATAATGCAGGACAGGAAAGGCATAGCTTATGAGCATCATTTAGAGCAAACATAGAAGTGTTAGCTGATGTAAAATTATGATAATCTAGCAATTTTATGGTTACAGTTCCCTTGGTAACAGTAAGAATAGCTGGAGAGAAATCATGACGATAGCTCTGGCTGATCTAGACAGACCATATCTGGAAGGAGGTTCTCAGTTTTCACTGAGACATATTAAGAAAGATTTGATAGCTGGATAGTGGAGTAACTAGCCTAAAGTAGGACTCAAACCACATTTAAAGATAAATTAATACAAGAACTGCAGATGTTCTACCCTTTTTCGGTTGTGTGTGTGTGTGTGTGTGCGCGCTTTGGGTGAGGGCTGAGAGGGGGCCAGCAGTATGTGAATATACTATACAGGAGAGACTGAGGATTTCTGCTGTCTTTAGATATTTCAAAGAATTATATTTGAAAACAAGAGTAAATGTACTACAACTCAGACCATTGGTACAAATATCTGCAAGACTTTGGCCATATTTAACTTAAAGCTACCCCCATAAGGAATTTTGTCTTTCAGCAGTTATTATCTGATTACTGTATGTGATACAGCAAAAAATAGATGATTCTTGGGCTAGACTTACATAGGATCCCTATGTGATTCTTTGAAATGCATATATTTTGGCCTTCTGATAACTATAAGAAGAGAAATTTAAACAAAACAGATTTAAGTATTTACAAAGTAAACATTCAATACCCAGAAATAAAACCTGACATGATCTTGGTTGATCTCGGTTTCTAAGTATTCATTTCTAGTATTATTCTTATACATATTAAAAAATATATAAATGTGAATGTATTTTATGCAATCTTTTATTATAAAAGAGAATTATACTGTATGTATTCCTTATGTTACCCTTTTTAGTCTAAGAAGATTTATTACTTCTCTCCAGATCAGTAACTATAGGTCTAAGACATTTAAACAAGTAAATAATATTCTAAAATACCGAAGTGTCACAATATATTTAATCATTTCACTATCAATAGACATTTATACTTACTCGGCTTTCATAAACTGTAAGTAAACATCCTTTTACACCTGTGAAAGATTACTAGAAGTGGAATTGCTCTGTCAAAAAATGAAATTTTCATAGTATTGATGTTATATATTTACTTAAAAATGCAAATTAATACATTTACAAAATGGCTTTCATATAGGGAACACATCCATAAAAAAGGAATATACAAGCAACAAATAAATCCTAAATTATTAGATTTCAAAGGACTTGAAATTTGTTTATATTTCTTTTTCTCAGCTGAAAGATTATGGCTTACCAAACACACACAAACACATAAACTCTTATACCTTGATTTCAAATAAAAAATATTCATGAATATCTTGAACTTTTATTCAAAATTTGAAAAAAGAACAAAAACTCTATCTTATACATGTTGATTTTATTTCTGTATTCTGAAACTTTCAGGTTTATAAAACTAGTTTCCAAAGAAAAATCTCTTCTCTTTAAAACATATCTTGCACTTTTCTTCCTACTGTAAAATATAATATCACTTTAGATTGACCATGAATACACTAAGTATAAAAACCTAAAATAAAACATAAAATTGGATATTTTCCCCTGACATATACTTAATATACAAATCATTTAATAGGATTTGGAATCAATGCTTAAATGTGTCTTTTTTCAACAATCTTATATTCATGCTGTGCTTATTTTTATTTTTATTACATTGTAAGTTTGCTTTTAATATCAAAAAAATTGCTGTTCTCCTATGTTTTATTCTGTACAGATTTTAGTACAAGTCAATTCCAATCAGGATTGCTCCATAATCCCTTAGCTCCCATACACTGTTGAATTATCTTTCTAAGTAGTCTCTGCTGCCCCATTCAGAAGCATTTTAAATTATGTAAGACCTGTTTCAATTACTCAGAACATTTTACAAGTGATTTCTGGACCTAATTTTATGATATTATTAAAATGTAAGGAATTTCTGTTTGAATAGTTTA
This sequence comes from Cryptoprocta ferox, assembly GCA_028646485.1. Classification (NCBI taxonomy): domain Eukaryota; kingdom Metazoa; phylum Chordata; class Mammalia; order Carnivora; family Eupleridae; genus Cryptoprocta; species Cryptoprocta ferox. The sequence continues at coordinate 113,798,684 of CM053574.1, read as the reverse complement.
AGTTCCATGTCTCTGTGTTAAAATGCTGAGCATACATGTTAATAGACAAAATTTTTGATATACAAAACTGCACATCCTTTAATTTGTCATGTCAAAAATTAAATATATCTGGTTAGTATGCAAAGATTGTGCTTGAGCTTGTTTTAGCAAAATTTATGTACAAAGTTTGGCAAAAATTTCCACTTTATCTTTAAAATATAAACAATATATATCTAAAATATCCAGGAAATTGTGATATCCTCCATTGAAAAATTATTTATTTATTTAAATGTTTCTGTAATTTCACCCAAATAAGGAACTTTAAAGTCCAATATTTTAAATGTGCTATACCTAGGAAAGTTAGTTTTACAGAGACAAGTTATTAAGAATGTAAATTTATATAGTTAAAGTGTATCTCTTAAGACTCAACAATAAGAAACAGTAAGAAAATAATCCAGTTAAGAAACAAGCAAAATGTGTGAGTAGACATCTTACCTATGAATATAACAGAAGTAAACAGGTATATGAAAGGATGTTAAAATTCATGTATCATGAGTTACAAATTAAAGCAATGAGATACCATGGTGTCCCCAGAATGAAGAAAATTGAAAAATCCAGTAACACCACATGCCGACATGGATATGGAATCATTCATAGCTGATGGGAATCCAATAGCCACTTTACTGTATAGTCTGGGAATTTCTTACAAATCTTAATTTAGCCTTACCATGTAGATAGACCACTCACATCCCTAGATGTTTCTAGTAATTTCCAACAAATGAGTTACAAAGTTAGGTCCACACAAAACCTTCACACGCATGTTGATGTCAACTTTATGCTTAACTTCCCCAAACTGTAAGCAACAAACAGGTGAATGGATAAATAAACAGTAATACATTCATTCATTGGAATATCATTCAGCAATAAAAAGAAATGAGCTATCAAGCCACAAAAGCACATGGAAGGACATTACATAGATATTGCTAAGTGAAGGAATCCACTATGAAAAGTTTACATACTGCACAATTTCAGCTACATGACCTTCTGGATAAAGTAAAATTGTGGAGACAATAAGAAAATATCACTGGTTGCCAGAGGTTTTGGGAGGAAGGAAAATGTGATAAATAGGTGGAAGATAGTCCATATTCAGGGAAGTGAAACTATTTTGTATTATACTGTAAGGATGAATGCATGGCATTATGCTTTTGTCATAGCCCAAGAAAATAACACAAAATGCAAACTCTAATGTAAACATATAGACTTTAGTTAATTATAATGTATCAATACTGTGTCATAAATTTTAACAAATATATCACACCAGTTCAAGAGGTAAAAAATAACTATGTGAGGGCAATTAGTGATAACCACACTAATGCAAGATATAAAAGTAACTATGTCATAAAATAACTATGTGAAGGAATATAGTGGAGGAGTTATATGGGAACTCTCTGTACTTTCTGCTCATTTTTTCTATAAAACATTATTCTGAAAAAATAAAATATATTAATTTTTTAAATGGTATGCACCATAATACAGATTTGACCATGTTATTGTGGATGTTCACAGGAAAAGAGGTAAAATATTACTTATAGAAAATAATTTTCTCATGTAGAAATGAAAAATGAGTAAAGGAAATATTTCACAATAGATTTTGTGATCTCTTCTGAAAAATACATGAGAGTAAAAATAGGAAAATCCTAAACAAGATTATCTTTTTTGAATCTAGATTAGGCTTTTGAAAAAATCTCATTATTATGCTCTTTGTTGCACCTCACCAAAATTCTAGGGAACTGGATTCAATCAGCAAAACGAGTGAAATATTTGTATTTCATTTTCGCTTAGGAATCACCTTAATGACTCCTAAAATCATGGCTATGTCAGTTTCTCTGAAGCAGACTGTATTTTATCTGCTATACCATAGGAAAAATTAGAAATTACAAAATACCCAGAAATAGGGGTGCTTGATGGCTCAGATGGCTATGTGTCTGACCCCTTTTTAGTTCAGGTCATGGTTGTGAGATCCAGCCCTGTGGGGCTCTACTCTGGGCATAAAGCCTGTTTAAGATTCTCTTTCTCCCTCTTCCTCTGCCCCCTCACCTGCTCACATGTGCACCCACATGCACTTTCTCTCCCTCTCAAAAAATTAAAATATATTTCCTATATTAAAAAAAAAAGAAGACCCAGAAATAGAAAATAATATATTTTCATGTGCTCTTTATAATCTATCAAATGTTCAGACCACATGTCGTATAGAGTCCGACCATAATGCCCAGTGCTCTGCTGGAGGATGGAAGTCTTCAGGCCCCATGGCCGATGTTGCTCTGTGGGGGGCTGAGAACGGTGGGAGATGCATCTGCCTGCAGACTAATAGCCACTTTAGGGAGTGCAGGACAAGATTTAATAAAGGCGAGATCTTCAGACACTTTTATGTCTTTTCCTTGGTCAACATGGTAAAACAGTGACTTCCCTTTTCCTTACATGGGGTAAAACAGGGGCATGTTTCTTCATAAACTATGAAAATGATAAAGAAGCTCATGGGATTCCTGCCCAAACAAAGAAGGTGTAGAGATTTTAAGCAATGGATTTATATATTTGACTCATTCTTTCAGAGTACAGATAAATGAACTTACAAAGACCTTTGACTAACTGCTTAAAAACACCCACATGTACCTTGAAGAAGCAAAAATTATTATGTGGATATGTCATATCATCTCTAGCGGTTGTCTCAAAAATACACAAAAATGAGGAAGTGCACATTCACCATCGTTATGATGCTGAGTAAATTTGGAAAAATACATGAGTATGAATAATGTCACTATGCAAAGCTAAAATATCCAAAAGTAATTACTAAAGAAGGTAAATGTGTTACATTTGTAATAGAAAAATAGAAAATAGTGTAAATATACATATTCCTTTTTTTCTGCCTAATACACAGTTCAATTTTATACTTTCTTGATTTTTTAAATTTCTGGGCTTTTTTGGTATTTAAGACAATAAATCAGAACACTGGAGATAGGAAAGAATAGGAGTATTTTGTTGCTGTCCAGAATGGCAGAAAGAGAACTATTTAATCATTATCAATTTTCGTTAATTAATATGAATACCATTAATATTAATTAACTAGTTAATTTAATCCCCAATTTGGGGGTCACAATGGGAAAATCATAATCTAGATTAAATTGTTGGTTGGGCTCTTTCATTTTCACATAAGGAAATGGACTTTATGAGTTAGTTGAACATGGAGTCGATCCGTTCTTGATAACCTAGAATTAATTATTCAAATAATTACATGAGAAACTTTTTACTCTGATCAAATTATCTTGAGGTACCAAAGACTTGCTTTAAGAAGTTATTTAGGGGCACCTGGGTGGCTCCGTTGGTTAAACTTCCGACTTCAGACTTCTCCTCATGTCATGACCTCAGGGTTCTTGAGTTTGAGCCCCACTTGGGGTTCTGTGCTGACAGCTCAAAGCCTGGAGCCTGCTTCAGATTCTGCGTCTTCCTCTTTCTCTGCCCCTCCCCCACTCATGCTCCGTCTGTCTCTCATCTAAAAAAAAAAAGTGATTGAGGCCATTGTCTTAGAGCTCCTTGATGTAACTTACTACAAGAAATAACTTTTTGAAAACTACTTAGTTTTTACTTTAGAGATACATTTCCAATATCAATTCTGATACTCAATGAACTCCGTATGAGATCTGTTTAAGAAATGGTTTTCACACGTAAAGAACAGTATAATTGTATTTCCTTTAAGGTGATAATTATAGTATCTTTGTCCAAATGACATATGTTTGTGAGCAAAGTGACGAGAGCTTATAGGATATGGAGCAAATTAGACAGAAATATAAAAAACAAATTATTTTGCAGTGTTATCTAACATAGAGAATGTTTTGTGCTCTCTTTGTGAAAGAAGCATCCTGAAATCTGAAGCTACCTTTTTGTCTGCTGATTTGGAATAATTGAAAGAAAATCTCTTGAATATTCCAAATAAAGTTGCTCTTGTTAACATAACTTTTTTGGATGGAATCCATATATTTTAATATTCTCTCCTTCTCTCCCATGAGAACTGTGGAGAGACTGGTCCAGTACAGACAGAGGTCTTTTAATGGCTTAGGGCTAACAGAAATTAGTTTTCACACTTACAAAGATAAAATGCAATTTGCAAGCTGATCTGTACTGGAATGTTGAGGTCAAAAAGCTAACAATTCAGAGGAGAATATTTAAAACTGAGAGTGATTATTTCCTTTGCCGTGTAGAAGCTTTTTAACTTGATGTGATACCACTTGTCTATTTTTGCTTTTGTTATCTGTGCTTTTTGTCATATACAAGAAATCATTGGCAAAGCTAATGTCAAGAAGCTTTTCTGCTGTTTTGTTCTAGTGGTTTTGTAGTTTCATATCTTATGTATTAGTTTTTAATCTGTCTTGAAGTGATTTTTGCATATAGTATAAGACAGGGATCCAATTTCTTTTTTTTTTCACATGGATATCCAGTTTTCCTAACATCATTTGTTGAAAAGACTTTCCTTTTGATGTTGTGTAATCTTGGCATCCTTGTTAAAGATCAGTTGGCCACATACACTTTATTTTTATTAAATTATTATTTTAAACATATATGCATAAGTTTATTTCTGGGCTCTCTATTCTGTACCATTGGTCTACATGTCTGTCTTTATGCCAGTGCCATACTGTTTTAATACTATAGCTTTATAATACATTTTGAAATCAAGAAGATTCTATCTGTAGCTTTATTCTTCTTTCTCAAGATCACTTTTCCAATTTTGGGTCTTTTGTGATTCTGTATAAATACTAAGATTCCCCGCCCCCCCCAGCCCTGCTCTTTCCCATCAGGATTTTAATGAGTATAACATTGAATTTGTAGATCACCTTGGGTAGTAGGGACATTTTAATAATATTAAGTTTTCTGATCCATGAACATGGCTTGTCTTCCCAATGATCTGTGTCTTCTTTCATTACTTTCAGCAGCGTTTTGTGTTCAGGGTACAAGTGTTTACGTATTTAGTTATGTTTATTTCTACATATTTTATTATTTTGGTGCTATTATAATTGCTATTGCTTTCATAATTTCTTTTTGTTTAATTTATTGTTGGTGTATAGAAATGCAACTGATTTTGTATGTTGATTTTATATCCTACAACTTCACTGAGTATTAGTTCTAACAGGTTTTTTTGTTTGTGTGTTTGTTTTTGTTTTTTTGGTGGAGTCTGTAAGGATTACTCCATATAAGAGATCATGTCATCTGCAGTAGACTTAGTTTTACATCTCTCTTTCTTATTTGGATGCCTTTTATGTCTTTTCCTTTCCTAATTGCTCTGGCTAGATACTTCAGTACCATTTGAATAGAAATGGCAAAAGTGGGTACCCTTGCCTTGTTCCTGATGTTCGAAAAAAACTTTCAGTTTTTATCATTGAGTATGATGTTAGCTGTAGGTTTGTTACATAGGTCTTTTATTACATTGAGGTACATTCCTTTTATACCAAATTTGTTGAGCGTTTTTATCATAAAAGTGTGTTGAATTCTGTCAGATGCTTTTCTGTATCTTTTGAGGTAATCATGTGATTTTATAAAAGACAACCTACAAAATTGGAGAAAATATTTGAAAACCATGTCTGAGAAGACGTTAATATCCAAGATATATAAGAAATTCCTGCAACTCTAATAACCTGATTTAAAAAATAAGCAAAAGGTCCTGAAATAGATATTTCTCTAAAGAAAATGTAAAAATGGCCAAGATGTATACAGAAGGTGCTCATCATCACTAATTATTCAGGGAAAATGTAAAGCAAAGCTATAAGTTATCACCTAACATCTGTTAAGATGGCTATTATTAAAAAAAATAACAAATGTTGGTGAGGATCTGGAGAAATTAGAACCTTGTACCCTGTGTTTGGGTATGTAAAATAGTGCAGCTGCTGTGGAAACACAGTGGAAAGGAGGTGCTTCAAAATATTAAAAAAAGAACTATCATATCAGCAATTCTACTTCTGGGTATTTATCAAATGAATTGAAATCAGGATCTTGAAGAAGATACGTGCACTTTCATGTTCATTGCAACATTATTTACAATAGCCAAGATATGGAAAAAAACTAAGTATTCATTGATGGAAGAAAGGACTAAAAATGTGATATATTCCTACAATGGTATATTATTCAGCCCCCCCCCCAAAAAAAAGAAAAAGATGGAAATACTGCTGCTTGTGACAGAAGAGATGAACTTGGAGCACATTATGCTAGGCGAAATAAGTCACTCACAGAAGGACGTAACCTGCATGATTCTACTTACATATATAAAGTAGTCAAACTTATAGAAATTGTACAGGATGGTTGCCAGGGGCAGAGGACAAAGAGAATGAGGCGTTGTTGTTCAATGGATATAATATTTCAGTCATGTAATATGAATAAGTTCTAGAGATCTATCGTATAAACATGCCTACGGTTAACAATACTATACCGTGCTCTGAAACATTTGTCAATGTTTCATGTTAGGTGTTGTTGCTACAACAAGTAAAAACAAAACAAAATGAAATAAATGAAATTTAAAAATCCAAAAAACAAAGGGACACAAGGAAAAATTTGAGAATGATGTGTATATGTTTATTACCTTGATTGTGGTTATGGTTTCACACTGTGTGCATATATTCTAACTCATCAAATTGTATACATTAAATATGAGCAGTTTTTTGGGTATATCAATTACACCTCGATAAAACTTTTTTTAAAGTTTAAAAAAAAAACTTAGGGAAATGATAACAATAGAGTGACGTGACTGTGCCAAAGTAGGAATCTGAAGGAGAATCAAATAGCACAAGTTGGTAAGTGAAGTTATGGATAAAAATTCTTTGCTTTTGATCAAACAGTGGTCAACACAGCACCTTACCCTCATCTTGTTTTGTTTTAGTCTGAAGTTTGATTTGATTTGGTCAATGCAAAACCTTGTTGTTTTAGATTTTTGAAGAATGTGTTTATTTGTTTCTTAATATCAGTGTCTTTAAGAAGGACATAATACTCTCTTTTAACAGAACCCTTAAGCATATTTCATGCACCAAACAACACCTTCATACACTTAACTGATCTGCATGGATCTTAAAGCATCTGAAGATTTGTCTAGTGACCCAGGACTTGAATTAACATTTTGTGCGGAACCAGATAGTCATGATGCTTTAGTATGAACTAAAGTCTGAATCCTCTAAAACCAGTACTTTTATTTTGAACGCTCTAAATCATAACAAAACTTAGCAAATGTTCAGTCTTTCAAATGCTGGGGTCACCTAAGCACCATTTATACTGGTGACATTTACAACATGTAGCAGCTTCCACTATGGCTTGCTACCCAACATAAATAGAGATGGTTTGCAGGCAGAGAGGGGCCAAGTCGGCTGTCTGTAGTCTCTGAATGAATATATTTTAAAGTATGTATATTTTATAAAATTATCTGTAATATACATACTATGTTTAATAAATGTGTATACATTCATTTCATAATTAAGGGGCCAGAGAGTACCATCTAGATAGTATTCCATTTGGAGAGGAATATTTTTAAAATCAGCATTATTGTCTTCAAGTCTGCATACCTATGGGAATGACCATTCCATTTATTCATTTAGCCAGTCACTTGCCGATGACTGAATAATATTAATTGAGCATCTTATGTACAACATCTTAATAGAAGATAGACTGCTGAATAAAATACAAGGAGCTTAAGTGTAGGATGACAGCCATATAAATAAATTAAACCATTTTATAGATATGGATATATATTTATTTATTTACATTTTTATATAATGTAAGCAAATGTATTAAAATTTTTATTAATTAATTATATATATAAAACTAGAAGCATAGGCAAAATGTAAAAGGAGTGTATTAAAGTGAAAACTGTAACAACAAAGCTTTATAGGAAACATAATTTCTGAGCTACCATTACAACCTACAAAAAAGGTCCTTGAGCTGAAAAGAGTAAAAAGGGCTTCTTGTTAAGTGGTAAAAATAAATGTATACACAGAGAGGTATGAAACTTCATGATGCCTTAGAGAAAGTGTTAACAACCTGATAATCCAAGTATATGTATAAGGATAGGTGGAAGATGGTAAAAAGCAACAAAATAAGAAGCCAGGATAATAGGCGGAGGCCACATCATGATTACTCCATTCCACATTTCTTCAAATCAGCCATAATTACTTTAGGCGATAAAGGCACAATGAACTCCAGTTGCTCATTTTTGCATATTTTTAAACAACTACAGGAATAGATTGACCTTGACCTCTTTGTAGACTTCCAGATCTACCCTGAAACAGGACCCCTACCCAATATATGGACACAGATTGCATAGTTCAGTCAGTGATTCTTTTTACATATATTAAATAAAGTAGATTAAAGGATAAAAGAAAGAAAATAAAAGGAACTGGTAAATGTGGGGGGAAAACACTTTTAGTTATGTATCCCTATAAGAACAAAATATTTTATATTTCTTGCAGGGTTCACAAAAATTAATGTAAAACGTTAGGAAAGAATAATTTTAAAAAATGGATCGTATGCGTACTATTCTATTTTGCTTGGTTAGGATGATTCCTTCCAGAATGCCAACCAGGAAGTAGAATTGGGGTCAGGACTGGGGTGATGATTGCTTGAGCATTATAGATAAGTGAGGACCTGACACCAATCTGGCTTCTTAGTAAAAATGAAAGCAAGGGAACATGCACTGTACTATCAAATGCATGTGATTTTGTGCACAGTTGACTACGGAAAATAATTGGATGCTAAATATATAAGAAAGGAATTAGAAAATACAGTAAGATGTCGGACAAGGTAATAGACCTCAGTTTTAGCCTTTGAAAAACACCATTATACTCTTTTCTGATGCAGTTGTTATATGGGAGAGATATTTTATTTAACTTTATAGTTTATTGTCAGGTTGGTTTCCATATAACACCCAGTGCTCATCCCCACAAGTGACCTCCACCAAGACCATCACCCCCCTTTCCCTGTCCCCCTCCCCCTTCTGCCCTCAGTTTGTTTTCAGTATTCAAGAGTCCACTCATGCTTTGTCTCCCTCCCTCTCCCTAACTCTTTTTCCTCCTTCCCCTCCCCATGGTCCTCTGTTGGGTCTCTCCTGTTAGACCTATGAGTGAAAACATATGGTATCTGTCCTTCTCCGCCTGACTTATTTCGCTTAGCATAACACCCTCGAGGTCCATCCACTTTGCTATGAATGGCCAGATTTCATTCTTTCTCATTGCCATGTAGTATTCCATTGTATAGATGAACCACATCTT
>CM053574.1:113759868-113788915 GCA_028646485.1 Cryptoprocta ferox | reverse complement strand
GTATTGGGGATATACATTTTCATTAAATTATGAATTCCATAAGCAGGGATTCTATTTTATTTGTCATTTTAATTATGTTTGTATCACGATGTCTAACATTACTATTTGCATGTGGTAACAATATATAGTAACTAATTAGCTTATCAGTAAAGCAATGCATTTTAAGCTAGAAATGTAACTACTAGATTTTCCATTAAATACAAACAGTAATTTCTACAAGGTCCAAACAACTTCTAATAGGAGAAAATAGAAAAGATACATCCTAACCTGTGGGAGTAATTATTCTCACAATTCAAATTTCATCACATGGAATGAGTTATTTAAGTGATATATGGCATCTTATATTCCAGAGGAAGTCCTTTCATATCTAGCCACAGATCTACTGGTCTGCCAAATATGATGTATCACAAGTATTCATTTTAATTTAAGGGTCTTAGCCTTGAACTAAAATGCATGCTCATTGAGGAATCATTTTTAATGAGGCATACATATTAGAGATTTGTCTGAGCAAATTTTGGAACTCTGGAAAAATATAAACTATTTTTATTTTCCATGGTTGTGTCTGACAACGTCTCATGGTTGACAGGTCAATCCTAATAAAACTGTATATCTGACAATCTAGATGGCAGGCAGAGGATAGAGATCAATCTTTACCTAGAAAAGTTGATGGAATATGTCATAAACAAAGAGGACACAATAATATTGTGAACTTATATTTAATAAGTAAACAACCCTTAAATTTTAGTAACTTGAATCAGTTCCATGATATTAAATATCTTCTTCTATATGTTGGATGAAATTATATGATAATATTTAAATGTACCAGAATAAAAAGGCCAGAAAATATGAACATTGTGTTTCAAGGACAAAAAAAATAGCTAAGGATTATTTATGTTATACACATTATAGTTAATGTATGCAATTATAAGGGAGTCTCAGGGAGTTTTTATATCTCTTAAAACTTCTTAAACATCCAACAAATTAAGTGGTTATACATAATTACAATTAAAACCATTTCCTGTGGAATTAAAATAACAATTTAGGTAGGCTATTTTGCTGTTGTTGCTTTGTTTTCAGGGAAGTCACATTTCACTTACCTCTTATTTTAAAATATAGCTCAACTATTATTCCCTGGTAATAGTAGAAAATAGCCAGTGCTTTTCCATATCAATATTAATGCTTTGTTTGCATTTTCCCCTGTCAGATGTCATTAAAATATTGATCCTGATAATCAAGTGATCATATCTTGTCATCTGCATTGGTTCATAGAATTACTCAAGCTTTGAAGTAGTATCTTTCATTTGAAAAACAGAGAAAGCTTATATAAAAAGTAGGGAATCATAAAAAATGTTTTAATTGCTTATAAATACACATTGTTTACTATGTGTATAAATATAATTAGGAACTGATTGTTTAAAATTTCTATTTATATAATGCTTTTCAAAGTATCCTTTTTTTAAAATTTTTTAGGAGTGCCTGGGTGGCTCAGTGGGTTAATCATCAGATTTCAGCTCTTGATTTTAGCTCAGGTCATTATCTTATAGTTCATGAGATTGAACCCCGTGTCGAGCTGTGCACTGATAGCATGGAGCCTGCTTGGGATTCTCTCTCTCTCTCTCTCTCTCTCTCTCTCTCTCTCTCTCTGTCCTTCCATTGCACATGCACACTCTCTCTCTCTCTCTCTCAATCTCTCTCAAAATAAAAAAGTGAACATTTAAAAATAAATAAGTAAAAAATTTTTTTAATAATCTCTACACTCAACATGGGGCCCCAATTTATAACCTTGAGATTAACAGTCACCTGCTGTACTGACTGAGCCAGACAGGCACTCTTTTTCTTTTTTTTTTTTTTTTTCCTAAGAAAGGACATTATGAGTAAAAAGCTTAGATTTAAATATGTTATTCCAATGTTTATGGGAATTTATATTATTTGTTATTTGATTCTTTTAATGATTTTATAATATGAAGATAAAATCAAATTTACATTTCAGGAAAGGTTTTCCATTCCAATAATGGCAGATAACAATTATAAACTTTTAGAGAAAAAGAAGTAGTAATAAAAAAAAAACTATTTGAAAACTCTCCATTGCAGTGCCAAACAGGCAGAATCTAGAAGAACTGAGATATACCTCATTCTTTTCTCATCTATTTGAGAAACATCAGCAATGCTTGTGTGAATAAAAATAACAAACATTCATCCACCTATAAAGTAACCAGTCAGATCTCTTTAAAACTTTACATTTTTATCATAAAATAGTTTTTAAAATGGTTTTTCTTCAATTCAATCAATACTTCAGATCAGTTTTCTTCATATTCAATCAAGAAGGTTAATTCCTATTCATTCTCTAGAAACATTTTAAAGTAGTCTCATGAGGACAAAAGAGGTTGAAATAAAAATTGTGTGCTGTATGGGTATTTTGCTGCACTCCCAGCTAGGTAGAAGAATTGATTGATTTTGGGTTTTTTTGACAGACTCTAAAGACCACAGAGTAGTACCTGTCACTAGGTATTAGTACCAAAGAAAGACAGCTGTGGGAAGTATCATTTAGCTAAAATGAGAGAATCTGATCAGATTTAATTTTTTTTAGAGGTATGGATTTATTTATTTGTTTATTTTAATAAATCTATTGTCAAGTTAGCTAACATACAGAGTATACATTTTGCTCTTGGCTTCAGGAGTAGATTCTCATGATTCATCACTTACATACAACACTCAGTGCTCATGCCAACAAGTGCAGGTTTAATTTTCTAAATTGAAATTTGAAATTATTTTATTGGTTTGCTTCTGCCCCCTAAAATGAACCCTTTGGCTAAGAGAAGGAAAATAAATATTTGTTGTACTACTGTGACATCTTAGATTCCAGGAGAGCCCACAGGGAAGACAAGTGAAAATTTTAGGAAGAAAAAAATTTAAATATCAATGACCAACTGTGGGGAATAAGCTTAGGTGTCCCCCGGGGTGTACACCATGGGTGAACAAGGCATAAAGAAGTACAAAGTCATAGGATGTTCACACCTGAGTATGGGTAAACAAGATAAGGCAACAAAGAATAGGGAGGTGCAAAGGCACTCCAGAATAGAGAAGGGGTGCAGAGTCCCCAAAATAGAGAGAGAAGGGCAAAGTCCCCAGAATAAAGCAGGGAGGGGCAAAGGCCCCCAATGCATAGGTATATGAAATAAATAAGATTAGGCATTCAGGGCAAAGTGCCCCCAAATTTACTACTATAGCAGAAATCTGCTTTCTCAGGAAAGAAGGACCTAGCTAGGTAAACAGGTAAATTGGGCTATAGACCACTACCCTGCAGGTGAAGCAGCCCAGAGCAAAGATGATTAACAAAAGAAAAGGTGCCTTGTTAACTCTGAGGTCACGTGTCCAACCTGTCTCATCCCCTAGGCTAGCTAAGATAAACAGAGGTGGTGCCTCCTGTCCTCTGTAAACAACCTTCCACAGGACTGCCCCAGGGTCAGGATTTTGTCTTGTATTAACCCAAACCCCTAACCCCGAATATCTTTAAGATCCCTTTTCCCTCAGGTCCACAAGTTAATGTTCACAGTTTATTGTCTCTTTGTGCATGCCCATTGCCATGTTTGTAAGCCTTCTAATCCTAATAAAAATGGGGCAAGGACCCTTATTCAGGGCTCTTGTCTTTTCCCAGACATTAGCCATCTCTCTCCTATTTTTAATCCTGCGTCCTGCTCTCTTGCTAGACAAGAGAGAACTTTAGGGACAGAGTCTATGACAACCCTTAAAGTTAATTTTAGACATTTCAGGTAAAGCATAGTTATGCCACCCATGATCAAAAACATTTCAAAAGATTATGGATTTAATTATGTATGGTTCTGAAAGCTGAATTACACTGTGATTAAGAAGGTCTAGTGGGGGAAAAAGTGAATCCATAGGAATAGTGTTCATATCATGAGAGAATGTAGGACTATATCTAAAAAAATGAGGTAACTATGATCAGTTTAGAATATCCAAGCCAAGAAAGAATGAACTATAATGAAACACTACAGTGTAGGCACATCTACCATATTTAATGTTGCATGAAAAGCAATTTGTGTGAATATTAAAAAGTTTTATACGAAGTTTAGAATAACCAAAGCTAAACATTATACTGTGTGGGGATGCATGCATGGGTGATAAATGTATATAATATAAAAGAAGGTAATGACAAATACAAAATTCAATATTGTGGCTGCCTCCTGAGTCAGGAGAAAGGACTAAATGAAGTACAACACATAATTAAATACCAGGGTTTTGATACAATTTTTAAGCTGAGCAGTGGTTTCATGACTGGTAGTTCCATGGCTTTGATTATTATGCCACATAGCACTTATCTACATATATACATATGAATATATATACATATATATTTTTGTAGGCATATTGTACAATGTAAATATTTTTAATGTGCAGTCAATTTATAATGTATAAGGTTTTTATGATTTGGTTGGCAGTGAGAATAGTGAAAATATTCAGTTGGTTAAAGGTTATAGAAAATTTATATGGACAGAACATATAAAGATTATCAGACAATGAAAAATAGATTGGTGTGCAGTTGTACATTTAGCTTTTGAAAAGAGCATAGAAGACAATTTAGACATGCATTTTATGCAAATAATATTTCTGACGGTAGTTGTCTCTTTCTTGTTGTAATGAATGCATAGAATGTTGTCATCTTTCCTGACATTCAAATTCAGTAAACGATATAACTTCTATTTTTCAACTTTACAAAGTTTAAGTTTTAATGCTTAACAAGGCTAACCCTAGTTAAATCTCTGGTAAATACTCTTTTACTTAGGAATCCTAAAATAGGTGTGATTATTTGTTAGAGAAAACATATCTTTCAAAAAATAAAACTAATAAAGAACATTATTCAAATAAACTTTCATTCATTTACTTTCCTTTTCCATCTCACTTTTTAATAAATATGAAATCAATAATAACTTTAGTAATGATTTTGATAGATCACTTTAAAATCTTTATTTCATTTTGGCTTTTGATTTGTATAGCAGTTTTTATCAATTGTAATTGAATAAGAGAAATAAAATTAAAGGAAGAAATTTGCTTAGCCATTGATATTGTATTACTACATTGTTGTTTATTATTTTTATTTATATCATATCATTTACTCAGTGAAAAATGATAAGGTCCATTCCCTTTGCCTTGGATTATAACAAAACTAGAACTGGGACAGGAAAGTATTATACTGCTTGTAGGTTGATTAAAAGCCCCAGGCAGAGGACAAATTAGTTTAAATTATGTTAGATTTCTGATAATCTGGGAGCGCAAAAAGTATTCTATATTAATGGGCTAAATGGGTGATTGGTATTAAGGAGGGCACTTGTGATGAGCAATAGGTGTTATGTGTAAGTGATAAATCACTAAATTCTAAACTTGAAACCAATTTTACCATGCATGTTAACTAATTAGAATTTAAAAACTTGAAAAGAAAGAATATTTTAAAATATTTTTATCTGGATTTGAAGACAATTGTCCACTGTATATTAATGGATGACCCCAAAAGACTTCTGAATCCATAGAACTAAAAAAAGGCCAAATATCAAAGGGATATCAAATAAGATGGCAGTTCTCTGCAATTGCTGACAACGACTTCCAAATCTTTTTAACTCTGAAGCTTAGAGATCAAAGAGCATCATAAAGGTTCCTGACACGTAAGTGGGATCTCTTTAAACGTTATATTAATCCAGTCAAGAAATATGTGTTGCAGTAGTCTGTAGTCTTACGGTCAGTGTTTTTTGTGGTGTAGCTGTTTATTTAAGCTGCACCACTGAATAGTTTTCAAGTAGACACATCACTATTTAACTTACTTATATCATATTTTCTCAAGAAAAAAATTACATGAGAGTTTTCAAGCATCTTCTGTGTAAAATCACTTTCACACCTTTTTGTCCTTTGGTCACATTTTGGTAAATGTAATCTGGGATTAATAATCACCCTATTATTAATGATTTTAGTGTTATATATGTGTTAAATAATACATTTGTATGTTATTTTTACTTCCAAAATCACAAGTGTGATTATAATTATCGTTACTACTGAAAATAAATACCATTTTTATACCATTTATAATATACCATTTATATAATATACCAAAACAAAATACCATTATATAATAATGCACTAATTACAAAAGTATTTTTAAAATATTAGAGTATCTAGTTTGGCTAAATACATTTTGATAAAGATTTAGAGAGTAAGTAGAATTCTATCCAATTATGTATACATATAATTAGAAAATAAACTAGGCAAGAAAAAAAGAGAGGAGAAATAAATAGAAAAAAAAGAAATGGAGTTATTACAGAAACTGATCTGAGAGGCATCCTTATTTTTATTTATAATTCTGCAGTTGGGCACACTTCCCAATTTACTTTTACATTTTGAGATTTTCCATATATGTAAAATGATGAGATTATTTTAAGATTTTATTTTTAAGTAATCTCTACACCCAATGTGGGACTTGAACTTACAACCCCGAGACCAAGAGTTGTATGCTCTATCGACTAAGCCAGTCAGGCACCCCATGATGAGATATTTCTATAAAACATCTTAAAAATCCCAGTGTATTCTTTTTAGTTTCAATAATATTTGAATATTTTAAGGAATTTCAAAGTGTTGATTTATACATATTCAATATTATTAGTTATTAAACATGTTGAATGTTATTAAACATTAGAAAGTTTAAAACTTGACTTTCTAGATATTATTCAAATATATGACTATACTACTTACTTGGTCATTTGTTACTGTGTATTTGTAATTCCTAAAGTCCAACAATGGCACAATTTGAGTAATAAAATAAATATTGATAACACTGAATTTTAACTCATAGCATAAGATAAATCTGTGAGTTTATTCTGTGGAAATAAATAGATGGTAAAATTTTGGGCAAAAGTTTGAGGAAAAATAGAATAATAACATAGTCTCAAATTATCTCCCCTCAAGATGGTTATTTATCATAAAAGAAAAAAGAGTACATTTAATGTGAAGAAGTCTTATAGAAGTCATCTTAACGAGTTGAACAAGGTGAATGGCACCAATAATAAAAAATACCAACATCATGTATTCCCTGACAGTATACACTGAGAAGAAACATTACTTCTGTGGTATTCTTGCCCAAAACACATAACTTCAATTAATTTAATTGTGAGAAAATATCAGATAAACCCAAAGTAAGGGTCATTTCACAAAATAAATAATTAAGCAGTGTTCTTCAAGGTCATGAAATATAAGGAATACTGAGGACTGGCACAGATTGCAAGAGACTAAGAAGAAACCACAAATGAAAGCAATATGGAAGCCTAGGTTGGATCCTGGAGCAAACATAAAAGTTTAGTTTAATTCATGGTTATGATACCAATAGTTACTTTATTTTGAAAATTGTAGTATGGTTATGGAAAATGTTAATGTTAAGGTAAGACATATATAGGAATACTTTCTACTATTTGATAAAAGTTTTTTAAGCTTAAAACATATATATACATCTATTATTTATATTTATACATATATATAATTACCTCTAAATATATATTATCTCCTGAGGGGGAAGAATATATAATTAAATGTAATTTTAATGCCTAGTATATTTATTTATTTATTTTTATTTTTGAGAGACAGAGAGAAACAGAGAGAACTGGGGAGGGTCAGAGACAGAGGGAGATACAGAATCTGAAGACAGACTCCAGGCTCTGAGCTAGCTGTCAACACAGAGCCCGATGCGGGGCTCCTACCCACAAACCGTGAGATCATGACCTGAGCCAAAGTCAGAAACTTAACCGACTGAGCCACCCAGGTGCCTCTAATACCTAATATTTAATATATATTATATATCACCAAAATGAACATCTATATACAAAAGCTAAAGGACATCTATGTCTATTGGAAGTTTATTTAAAATCAATTGAAATTAAATAAAATTTAAAATTCAGTTTTCAATCACACAAGCTGTATTTCAACTGCTCAGTAGCTTAATATGGCTAGTGATTATCATTTTGGATATCACAGATTATGTGATAGTTCCATCAATGACAAAAAATTTTGTTAGAGCTACTCTGAAGTATAGGAGCTTATATAGGCTCCTGCATTATCTAAAAGTGAATTAAATGATGAAAGCAATTTCATAGACTATCAAGATTCTGCATATAGCGATTTTTAATCTTTTCATTCCCCTGTGAGCCCCCATGAAAAACTGACTGGAGTAAAATTATCTCCCCCTACTATTTAAATAGTGGGCCATGTCTACTTTAA
Organism: Cryptoprocta ferox; assembly: GCA_028646485.1. NCBI lineage: Eukaryota > Metazoa > Chordata > Mammalia > Carnivora > Eupleridae > Cryptoprocta > Cryptoprocta ferox. The sequence continues at coordinate 113,780,647 of CM053574.1, read as the reverse complement.
CACCATTGTATATGTGACACTTACACAGTGTTTGACTATTACAAAATAATTTTTAAATTAACTAGAAAACTGAATGTTCTAAGTCAAGTTGAAGGGGAGTAGCATACATTTAAGAAAAGTATGTTTGTATATGTGGGGGAGGTGTAAGGTTTAAAGGTGAGTGGTAGTAGGTCTATTTAAATAATATAACTGACAAAGAAGGAAGGGGTGGAGCAGTGGTGCTTACTCTTATCCTGAACTTTCACTTGCTTTTTACCAGGTGAAGCACTTGGATGTGCTTAATGATTAATGTGGTTCTACTAACTCCCTATATAATATATTTGCTATATGAAGCCATTTAAAGTCTCCATCTTATTCAGAAGTATAGTCACAGAATGAGTTTCAAGTATTTCCGAACAGTATAAATGTAAGACAACCCTAACAGCCCTATTCTGTGATGATGCATCAGAATGTGTATCATCTGCTTCCTCCAGATGCATCCATGATGACTGGGTAAAATCTACACTCATCTCATTCACTCAAGCCTATTACTTCAGATGAAGGAGCTGTCAACTTCTTGTTTTCTCTTTCAAGGAATCACTTACAGGATTGACACATAACTATTATCCGTTCAATTGGTTTTCTTTTGTTTGGGCAACTAGGTTAGTGGAAACTAATGAATTAAAAAAGGAAAAGTACAGACATGTATTGACCAGTAGAGCCACTGTTTCTATTCACTCAAAATCACCACCTTTTAAATACTTTTTTTTCTGTCCAATTCTCTTATGATGAGACATAATTTATGTAGGAAATTCTCCAGAAAAGGTTAACAGTTAGCTTTTATTGCTTCATCTTCTAAAATGACATAATCACTAACAGAAATTTTTAAATCCCACATATGGCAGCTAATTATGTGTGCACTTTGTCAAATGAATGAATAAGAACATACTGATTCTAATTAGCACTGGATGATATAGATGTATTTAAAAAAATATATCTATATGCATTTTTGTAAGGAAGGTAATTATTTTCTAGTTTTATGGATTTATATTTAAGAGGAAACCAAATGATTTTTTATTAGAACTGTAAGGCCATTTCATGTATGTAAATATATATTCCATTTGATTGTGTCAGTGACGTCTTCTTTACTCACAGGACTTAATTACCTGGTGAGTCATACAGTGAATATTTAAATATTCATATAAAAATAGATGGAAATGGTCTGTGTCATTTGATAGCCACATTTTAATTATTCAGAATATACCAGCTAGGTGTTTATTTTGTTTTGTTTGAAATTATTTATTGTTTCCCTTCAGTATATAATTTAATCATTGCATCTGTATGTTTTCCATTTCTGATTACTTAAGAGGAAAAAGAGTATAAACTCGTACATATTCCAGTCACAATTTTAGCTGACACAATCCATTTATGTTCAATAATTCACCTCTCTTGTGTCACTCGGACCAACTTGGTATTCATATCTCTGAGTTACTTGACATTCATCAGGGTCTTGTTCTCTTCTTGGTCAGAGATTGAGAAAAGAAAAATAGTCGTAAATACATGAGGCTCTGGCATGAATACACAAAGAACACTATTCTTGGCAAAAATGCTCTGTGTTGGAAACGTCAGATACGAGGCTCTCATACAAAGCATGCAGAGAGAGTCAGCCAGCCAGCAAGCAAAGATTGAAACGGAGCAATTTCGGGGGTGAAAAATCGACCATCTGAAGTGGCTTAAACTAGGGACCAGTGACAAACGTGGCTCTGTGAAAGTGCTGTGTAACGAAGGGGCCGTTGTCCTTACTGTTCTCCTACCACAATGTCCTCCGTCACTTCTCACTCTTAGGGAGAAAATGGAAAACACAGATTCTCTGTCCTGTATAAAGAGCCTCACATTTTCCTCCTTGGCCTAAGGTAAGATCACAGCGACACAGACAGTAGATAGATACCTTTCATGACTTTTATCCTCACTTCTAGATGACATATTTAAAAGGACAATTAGGCTATCACAAGGTTGGAAAAGGAATATTATCTGTCAATTAACAATTATATATTCTAATAAGAAAAATTATCTCTAATAAGATAAAGGTAGAAGTGAGAAGATAACGTTTAAAGGATCCTTATCATCAATAATACAAATGAAAACAATATCATCCATTAAAAATTGTTTAGCCTTGTGAACCAGTTACTGAGATAAGAACTTTCATTATTTCATTAAATCTTCAAGACACCCTTATGAATAAGATATTATTATTATTATACATTTTGGAGATAAGGAAACTGAAGCTCAAAGTAACATAGCTAATAAGTGATAAAGGCAGCTTTCAATATATTTCTGTCTGATCTCAGAACCCAATTTAATAATCTGATTGTTCCACTGCTTTAATGGTCTTTTAAAATGGTATCACTATTTTTATTTCCTCTCTTAAGAACATAATAAAAATGAAAAAGAATCATCAGAACAAATTTCAAATCATGAATTACCTGAAAAGAATATATTCATGTAATTCATGAATCTTCAGAGTGTAATATATTCCACAATACATTATTCTGGAAAAGATTTCAATAGTGGATTGTTTGAAAAAAATCCAGCATAACTCATTAGGACCATTATTAAATAGGGCAGGTTAATAAAATGGGGATCTAACTAATAAGACACATCTCACTACATTGTGATGTTCTTTGTTATAATTAGCATTTTTATTTGGGAGAAGAAAAGCCTAACACAGAAAAAGCATGGCATACTTGTTTGTAAAAAATATTTGTGACAACCAGTTTTATTTTTGTTTATTTTGTTTATTTTTTAATTAAAAAATTTTAATGTGTATTTATTTTTGAGAGACAGAGAAAGAGCATGAACAGGGGAGGAACAGAGATAGCGGGAGACATAGAATACGATGCAGGCTACAGGCTCTGAGCTGTCAGCACAGAACCCAATGCAGGGCTCAAACCCATGAACTATGAGATCATGACCTGAGCCAAAGTAGGACACTTACCAACTGAGCCACCCAGGCGTCCCCCCAATTGCACTTTTAAATGCTACATACACACACACACACACACACACACACACTAAAATTGAATTTTAAATGTTATTTTCAAAATATTAATATATTTTTCATATATCTCTTACCTTACTACGGTGAATTAGTTTTTAATAGACTGAATTTTCAAATATATTGGTCACCTAAAATTTTCTATCTTTTGATTATGTTATATTTTACTTTCTTGGTATAGACATTGGCATTATTTAACCTACTCTTCTGATCAGTTAATTTGCCATGACTTTCAGTTCAGTTTGTTTTATGAGATACACATGAGTACATTGTGTTAATATATCCACTGCCCTATCTTTAGCAGTACAAGACACACATACATACACCCACATCCCCCTTCCACACCACAGAGAAAAAGAGAGAGAGAGAGAAATGTCTCTCTATTAACACTAATTCAGATATAAAACAGGAAAAAAATTGAGAATCTGTTTTTATTTGCAATGGAACATGCTTAAGGGAAGTAAAAGATCATCAAAGAGTAAAGAGTAAATTGCATCCAAAAAGGAAGGAATTTAGAAAAATTCAAATCATATAGTAAATTATTGTGGTAGAAGAGCCTAATAGAAAAAAAGAGACTAAGTAATATTTTCCATTAAAATGTAGAAGATATTTTCAGATATTATTGAATTTCATATCAAGTTGTGTTGAGGGTGTCAGAACCCCCTTCCTGTGAGATAGCGATCTATACTCCTCAAATATTCCGAATGCCTAGTTCAAGTTTTATGGATGAGAAGGGAATCAGAAGACCCTGATGGATTTCTTAAAATGTAATTTATTAAAATCAGTTATATTTTAGTACTTCTAAATGGTCATATTTCGAAAAAGGGGGAGCGGGGGAGGAGGGAAAGGAAGGAAGGAAGCTAGCACTCAAATAGAGATACAATTGTCTATCCTTGGGTCATTCAAACCTGTGGAATTAAGTGGCCAGGTGATTCTCAAAAGCCTAATATGGACTGTGGTTCAAAAAATTTATATGCCTAAACAGTAGATTTAATGCCTGGTAAAAAATAATTTACTATAAAGAGACTTGCCTTGATTGTTTAAGCCCTCAATGTTACAGTTAATGAATTAAATAAAGGCTTACTTAATATAATAAATTAATGTGAGCAATCTTTAAGGAAAGAAAGGGATGAGGAAACAAAATAAACCACGTGGGCTGCATTGCAAAGTTGTTTATTAAGTCAATTAGTTATATACACATACAATATTGATTTGTTATGAGGTATTTGCTAATTTTTTCTTAGATACTCTATGCAGTTATATTTGGACTATGTGGCTTATATATTCAGCAAAATCCAGACTCTACTGATATGTATACTTGTTAAGATGAATTGGTTGACTTAATCCTACATATGTCCCTAACACCTAATTTCCTTAAAAATTAAGAATTTTACAGTTATTTTTAAAATGATCATTGTGGCAGAAGACCTTTACATTTTCTTAATGTTTATTTATTTATTTTGAGAGAGAAAGAGAGAGAGAGAGAGGAGAACACAAGTGGGGGAGGGGCAGAGAGGGAGAGAGAGAATCTCAAACAGGCTCCAGTGCAGGACTCTAACCCATGAACTGTGAGATCATGACCTGAGCCAAAATCCAGGGTCAGATGCTTAACCAACTGAGCTACCCAGGCACCCTAACCTTTACATAATTTTATCTGAAACTTTATTTTCAATGTATTTTAATGCACTGTGGGGTTTTTTTGTTTATTATTACACCCATTCAGCATTAAAATTCTCCTTTATCTTTATCATTTCCTTTATTTGTGAGGATGCTGGAAGTTTGAGGATAAAATAGCTGGAATTAAGCAGCAATGAGAACATTTTCTTGCAAAGGGAATGCCTGTATCTTCTGCACGATAATAAGTTCAGTGGCAGAGACTATTGATTACCTAATTGTGATACCTTTTAATTAAATTCTGTATTCAGATACCTCAAAGGGAATGTGATTACTTGTGAAGTAATGCATTCTCCACGTTCCTAATAAAACTGTGCCTAATGCTTTAATTCTGTAGTCTGAATGGTACTCCTAGAGATAGATTCAATGCCTTCACAAAAAATACTGGTTTATATCCTCACATTTGACAGGCTAACTCATTTTCCAAATGGTCCCAAACCTTTCTTTACCATTTAGGATCTTAAAAAATAGTGCAACTTTAATTTCATTTAGATCTTACCATGTGCTTAATAGACACTTTCTTCAACTGTTATTTTCTCAATGAAAACTATTCTTGCCACTCCTACGTAAAGCCCAATTCCACCCAGACTTTAAAATCCCAATTATTCTGTTACATATTCCATAGACTGTTTAACCATCTTCTTTTCTATATATTTATTCTATATGTGGCAAGTACTTTTATGTATATTTTGTTCCTTTATGTATGCTAAGCCTGTGAAATGTGCCCAGAATACAGTGAATGATAAATATTCATTGAATGATTTGTATTTACATAAATATATATAAGCTTGTGTTAATTTTTGAGTTGGGTATGAATTTGGGACTCTAATATTTAAAGTGATGTGATATTCTTTCCACATAATGAGACTACATAAATGTCATAATGGCAGGAGATGAGGTTGTAATTTTAAAGAAGATATCAATCAAGTTAGTGATTTAATGTTCTCAAATTTAGGAGCACTTCTTCCTCTGATATTGTTGTTTCATTTTAGGGTTGTGTATCTTCTAACCTGTCAACCTCACAACTATGAGTAAGGTGCCCTATCAAAGCAAGGATCATCTAAATTAATCTTAGTATTAACATATTACCTATTCAATTTATGTCCTTAAATATTTGAGTAGATGAAGCTACATCATAGACTATTAAAAATACATTAATTATCAGAAAATTTATTTCTTTTATGTTATAAATAAAATAAAGCTATTTGCATGTGTTGATTTTATTATATGGCAAGTTTCTTGTCAACATTCTTTGGTTTGATTAAATATTTCTGATCTGAAAATATCACAGTATCAGCCCTCTATCTTCTACTTATACCTCAGCTACAAAAGTAAAATTTCATTTTATCTTGCAGAAACAATCATCTATCTATATCTCTATCTATCATCATCTATCTTTTTTTTTTTCAGAATTCAGAAGCCATGTTACCCCTCTGTGTTTTTATTATAAGGAGTAGGGAAGAGAGATATACCAGTTACAAGGCCACTTCATTCCGTCCCCAATATGTAGTTGTAGTAGCAGTCATAAAAACATTATTTACATAATATATCATATATATAGTCTCTTGACCATATTGGAAATTCACTAAGTTAAAAAATAGTATACAAAAAATGTTTCAGGCTTGAGTTTAAAGAAATGAACAAATGAGAATACATACTGCACTAAATGAGACATCACAATAAAATGGGGGGATTAAAAGAACTTTAAAAGTCTTCCTACAGTGATCTTACAAAATACTTGGTGAAAATATGGTATAAACATCCAGGGAGTTTTAGAATACCATAAATGCCACTCAGTGGCCATATTAGTTTGCTAGGGCTTCCCAGCAAAGCACTACACACTGGGTGGCTAAAACAATAGAAATTTATTCTCTCACATTTTGGAGGCTAGAAATCTCGAAGTTGTTAGGAGGGCCATACTTTCTTTACAAGCTCTAAGGGATGGGGTGCCTGGGTGGTTCAGTCGGTTAAGCGTCTGACATCAGCTCAGGTCATGATTTCATGGTTGATGGGTTGAGCCCTGCATCAAGCTCTGTGCTGACAGCTCAGAGCCTGGAGCCCACTTGGGTTCTCCCTTTCTCTCTCTCCCTCTTCCCCACTCACACTCTGTCTCTCTCCTCCTCTCTCAAAAATAAATAAACATTTAAAAAAAGATAAAAACAAAGCCCTAGAGGAGGAATCCTTCCTTACTACTTTCAGCTTCTCGTGGTTGCCAGCAAACCTTGTCATTCCTTGGCTTGTAGATTCATAACTCAAGACTGCTGATCTTCACGTGGCTTTCTCATCTGTGTGTCTGTGTCCAGATTTCCCTTTCATTATAAGGACAATAATCAATGGAGTAGGGCCTCCCCTAAACTAGTATGACCTCATCTGAAATTGATTATATCTACAAAGATCCTTTTACCAAATAAGGTCACCATCACAGGTTCCTGGAATTAGAACTTGTACATATTTTGGGGGAGGGATATAATTCAATGCATAACAGTGGTCTATATGAATCAGTGTCCGTGATTTCTTCCGTGAGAGAATTTTTAAAAATATTAGTAATTTAGGCCTAATATTTTAGACCTTTTAATCTCCTGTCCAGTGCCCCACTTTCTCTCTTTAAAGGATGGTTAGAACGAGGGCTACAATGAGAGGGGTTGGGGGCAAGAGGAATTAGAAATTCAGGCTTCAGTTTGGTACTATTGCTGAAATGTCAGAGTAAGGTTAGGTAGTTGTTATTCAGAGAGGACACAAGATAACTAAATTCAAAATTATATTTAAACCAATGACCAAGGAAAACTGCTAATGTTCAAAATCAGTCAGTCTTTTCAGTTGTCGAATTGTACAGTGGAATAAGTGAAAAAAATGGGAGAATAAGTGAGAAAAATGGGTATATTTTTAAGAAATTCTGTATGTGTGTGAATTAAGTGATTTTGTTTGTGACCTGAACTGTCAGGCTCTTGCTTTTAGCAGATACTGTCATGCACATGTGGTGGACATCATGGTCCTTTATTTAGATAGATCAGGCTGCTCTCAAACTACATCTTTAATTTGTGAATATTTTTTACCTAAATGAGCACCCTGGCATCTAAATACCAACATATCAAAATGAAAGTCACAAGTATGACTTAAACATGAAAACCTTATTAAATGACTTTACATTTTTCAGTTAAAAATGAGACCACACTTTTTTTTTTACAATTATTCAATTATTTATTTCCCTGTGTGCCTTTCTTTCTTTCCTCCTTCCCCATTGTCACTCTCCTAAATCAGCTTTTCTGTACCTCTCACTTTGACTCTTGTAAAGGCTTGATAATTGGCCTGCCAACACCAGTCATTTTCTTCTGCTCTGATTCATCCTTTAGAGTTTCAGTTAAAGATTGATTTCCCTAAAACACATCTCTGATCAAAATCTCCTATTCCAATTAAGGAACAAAACAAAAACAAAACTCTCCAGTGTTTCAAAATGTGATCCAAACCACTTTCCATTCATAGAATCCACTCAGTATTTATAACCTTTGAGACAATAAACATGGTTCATGCCTTCCCTTCCTTATGCATTTTCTTATAATTACCTCCGTTTGAAATAATGTGTCTTCTACATTTACATTTATCAAAATCCTTCCTGTTTTCTGGGGTTTGGCCAAAGAATAATAATGTCTTATGGCTCACTGAAATGCAGAGGGAAATTCCATCAGGACCACCCATGTATTAATTTATCTTTTAAATCAATCCAATTTATTCCTGCTACAGAAGTCAATCTGTGGTACTCTGCAAGTGTCATTTCACATGCAAGCTACATAGACAGGGCTCTGTGGTCATGAACTTCTAATCTAAGGTTTGTGAAATCCTGTATATAACTCAATTTCCATTATTAGGTTTAATACAATGTTTTCTTCAAAGTCTGTTTACTAAGCATGGAAATTATGTCTTCTCATTGTTAAATATGATGAAATTCTTCATGGTTAACCTCACAGAGTTAGTTCTCAGACAAAAAGGTGAGACATACTTCTTGGTTTTACACCTTGAAATTAATGTGTCAAGATTTAGGTAGTATTTGGCAAGCCGTTCTCATATTTATGGAAGACATCCATCTACCTACGTAATGACAATGGCAAGTGATAGAAGATAGTTTAGTAAGGGAGCATGAATCTCAAAGTAATATTCTTTCTGGAGTAATGGGAGCTATTAAAATTTAAAAGAGAATTGAACAATTTGGAATGATATTTGGAAGCAAGAAAATGCTGACCACACTTTTTCATCTTAAGAAAGATTAAAATGTAAGTGAATAAATAGTTCCCTTGACTGGTTGAGGGAAAGCCTACGATGTAGATTGATTCTTCCTTGAGAAAGTTCATAGGCTTAGACTTGCAGAGGTACAGGCAAAAGCCTGAAGATTGAATGGGCCAGTAGATTTGGTTGCAAATGAAGATATCCAGAAGATTTTTGAAATGAGAATTTTGATAAGGAATGATTACTATGGAAATTTTGTCATATGATAATAAAGGAAAATAGGGACTCTGTACACAGTAAAATTATTAGATTCATAGGGTAGCATCATGGGCAGTATAACAGAAGTGAGTTTCCTGGGAACTGAGAGGACACCCTTTAATCCGTGATAGAGAAGACACCCAAGGATCTGCCATTGGAGGTGTGTGCACCCCCAACACCTCACATCTTTTCAAATAACCTTCAGTATTCATTTTGTATCACAATGTTCAATATGGTCACCACTGGAAAAAATATTTAGCATTTGTTTCATCCAGTGCTTGTGCCCTCACCCTTCTTCAAACCTGGTTAACCTGGTACTATGCAAATCAGCAGAGGATGTTATGAATTGAAGGGAATAAAAAGGAGCAAAATTCAGCCATAATGTACATAAATAATAAAGAAATCAAATTGGATGAATCAAAATTGATTAAATATATGTGTTTTAAAGAGTATTTTTCAAGTAGAACACCTAGAGAATATGTCTTTAAAAAAACATCTCTTTTCAGCATCCTTTTTATCCTCCACCAACATCACTGCCTTCTAATACTATGGATAAAATTCTAGCTAACATGTTTTGTAGGGATACAGTCACAAAGAGGACAAGGTAACAACAATGTCATCAGTACCACTTCAAGACTAGGAAATAATTCCTCAACTAAACCTCAATCTCAATTTTACCTTATTTAAATATTTGATTCCCCAACAGATAAAATATTTTGTGTGATAACCCAAAAGGAGAGAAAGTTAGAAGAATACTAAGAAAGTTTAATATCCTCTGCTCTTTACTTTCTAATAACAAAGCACAAAACAGTTACCCTACATTGTCAGCTGACCCTTTCCAAAGCACACCAAACCAGTTTGTTGATCAGTTAAAGCTCTTATTTATTTATTTTTAATTAATTTATTTTAAAGTTTATTTATGTGAGAGAGGGAGGGGGAGTGTGCATGTGCACGTGTGCAATCGAGGGAGGGGCAGAGAGAGAGGGAGAGAGAGAATCCAAAGCAGGCTCTGCACTGACAGTGTAGATCCCCACACAGGGCTCGATCCCACTAATCATGAGATCAAGACCTGAACTGAAATCAAGAGTCAGTCATTTAATGAACTGAGTCACCCATGGCTCCCAAAGCTGTCTCTTAACCTACTGCCCTAAGGAATAAACTAGGGGGAGAATACTAATAAACTGAGTGATTTTACAGTGGTATTGGAAGGTGGGCATTTCTTCAGTATCAGGATGATGTTAAGATATGCTAGCTTTGGATTCCTAGAAACAAGAGGAGAAAGAGCTTTGATGGACAAGCTGTAAATCTTGATAAAACATCAGCTGGTTCACTGACTTATCTTCCAAGAGCAAATACATTCTGGAGCTGACAGCTTGTTCTCAGTTTTGCTTATAAAGGGGCAGGAGTTTATATTTTAGTTCCCAGTATCCAGAACAAATCAGAATTAAGAGCTCAGTACTGTATTATTTTTTAAAACAATGGACAGTTTTCTTATATGTAAAATAAATGTAACACTCACTATCTATCTAATGGGGACTTGTAAAGAGTAAAAGAAATAATATATATAAAATTCCTGGAAAAATAGTGCTCACTTATTATTCCATCACCCATGATAATCATTTAATAATTGGTTTGTAGTCCTTCATCTACATCTATATCTAAATTTATTTGTAACTTACGCATATTAATATTTATTTAAATAAATACATATTTTATTTAAATATTTAAATAAATTAATATATTTTTGCAATCACTCTTTTTCTAGTGATTTTCTTTTTTTCTATTATGCTATATATCTGAGATTCATTTAAGTTTTTTATATAGCTCTATTCATTCACTATCACTGCTGATAAAAATTGAGTGTTCTTTTTTCTTCTCAAAAATACAACACTGCTGCTATAACTATCATTTTTCTTTTGTTTTTGGTGTAGATTCTAGGAACTTTTAAAGAAATCTGAGTTAAATTGGGTCATATGTATGTACCTTGTTAATTTTACTAAACTATGCCAAATAATCCCAGAGAATTATAACTGTATACCTTCCCCAGCAGTGTATTAAAGTTCCAGTTGCTCCAAATTCTTTCCAAGATATGGTGTATTAGACTTTTTAAAGCTTTCTGTTTCTGTTGGAGATGAAATTGTATTTCATTCTAATTTTCATTGAATGGGATTGCTTCAAGTGAAGTTGAGCATTAGTGAATATGTTTATTTTCCATTTGTGTTTTTATTCTATTGATTGTGTGTTTTTAACTTTTGCCATTTTTTCTATTGAGTTGTTGGTGTTTTGATACTAACTGGTAGAAATGTATATATTCTGTCACTAATAATTATTGATAATATGTGTGCATATATCTTTTCAGTGAATAGCTTATTTCCTTCTGTGGTGTCCTTAGAAGTTTTGTGTTTTCATATAAAAATGTCATTTTTAAAAAGTGGTATGTAAAAAATGCATAACTAATCTGTCTGGACGTGCAGATCTTCTCCTGTTTCTTTTTCCTGATAGTCCTAACTTTATAATTTCAACATTATTCTTTTCTCTAGTAATTGAATTCTTGTGTTTGAAGAAATTATGGTATTGCCTTTTATAAAGTAGGTAACTAATTTTTCCAGCACTATTTCGTGAAAATACCATGATTTTCCCATGACCTACAATATATATCTGGGCCTGTTTATAATTTCTCAAGTGTGTTACATTGATTTATCTTCTTCTGTGTCAGTACCACATTTCCTCATTACTGTACTTTGATAATATGTCTAGCTATCTGGTAAGGCAACTTCTGTAACCTTGTACTTCTTCAAAACCTTATTAGTTATTCTTGTTCTTCTGCTTTTCCCAATACATTTTAGAATCAATATTTCAAGTTCCATGAAAAACTCTCTCAGAATTTTGATTGAAGTTGCCCTAATTTCCTAGATTATTTTGAGAAAGAAATGAAAATTTTACCATATTGACTCTTCCTACCCATAAATGGGGTTATTATTTCACTAATTTATGTCTTCTCTATAGTTTTCAAAAGCTTTCTTCATGAATATTTTGGAATTACTTTGTTATACTTACTTCATGACAATTTTTTGATACTGTTTGATTAATATAATTTTTTAAAAAAATTTTTATGTATTTTTTTGAGAGAGAGAGTGAGTGAGTGAGTGGGGCAGGGACAGAGAGAGAGGGAGACACAGAATCTGAAGCAGGCTCCAAGCTCTGAGCTGTCAGCACAGACCCCGACATGGCGCTTGAACTCACGGACTGTGAGATCATGACCCGAGCTGAAGCTGGTTGCCCAACCGACTGAGCCACCCAGGCACCCCTGAATAATATAATTTTATATCCTCTATATTCTAATGCTTTAATACTGGAGTATAACCATGTAATTCAAAGCATGTATTCAAAACGAAAACTGCTTGCTGGACTCCCTTTTTTATATCTACTACTTTGTACCCTTGTCTTGGGTTACCTAAATAGATAATCAATAGTGAGAATGGTAATAATACCAAGCAGTTGTTATTGTCCTATTCTGCCTACTGAACCTGACCTGTGTACTTTTTAGGATAATAATTATAACATGTTTAGCAAACTATATATCCCTACAAATTATTTTAATTAAATTGAATTCAACATGAATATCATCAAATGTCCCAAGAGGTCCACACAAAATGTTAGATACTGCCACTTCTAAGTGAACTTAGTAGAATAGAAGGCATTTATTTTATTCAGTGGAGATGTGTTCATTTTTTCTTATGAACTCCACACCAGTATATCTACGCCCATTGCCTATTATGAGATCTAAACTTTTACAGGAAGATTTAGATTATTATGGTGATAAAAAGTAAATTGAATTTAGAGGTAAGGGTCAATAACAGTACAATGTGCAGAGGTGCTTCATACATATTTATTTTTATGAGAAGAAACTTCTCTGAGCCCGGTTTGAGTTATTTTTTGCTACTATATGGGAATCGAGAGTCTCCTACAATTTCGAAAATTGGATACCAGAAATCTTTCTCTAGTAATGTACTCCAACAAGCTATAGAGACCAAGAATCCTAGGAGTTGGAGACAGAGGGAGTTGGATGGTTGGGAGAAGGACTGTCACACGTTAAGAGTGATTTGCAGCAGGGAGAGTATCTGCCACAGAGTCATGCAGACCATTTGTTTTGTGTAACTTCTATCATCCTCAGTTTTTCAATTATAAAACTGGTACGATTCTATTTATACTTTATAATGAAGATTAAATAATATAATACGGTGCTTACCCCAGAACCTGACACATAATAAGCACCCAGAGATGGTAGAAATGTAATCATACATTTTACAGGACAGACAATGTTACCATGGACAATTCATTACTTGAACTAAAACCTAGGAAAAAAAAGCAAAAATCATTATATTTATCCCATAATGGCAGATTTGCAAGGTCCTATAGAAGTGAACTTACGAAAGTTAAAAGATACACAGAAAATGTGTGTGGAATGACCTAATATTATTAATGTACTCATTTTGTAGGTTTCTCCTCTCACACTACAGTCTTATCTGCAACCTCTCTCTTCTTTGCTCACAATACAGGAGTCACCTTTTGACCCACCCCTTGATCATGTTGACAACACGTGCATTGCACACTTTGTCATACTTCAAATGCACACTTCAAATGCTCATGCCCCTATTGTAATGTGGCTGAGTCGTTCTTACCTTTTGGCCTCAGTGACAGATCATCTTTTCACTGAGGCCTTTCCTGATAGCCCTGTTTAATGCAAACCTTCACACCAACAGAATTCTCCATTATGTTACTCTATTTATTTCCTTCATAACATTTATCACAATCAAAAATTTCTTAACTTACTGATTACTTTTTCTACCTCATTAAAATTGTAAGCTCCTTAGAGTTAAACTTTTCTGATTTATTCTATATTTTCAATACCTAGAAAAATGCTTGAAAATAGAAATTTAGGCAGTTCTGCCAGTAAGCAAATTTATCATTAGACTGATCATCGGGGCTTTGCTGGATCTCCTCTAGTAGTTTTGATCTTGACTTCATTGAGTCAAGATCTTAAGTTCTTAAAAGGAATGCAGCATCTATCTTTTTAAATATAGAAATAGGCAAACCATTTATTTATATTATATAAACACATATTTATGTATAGAAATAACACACACACACTCTACAAATTGTTTCTGGTTGTTTTTTTCAGGATTATATTTGACTCAAACAAGTAATGCTTAAAGTTGATTAAAAATAAAATTAAGAACATATACTGCCTAAAATATTACTCATATATTCTTGTCTATCATGCAGGCATTAGTCATTGATTAGTGTACTTTTGTAATATTTTATATTTTAGATCACAAAATTAAGCAACAGATTTTCAATGTGGGATGCACAGGGAAATCTGACTTTTTACAAGAAAGTCTACTGAGTTTGTTTAAACCATCTGGAATCATACTGTTTATCTGGCACAAAATTGTCTAAACATATTCATTTTAAAATTGAAATTTGGGCACCTTGCTGGAAATAGAAGTAAATAATAAAACTACATTAAAATATGTGGTAGTTTCTGACTATGCAAAATTGATGCAGTTGACTTTAAGAAGTCATATGAAAATAATGAGAGACAGAGAAACATCATGACATAAAGTAACTACCAAACAGAGGAATTAGTTAATAGTTCACCATATAATAGAAATTATAAAATAATTAAAATATTAAACTTTACATAACTACAGGATTCTTGATAAAATTCAGTGTCTTCTCAAATGTATTACATTATATTCTTTCTGATCAATTTCAAGGTAAATAATTTGAAAATTTAAAATGACACTCCAGTGGATATCACTCCATCTATAAGGAAGCTCTTTATTATATATAACCTGAATCTCACCTCCAGTGATTCAGTCAATTCCTTTGTATTTTGTTGGTGAGAGAGCTGAATAACAGATCACTATCTTTCTCTAAAATAATTGGATCTGAGGTAAGATGTGATCTTAGGATCGTTACGAAGTTGAGTGGTTGAAAGTAATGAAATTCTCACTGATATACACAGAAGCTAGAGTGCCCGCATCAATATGGATTTATTTGAAGATATAACAAGAAGGAAATATGAAGTAAATGAAGGGGCAGCAGATGCAAAGAACTCTGAGCAAAGACCTCTGAGAAACTCCTTGTAATTAGCAAGTTTTTAACCTCAAATATTAGCCTTTAAATCTCACAAGCAACTGAGTCCACAGTTTAATAATAAAACCCCTTTTCACCGTAAAATGTCCACATTTGATGCATGAAGAAGGTCATTCTGAATTGTGTGTGTTTACTATTAACAAATATAATATTGGGCAAATCGTATGACATGGTGATTTCCCAAAGAAAATTTTACAGCTGAACCCATCAATTTTCCAAGGCTGGAATTGTTATGTTCCATGTTGTTAAAAGGTATTAAGAAAAGATGAGATCTCAGTACAGATCTACTAATTCAATACATTAGTCTACTAATGTCTGATTAGTCTACTAATTAGACTACTATTATTAGTACTTCTAATACCAGTAGTACTACAATATAGTAGTACGATTAGACTAGTAGTCTAATTAAGTCTACTAATAACATAAAATAATAATGGTGCCTATATGATAATATGATTGTCACATGTGGATTTTTAGATGTCAAGGAAAAAGCACTTTCTTACTTTTTTTGAATTCCTTCTAACAAGGGATTTCTTTCACCTAATGAGGGAAAGATTTTTCCTTTTCTTTATTGTTAAATTGATCCTCCCCATAGAAAGAGGAATGAATTCACTGAGTTCTTTGTTGGTCAATATCTTGGTGATATTGCTGAAAACCACATGTCATCAAGAAGCTCATTCCCCACCTTCTCCTTTTCATACAAGCCCACTGGGCCTGGCCCAACCCTGAAGAGGCAGATGTATAAACTAGCGAGTAGGTTCATTTCGCTGGATGTGGAGTAGTAAGGCTGCCTTGGCCCTAGGTCCAAAATGCTCTTTCCAAACCAGATTTAATAATAATGACATTAATCCTTCAACACAATATTGTCTTGAAACCCTCATGATTTATGGAATGTTTGGCAGACAGCCTATGAGATGCCCCTAATAATGCCTTCTATAATCTCTTTTCCTTGTATAATTTGCTTCTAATCAGTACAATATGGCAATGTTGATGGAATGTCCCTCCCACGTAAAAGATTGACTTCCATCTTGCGAGCCCACAATTCTTGAAAACAATTTAAGAACAATATTGACTTCATATTATGATTAATTACTTGCAGAATGTGTACATTCTAAAGGAATCTAAAATAACTCAGATGATGTTCAGATTTCTAGTTTGGGTCATGCAGTTGTTTTTGATACTAATATTTGAGATTGGGAATGTAGAAAGCCGATAAAATTTGGGGAAAACTTTAATAATTGTGGTTTTAAAATTATTAAGTATGATGCAGCTGCAGACATGCAAATTACTTATCCCACAGGCAGATAGATATTTGAGTTTAGATTATACCCGTGTGAACATCAAAGTTAAAGATATATACTTGTAAAATAAGAGCATGTTAAAATTATAAGAATATGTGGGATTTCTATAGAAGAGTAAAAAGAGTGAGAAGCAAGAGAAGTAATATGTAAGAGTCAGCTCTAGAGAATAGATTCATATAGGTACTTAAAATACCAAGAAATACAAGAAGAAGAAAGGCTAGTGAGGCAAAAGAGTAACATTGTGTGACTGAAGTTGTGATAAAACATATTATCATATGTATTTCAAAAATATATTTAGAACCTTGCTTGAGACTGTGGATGCTATATCCCCATCTTCATCCTTGATACAGTTGCTTAGATTTATTTCATAGATTTTGCCAATTTAGTTAAGCATGGTACTTTGTGCACAATCTAAGTATTAACATCCTTTAAAACAATATTAATGAGGCCAAGGTTTCTAGTTTGAGAAAGACTGAACATGCAAGATTGAATATATAGTATGCTCAATGGAACAGATATGTCTCATAGGATTAAATACGTTTAACAAATTGTCAACATGAAAGATATTGGCTTCCTTTAACCAGGAGGTTTCACCAAGGATTTAGATTATATAGAACCAAAGAGTTAATTAGAAGTTAGTAAATAAGGGCATTGGGAAGAATTGATTTTCAGAGACTGCAATTTAAAGAAAACTATAGAGATATTACACTAGATGTAAATGAATGGTCATATAAGCTTCCTGTAAAAGAGGAGAAAATTGAGCTGTTTATTCAGATGTGAAGAAAGAATCACAGAGAACAAAAACAATAAAAATCAACAGAGAAAAAGGTACAAAAGATGTAGAACATACATCATAAAAGAGATACAATGAGATTCCATAAAATAATGGAGAGGATATTTTCATGGTCACTGACAGAGGATATTGATTTGACAAAGAGTATCACTCATTGAAACTGAAGAAAAAAATAGTAAGTACAGTCCGCAATGCTGGACAAAGACAGATTCACTCTTCTAAAACAGGGTAATTTCATAAAGATGGTAAAAGTGTTTAAGTTTATTGCAAACCAAATACACATATGGTACACTTTGAAGCATACAGGGGATGGTAGTATCATAAGCAAAAGTTAGATAAACTAGGGCCAAATGTTTAGGCAGAAGGTTGAAAATTATTTTAAACTGTTAAATGCAAGAACTCAAATAAAACCACTTGAGTTTTGTTTCTCTGAATCACACTAGAAGGCACTTAGTGGCCTCTTTTCCTCAGTGGAGGAAACAAACAGAGAAACAAACAAATTGCAAATGGCCCTAATAACCTGTGAACAGAGAGAAGAGGATATAAGGATAGGAATGAAAATGTAATTTTATTTTCAACCTCAGTCTCTCCTGCTGACAAGAGGCTGTTGACAATTATGTGATTTTAGCAGAAACTGATTTGTCACTATTGATTCAAATTAGCCAACTCTATGCTTGAAGTCAAGGTAGTATTCATCAAGAGCTAAATTTTCTCCAACTTTCATATTAGCTATACATTTGTATTATGTATTAACTATAGAATTTTTCTGCAATATTAAAAGTAATAAATGCTTCAAGCAAGAATGTTGTTATTCCATATTGATTTAGTACAGAAATAAAGATACTAAAAGTGCCTAACTTAGAGGGACTGATGTAAGTATTCAATAAATGTTAAAAGACTCCTGTTTTCAGCCAAGATTGAGAAGCAAGGACCACATGTAGTCTCCCACCTGATTCAAAGAAAAACAGAGACAAAATAAATAAAATTGTTTTGTTTTCTTTTGTTTTGATATTGGGCATCAGGCAATAACAAAAAAAAAAAAAAACCTATTACTGAAAAACAGGAAACAAGTGAGATGAGTTCTTAAATTGTACCAGCATACTGCCACAGAGAGTTTCTAGGCCATGGCTAAGGTGTGAGAAACTGGAGGGGAGTCCTCCAGCTCTTGAATTCGAAGGGTATATACACACTAAACCCTAAAACATCCACCAGCTAACAAACAGTTACACTAATAAGAAAACAAAAGAAAGAATAGAATCAGAAAATAGCAAAATTAAGGTAATAGATTAAAAACTATACCAATAATCATATTGATTCCAAATGACTAAAACACCCTAATTAAACATAGAGATTTTTCAGCAAGAAGAAAAATGGTGTAATTATACATAACCTGCAAGAACTACATGTTGGGGTGCCTGGGTGACTCAGTTGGCTAAGTGTCCAACTGTTGACATTGGCTCAGGTCATGATCTCTCAGTTTGTGAGTTCAAGTCCCATATCAGTCAGCAGAGAGCCTGCTTACAATTCTCTCTCTCACTCTCTCTCTGTCCCTCCCCCACTTGCACATGCAAATGTGCTCTCTCCCTCTCTCTCAAAATAAAGAAACATTTAAAAAAGTAATAAAAATATTTTAAAAAGAAATACATGTTAAATACAATGACAGATTTCAAAGTAATATAATATTATAATATATATCATATTAACACTAGTCAAAATAGAGATGAGGTGCCTGGGTGGCTCAGTCACTTGAGTGCCTGACTCAATTTCAGAGCTCTGCATCAGGCTCTGTGCTGAGGGTGTGGAGCCTACCTGGGATTCTCTCTCTCTCTGTTTCTCCTCCAATTGCTCTCTCTCTTTCTCAGATATAAATAAATAAACTTTAAAAGAATATATAGCTATGTTAGGCAAATTAGCTTCAAAAACAAAGAATCTTAATTAATATAAAAATGGCCATTTCTTAAAAACAGAGGTGTTGGTTAACTAATAGAATAATAATCCTGAACAGTATGTACCTAAGTAAGAGAGCTTACAAGAGAATGATGCAAAAACTGACAGAATTTTAAGGAGAAGAAATACCAAATTATATTAGAAATTTCAACACTCCTCTCTCAATAATTGATACAACAAATAGAAAAATTAGCAAAAATATAATAGACTTGAACATTATTAATCACCAACATAATCATATTTATATAACACTTCACCAACTACCAGCAAAATACACATTATTTTCAAGGACATTTGAAACAGTTTTGCAGATCCTGGGCCATAAGTCAACTCTTGATAATTTAAAAGAATTTAAGTCATATAAATGATGTTGTCTGACCACAGTGAAATTAAATTAGAAACTAATAAGAGAAAATCCTCTGAAAAATCCCCAAATATGTGGAAATGAAATAACCTACTTGTAACTAACCCACAAGTCAAAAAGAAATCAAAAGTGAAATTAGAAAGTATTTTGAACTAAATGAAAATAGAAACATGCCATATTAGAATGTGTTGGATAGCGCTAAAACAGTAAATACTGGGAAATTCATATCTCTAAATGTCTACATAAAAAAAGGAAAAATCTAAATCAGTGACTTCTGCTTCCAACTTAAAACTCATACCTGAAGAACAAAACATATACATACACAGTTATCCTAAGAAAATAAAGACCTGAGAAGAAATCAAAAAAATTGAAAACATACACACACACACACACACACACACACACACACACACACACTGAATAAAACCAGAAACTGGATCTTTGAGAAGACCAATGAAATTGACAATTATTAGCAAAATAACAATACAAGAAAGTATACACAGTTTACCAGGAATGAGAGAAGAATCATCCCTAGAGATGCTACAGATAGGAAAGACTAATAAAGGATCATTATGAACATTATTATTATTTATAACAATTGGACAACTGAGATAAAACAGAAAGGTTTATTTTTTATAGTTTATTATTAAGTTAGTTTCTATATAACATGCAGTGCTCATCCCAACAAGTGCCCTCCTCCATGTCCATCACCCATTTTCCCCTCTCCTTCACCCCCTTCAACCGTCAGTTTGTTCTCAGTATTTAAGAGTCTCTTATGGTTTGCCTCCCTCCCTCTCCTTCACTATTTTTCCCCATCCCCTCCCCCATGGTCCTCTGTTAAGTTTCTCCTGTTCCACCTGTGAGTGAAAACATATGGTATCTGTACTTCTCTGCCTGACTTATTTCACTTAGCATAACACCCTTGAGTTCCATCCACGTTGCTATGAATGGCCAGATGTCATTCTTTCTCACTGCCGTTTAGAATTCCATTGTATATATAGACCTCATCTTCTTTTTTTTTTTTTTTT
>CM053574.1:113717353-113759768 GCA_028646485.1 Cryptoprocta ferox | reverse complement strand
TTTCCCCTCCCCATTGTCCTCTATTGGGTTTCTCCTGTTAGACCTATGAGTGCGAACATATTAGACCTCATCTTCTTGATCCATTGGTCAGTTGATGGACATTTAGGCTGTTTCCATGATTTGGCTATTGTTGAAAGTGCTGCAATGAACATTGGGGTACATGTGTCCCTATGCATCAGCACTCCTGTATCCCTTGGGTAAATCCCTAGCAGTGCTATTGCTGGGTCATAGAGGAGTTCTATTGTTAATTTTTTGAGGAAC
This sequence comes from Cryptoprocta ferox, assembly GCA_028646485.1. Classification (NCBI taxonomy): domain Eukaryota; kingdom Metazoa; phylum Chordata; class Mammalia; order Carnivora; family Eupleridae; genus Cryptoprocta; species Cryptoprocta ferox. Next base: position 113,759,507 of record CM053574.1, on the reverse strand, counting down.
CTCCACACTGTTTTCCAGAGTGGCTGCACCAGTTTACATTCCCACCAACAGTGTAGGAGGGTGCCTGTTTTTCCACATCCTTGCCAGCATTTATAGTCTCCTGATTTGTTCATTTTAGCCACTCTGACCAGTGTAGGTGGTATCTCAATGTGGTTTCGATTTGTATTTCCCTGATGATGAGTGACACTGAGCATCATTTCATGTGTCTGTTGGCCATCTGGATGTCCTCTTTGGAGAAGTGTCTGTTCATGTCTACTGCCCATTTCTTCACTGGATTATTTGTTTTTTTGGGTGTGGAGTTCGGTGAGTTCCTTATAGATTTTGGATACTAGCCCTTTATTTGATATGTCATTTGCAACTATCTTTTCCCATTCCGTTGGTTGCCTATTAGTTTTATTGATTGTTTCCTTTGCTGAGCAGAAACTTTTTATCTTGATGAGGTCCCAATAGTTCATTTTTGGTCTGGATTCCCTTGCCTTTGGAGATGTGTCGAGTAAGAAATTGCTGTGGCTGAGGTCAAGTAGGTTGTTTCCTGCTTTCTCCTGTAGGGTTTTGATGGTTTCCTGTCTCATATTCAGGTCCTTCATCCATTTTGAGTTTATTTTTGTGTATGGTGTAAGAAAGTGGTCTAGTTTCATTCTTCTGCATGTTGCTGTCCATTTCTCCCAACACCATCTGTTAAAGAGGCTGTCTTTTTCCATTGGACACTATTTCCTGCTTTGTCAAAGATTAATTGGCCATACTCTTGTGGGTCCAATTCTGGTTTCTGTATTCTATTCCATTGGTCTATATTGTTTATTTCTGTCCTGATCTTTATAATTTCTCTTCTTCTGCTGGGTTTGGGGTGTTCTTGCTGCTCTGCTTCTAGCTCCTTTAGGTGCACTGTTAGATTTTTTATTTGCACTTTTTCTAGTTTCTTGAAATAGGCCTGGATTGCAATGTATTTTCCTCTTAGGACTGCCTTTGCTGCATCCCAAAGAGTTTGGATTGTTGTATTTTCATTTTCATTTGTTTCCATATATTTTTAAATTTCTTCTCCAATTGCCTGGTTGACCCATTCGTTCTTTAGTAGGGTTTCTTTAACCTCCACATTTGTGGAGGTTTTCCAGACTTTTTCCTGTGGTTGATTTCAAGTTTCATAGCATTGTGATTTGAAAGTGTGTATGGTATGATCTCAATTCGTTTATATTTATGGAAGGCTGCTTTATGACTCAGTATGCGATCTATCTTAGAGAATGTACCTTGTGCACTCGAGAAGAAAGTGAATTCCATAGGTCAGGATGTAGAGTTCTAAATATATCTGTCAAGTCCATCTGGTCCAATATGTCGTTCAGGTCCATTGTTTCTTTAGTGATTTTCTGTCTAGTTGATCTATCCATTGCTGTTAGTGGAGTATTAAAGTCCCCTGCAAATAGCACATTCTTATCAATAAATTTGCTTATGTTTGTGATTAATTGTTTTATGTTTTTGGGTGCTCCTGAATTCGGTGCATAGACATTTATAATTGTTAGCTCTTCCTAACAATGGATAGACCCTATAATTATTATATAATGCCCTTCTTCATCTCTTGTTACTGCCTTAACTTTAATGTCCAGGTTGTCTGATATAAATATGGCTATTCCAGCTTTCTTTTGACTTCCAGTAGCACGATAGATATTTCTCCATCCCCTCACTTTCAATCTGAAGGTGTCCTCAGGTCTAAAATGAGTCTCTTGTAGACAGCAAATAGATGGATCTTGCTTTTTTATCCATTCTGATACCCTATGTCTTTAGAGTAGAGCATTTAGTCCTTTTACATTCAGTGTTATTATTGAAAAATATGGGTTTAGAGTCATTGTGTTCTCTGTAGGATTCATGCTTGTAGTGGTGTCTCTGGTACTTTGTGTTCCTTGCAATATTTCCCACATAGAGTCCCCCTTAGGGTTTCTTATAGGGCTGGTTTAGTGGTGATGTTTTCTTTCAATTTTTGTTTGTTTGAGAAAACCTTTATCTCTCCTTCTATTCTGAATGACAGGCTCGCTGGATAAATGATTCTTGGCTGCATATTTTTCCTGTTCATCACATTGAAGATTTCTTGCCATTCCTTTCTGGCCTACCAAGTTTCAGTAGATAGGTCTGCTACTTCCCTGATATGTCTCCCTTTGTATGTTAGGGCCCTTTTATCCCTAGCTGCTTTCAGAATTCTCTCTTTATCCTTATATTTTGCCAGTTTCAGTATAATATGTCGTGCATAAGATCGATTCAAGTTACCAGATAGATTCCTTTAAATAAAAGTATACCTAAGCCCACTGACAGGAAATATATGAAAAAGACATAGAAATAATAATTTATTAATTAAATATAGCAATAATAATTAGTAATAATGAATTAACTAAAATGATAAAAAGACACCACAGACACTAGAGAAAATATTTGTAAACCATATATTTAATAAGGAGCTTGACTACAGAATATATTAAAAAAACTCTTAAAACTGAAAATTAAGAAGATAAGTATGCCAATTTTAAAAATGGGCCAGGAATTTCAACACTCTCTAAGGAAGATATATAAATGGACAGTAAGGAAATTAGTAAGTGCTCAGCGTCATTAGACATTGAGAAGTGCAAACCAAAACCACAATGAGAAACTACTCCACACTCACTAGAATGATTTTAATAATAATAACAGACAATAATAGCATTGAGGAGAATGTGGATACATTGGAACTGTCACACTGCTGTTAAGAATATAAAATGGTATATATCAGCTTTGGAAATCAGTTGGCCACTTTTGACGAATGTTAAACATAGAGTGACCATATAAGCCAGAAATTTCATTACCAGGTTTATACCCAAGAGAAATGAAAACATATACCTATATAAAACTTTCTACATGAATATTCACAGCAACATTATTGTAGTACTCAAAAGTGGAAACAATCTAAATGTCAATTAACCATTTAATGCATAAACAAAAAGTGGTATACCTGTACAATGAAATATTATTCAATAAAAAAGAGCCAAGTACAGATGCATGCTAACACGTGAGGAACCTCGAAATCCTTGTGTTAAATGACATATGTTATACACAAAAGATTATTGATTATTTGAATTTGTTTTTTATGAAATGTTTAGAAAAGGCAAATCTCTAGAGATAGAAGTAGATTAGTGGTTGGTTAAGGCTGGGGTTAGTGAGCAGAAATAGGATTATCTACTAGTGAGAAAAAGGTTACTTTTTAGGGTGACAGTAATGTTCTGAAATTAAATTGTGGATAATTGCACAACTCTAAATATTCTAATATTGAACTAACTGTGCATTTTAAATGGGTAAATTCGAAGATGTGTAAATACATTTCAGTAAGGCTGTTTTAAATTAAAAAAAGGTGAAAAAATAGTCTAATAGCAATTATATAAATTAAATTTATGTTTTAAAATATCTCCATGTTCTGGGCTAAAATGGCTTCATTGATGAATTCTACCAAAGACCTAAGGGGAAAAAAAGATACCAATTCCACACAAACTTTCCCATGAAATTGAAGAGAAGCAAATACTTCCTAATTCATTCCATCGTATCAGTATTACCTTGTTACCAATCCAAATAAAACCTATACTGGGAGAGATAAATATAATAAAAATTCCTGACAAACATAAGTGCAAAATCTCTAAACAAAATATTAGCAAATAAAATCTGATAATACATATAAAAATTAATGCACCATGAACTTTGCCCTGCAAATGCAATATTGATTTAACATGCAAAAACCAATCAATGTAAATTACCATAACCACAACAAAATCATCCAGAGCAAAAACAAAACATGATTATCTGAATAGAAAAAGAAAAAAAAGCATTGCACTAGAATTCCGTGTAGATTCCTGGTAAAAGCTATTAGCAAACTAAAAGAAGAGAAATTGCAAAGACTGATAAAGGTCATCTACAAAAACTTACAGCTAACGTCACATTTTTGCATTGATTTATAGGCCAATTTAGGGAGAGTTTACATCATTACAATATGGAAATTTCCCAAGACTTTTCACAATTTTTTCTAAATATTTCAATATTCTGTGCTTTTTTAAAGTAAAACTGCTTTCCATTCTCTCCACCGTGATTTTGCATGCAGGTTATTAGTTTTTTCCTTATCCACTTCTACACTCATGCATTTCATTTTACCATTTTTTAAAAATTTCTCTTAACATAATATTGAATTTTATTCACTTGCTTGGCTTACTTTCTCCTCCAATAAAGAAAGCATTTAGGAATACAGATTTTGTGGGGCACCTGGGTGGCTCAGTCAGTTAAACAGTGGACTCTTGATTTTTGGCTCAAGTCATGGTCTCACAATTCCTGAGATTGAGCCCTGCATCAGCCTCTGCATTGACAGAGTAGAGCCTGCTTGTGATTCTCTCTCTCCTCTCTCTACTCTTCCCCTGCTTATTCTCTCTCTCTCTCTCTCTCTCTCTCTCTCTCAAAACACATAAATAAACGTTTAAAAAAAAGAATGCAGATTTTGTTTGTTTTGTTCACCTCTCTTCCCTAATGATTGGGAACACCTCAAAGACAGTGTTCAATAAATATTTGCTGTCTTCAGAGGGGTTTTTTCCTTTAATCAGTTAATATGCTAAATTACTTCTTTGCCAAATTTAATGTTAAACTATGTTAAGATAAAACTCAGTTATCCATTTTTGGGACAAGTCCTACATGTGCATGATTTAGGTTTTAATCCATTGTTTGCTTTTTATGCTAATATATTATTTTAAAAATATCAATGCATTTTTTCTGGTGGTAGCTGCAACTCTTTTTATCTTCTATGAACTTTTTCAAATATTTTTTTTCCTCCTACTCATTTGTTAGAATTTGTCTCTCCGTTGATTCCTTGGAAATTTATTTAAACTACTGATTCAATTTATTTAGTAATATTGATCAATTTTGTTTCTTGTATTTGTGTTGGTTTTATTTATTTTTTTTAGTTTATTTATTTATTTTGAAGGAGTAAGAGATAAGGAGAGAGCACAGGCAGGAGATGACCAGAGAGAGAAGGAAAGAGAGAAAATCCCAAACAGACTCCACACTGTCAGTGCAGAGCCCAATGTGGGGCTCGAACTCATGAACCATCATCATGACCTGAGCCAAAATCAAGAGTCTGACACTTAACTGACTGACCCACCGAGTCACCCCTCTTTGTTTTGATTTTAAAAGAGAGTTGTTTATTTAATCCAAATTTTAAAATGTATTTCCTCATTCTAATCATTCTATTTATCTTACATGCTAATTTTATGGAACTGAGCTTTGATTTAAGTTTGTTGTTTTGCTTATGGAATTAAGATTCAACATTGGTTTCGATTACCAAAATATTTTGAAATTTGTTTACTTTTTCCCTGATTCATCTTTCCTCCTAGGTTCAATTTACATCTTAATGCAGTAATTCATTAGTTATTTTATAACTTTACAAATGTGAACTAAGTCTTTTGCATCAAAAATTCCTTTTCTTATATCTTAACCTTGAATAGATAGTTATCTGGGTCAACCAGTACTCATTGTAAGTTACTTCCACACAATACTAGAAGGTAATATCTTCTGGCCTTTTCTGATGCTATTGCAAAAACAATGTCATTTCTTTGTATGTAATCTATATTTTTCCCTGAATAATTTGAAGATTTTTTCCGTACTTTATTTTTTTGAGGGGGAGGGAGCTTTCATTATGATATAACTTCATTTGGGTTTATTGTATCATCTGTTGGTGTTGTTTTATGCTTGTTGAACCGTTTTCTTTTTTTATATTCCTCAGTCATAATAGTGAATAGTACATTTTTTTCTTTTTTCTTTCTGCATGAAAATTCTTACTCATTTTGAATATATCTTAAACTTGCATTCATATTTTGCAACTCTGCATCTTTCTCAACAGTACCTTTTGACATTTTCAAATTCTCTTTCAGTTTATGGATTTTTTATTTTGCTTTGTTTAACCAAATATTTATTCATAATTTACTGTCCATTAATTTTTAAAATTTAATGAGTGGCTTTTAGATCCAGAAGTTCCATTTGTTTATTATTTTCAAGTTTGACAATTTTTTTAAAAATCTTGATCTTTCCCTTTGATACTTTATTTACATCTTTTTATTGTAAACTTGTACAACTTACATGCTTTTTCAAATAAATTTTCTTATTATTCATTATCTCAAGTAATTAAAGTGTGACTCAACCTATTCAAAATACAGTAGAATCTTGGTTTGCAAACATACTTCATTCTGGAAACATGCTTGTAATCAAAAACACTTGTATATCAAAGCAAATTTCAAGAACCGTTGGCTCAGTTGTGATCATGTGATATTCTGCCTCTCGTACTACTCATATTATAGTTAATATGTTATATATATATATAGTTAATATAGTTAATATGTCCTATAATAAATTATCAAGTTAAAATTTATTAGAAATGTTTGCTTGTCTTGCAGAACACTTGTGGACAAGTTACTCACAATCCAAGGTTTTATGGAACTTGCTGATTGTCACTAATGATTGTTTCTTCATGAATTTTAATATTTTATTTCTGAGCTAATTTTCAGTGGGGATATTTCTTAGGTCTTCATTCAGCTCATACTCCCTGAGTAGTGGGATAGTGTCTCCATAGCATTTTGTGTTTTCACCTTGGAGACATACCAGTGTGTTCTATGTTAATTTCTCAAGTTACACACACTGCAACATATACAACTTTTATTCCTGTGAGTTCTTCAATCTGTGACTGGAAACCTGTATTTCTCATTCCCTTTCACCTGTTTAAACAAGCCTGTGTTTCATATCACTGTGCTTGTAGCCAGAAATTACTTCGTTCTCCCTTTTATAGCCCCTGAAGTAACTCTCAGTTCCATCTTCAAGCCTCATGGTACTTGTAGGACATAGTTTTATCTCTGATTTCCTCACAATCATAAACACTCAAGATCATCACTGTTACAAAATCCAATGATTCCACGCCCAGTGGTGTTCCCATATTTTTTCATAGGTTTATGACATTTTCTTTCTCATCTATGTGTTTCCCATAGTTTCTGTGAGTCCAGTTATGCATTAATTCTTTCACATTCATTATATTTGGTATTTACTATTTCATTAGAAAAAAAAGCATATTCATGGTTATCCATTTTGCCAGAACTAGAAGTAAAGTACTTCAAATTTCTCAGCATTTGATTTCTGGACAGTTAGTTTATATTTGAAGTCCGCCATGACTCGTGCCTTGTAAGCACTGGGACACTTGCTACCTCTGTCTCCAATACAATATTCAATTCCCATGTTCCTTTTCTCACACGTTTGTTTTCTATTTGTTTCCTAGCCTGTTATTTTTCTTCCAGGAATGACAGCTCAACATAACTATAGTATGTGGTTAGTATTAATATCTGGATTTTGAAAGACAATTTAAAGTAAAAATGTTCCCATCCATGAAGATTCACATTGCAACTGCATCCACAATGGGTGGTGTTTTTCTCTTCCTCTTTTTCCAGCTGAGAAATATGCTTTGAATTTTTTTTTACTGATTACCTTTTTTATTAAAAAAAAAAAGTAAGTGAGCCAGATAGTATCAAAATGAATGTATGGATCAGGTTATGATACCTGATCCCCCCATGTAGGAACGAACAACTCCTAATAAGCTTCAGTAAGAAGCTTGAGAACCCTGAGATGGTTTCATGAGGCTACAGTTTGGCTGTTAATTAATTGAATTATATTTAGAGTAAAATTTTAAATTTTCCCTTCACTGTCAATGCTTTCAACAAAATATCTCCTTTTCTGTAGTCTATATAATGTAGGTTTTAATGTTTAAATGACTGTAGTCTAGATAGAATGACCAATATACTGAACTCTTAGGACATCCCATGTCCCATTTAATTATTGGACCAATTTTCTTTTTTTTTTCTTTTTTTAATGTTTTTATTTATTTTTGAGAGACAGAGAGAGACAGCGCGAGCAGGGGAGGGTCAGAGAGAGAAGGAGACACAGAATCTGAACACAGGCTCCAGGCTCTGAGCTAGCTGTCAGCACAGAGCCCGACGCGGGGCTCGAACCCACTAACCATGAGATCATGACCTGAGCTGAAGCCGGACGCTTAACCGACTGAGCCACCCAGGCACCCCTTGACCAATTTTCAACTAATTGGTAGGTTGGACCAATTTTCAACTAATTTCAGTATAAGTGTGGATATGCATTTGATGGCAGGTTTCACTTAGAATTATTTCCTTTCCTATCAACGTGTGGAAAATGTTTTGAACTTCATTAAAGTCATGCCACTAGCCATGATCCTGGGAAGCAGTCTGACAAGTCTCAACTCCTTCTCCAGCTTCCAAGAAAGAAAAATCTTCTCCTCTCTTGTGATTTATGTCAGTAGTTATTAGACTTCAGTTTTAATGGCTCAAAATCACTCAAAGTCTTCTTTTTACCTTCATATTTGTACCATAAAGGTAGTGTTTGTTTGATCTCCACAACTTTCCAAGTTTGTTTTGGCTCCAGGGCCACTGTTTGAGCCTGACGCAGGGCTCAAACTCACAAACTGTGAGATCATGACCTGAGCTAAAGTTAGATGCTTAACTGACTGAGCCACCCAGAAGCCCTCATTGTTTTTCTTTACTAAAGCGCTGAAGATGACACAATGATGTTATGGTGGTGCCTGAATATAGTGAAAGTCCAAGATATATTGATTTTTAGGAAGTTTCAAAGATATTATTATACAGAGATAGTTTTAATAATAAAAAGCTGTCAGTACTTCTGTTTCCTCAGACTTTCTCCATGATTTTACCCTTTTATGTAATTTTTATACAGTCAAAGCTCCTGTGTTTCTTCCCTTGAAATGACAATGACTACCCTTGAAGCCATAATTTCCATCTTTTAGAGGTAGAGATAGTGTTCCGTTTTGTTTTTTTAAGGAACAATCTGAATTAAGAGATTGTGGGATCCTATTTTCTACCTGGAATGGAATGAATGAGACAGATCTGTAAAGTGTCCTGTTCTTAAGGAAATGTCTTGGGTCATACAAAGCTTCCACCAGATCATCTAAAACTCTTTCAGTGGAGACAAAGTTTAAATTTTTAAGCAATCCATTCTATTGTTTTGCCATCCCCATAACTTTTAGAGAGTAAGTGAGTTAAAAGTCACTGCCCTTTTGAGGTTAGTCTAGAACTATCATGGCCCTAAATTGATTACCTAATTATGCACAAAAGAAGAAGTAAGTCATGTTTGCCTCAATAAATAAATATTAAAAACAAAATAAAACAACAACAACAACAAACCCCACAAATGGGAGGCATTTTAAAAAGCCACTTATTTTTGAAATAACACAGGAGGAAGTACTTGAAAAGTTCACATTTGCACTTACTATAAAATGGAAGGGGATTTTTATTCTACTTTCTGATGATGGCATGGGCAGAAATGCTTCAGTGTGAAGATCATTTTGATCAGCTTGATGATACAAATTCAGCATAGTTTGTGGTCACTTGTCAGAAGCATATAAATGACTCAGACCTATTTTTTGAGAAGAAGCCTTCTGCTGCCTCATTCTATTAACAAACATCTTGCTATGCCTATTGTCATCCAGAAATATCACATCTTGTTAAGACACCTACTTAGCTATTATTTAGGTTCAATCATTTGTTTCAGAGAATTGTTTGTAGATATTTCTGGGAAAGAGGGAGGGAATAAGTTATAAATCAACTTCTACATGTTTTAGAATTTAGTTTTTTTTGGGGGGGATTGCTTATACTGTTTTATTTGTCACTGGTATTTCAGTTACTGATATGCCAGTGACCGGAACCTTATCATTTAGTTGGCAACTTGCTACAACCTGGGAAGCAGTGTTCATAAGTACTGGGTTGGATCCTAGTTTTGCAGCTGTGATGATTCCTCCCTTCTCCCTTTGGTCTCATTGCAGGGTCAACAATTGGATACATGGTAATGACCTTGCACTATTTTCTTAAGGACAGAAAGTTTGATGAGATGTTGGTGAGCCACATATTAATTACATCACAAATGTGAGGATACATATTGGATTGCAGTTTGACTCTATATTTAACACACTAACTTAACAAGATAGCTATTTATACATATAATGATGAAACTCCTGAAAGACCTAGCTTGATTCTTAGTAAACTATTTTTTGTTGTTGCAGAGCACTCATTACCATTTCTCACATTATGGAGGCTCAAGTGTGGCATCATGGTTGTCTTGGTTCTTAGGAGAGGAGTGTGAAATCTAGTAAGATTTCACCAAACAGAATAGAAATTACCCCTGAGCAGAACTGTGAACACTACAGTTTCAGTCATTCTGTTAATGAATCTTGAAATGGTTGAGCAAGAAGTCAAACTTCCTAAACTGTATCTACATATTCGACAGAAAATATAGTCTTAAAATAGCTTTTTGGGTTTGACATGGATTAGTTTATCCCATGGGAAGGCACAATTTATAACATCAGAGTGTGAAGCGTAACTGAAAATAATTTAAAGTTCCCAGTTGGTGTGAAAAGGAGCATGTAAAAATACCACTCCTTGATACCTATCTTCTCTATGAAGATTGTGGACTTACTTGTTTCAATACTACTTTCTTTAATGTGTTCCATGAACATGACAACAGGTCTTATCAACATACTTCCTTTAAAATGTACCGTTTATTTTAAAAGGTACCATGACCATGAACATGCTCAGAGACAGCAACTGTTAGTCCTGCCTTATTCTTCCATAGTTACAGCCCTTCTCACATTTTTTATTTCATTTAAAACACTCAAGTCCAGGCAAGTATAAAGATGGGATTATCTTTCCAAATAGTTTTTTGAATATGGCACAGTGGCAAGTTGGTTTTCTACTCTTTAATATCTTTAAATTCACCCTATTTAAAATTTTTTCCCATTATTCAGATAAAGGTAAATGCCCACAAAATTTTCCAGGGTCATAATAAATAAAAGAAAACACTACTTTTCTTATCTACTTTTAAATTTTGACCCCTTATTTACAGTATCTGAAAGTCTAGGGAAGTATTTTTTGAAGTTATAGAATTGAATATAATATATTAAATACAAGATTCATATAGCTATGAAACGACTTGATAAATCTCTCTTGTTTTCTTTGAACCCTCTCTGTGTGACTGCAATTAATGCAACCTGGATAGGAGCCAACTTCAGAGAGTCTTCCAGAGTCCTGCATTAGGTTTGTTAGAGAGTAGAGTCTTGCAGTGATGGTCCTGAAATATAAACATCTATCATATCAACGGGAGCCAGACAGTTGCTCTCAGATATTTTTTTCCAGAACTTGAGGTATATTATTGTATGATTATTGCTGACTTTACTTTGACTAGAATTGTCATCATTCTCTTTGAGTGTGGAGTCCTGTGTTCCCAAGGAGCACTTATCCCGCCTCCTGTGCGTGGCTGAGGAGCGCAAGGCTAGTGAATACACTTCTTAGATATCATTCTAGGGCACTTAAAGAGGCCAATTTATGTCATATAGGCCATTATTTACTACTACTGTTATTCATTAATAATAGTTTCATAAATTTATAGATACAGTTTTTGGTAACTTGTTTTCTTTCGTTTTTTATATTATCAGTGGGATTCAGTAGCTCAAGAAAAAGAAGGATGATAAAGTAAAAGAAAGCAAAACAAGGAAATCATTTCATATATTTTAAACTTCAAAATAATTCTTTGAAACTTACCGCTGTGACATAAGTTTAACAGAAAAAAATTATTCTCCAAAACTCAGCTAAGCCTTAATATATTCTATGAATAAAGTTTGTTTTTACCTTAAAAATATGGATGGAAGAATCCAGGAGAGGTAAAAGACAATCCCAATTCCAACTGTTCTATCAAAAAGACAGCATGAGATGGGCAGGGGGAGGGGTGAAATAGACAAAGGGGATTAAGAGTGAACATATCCTGATGAACACTGAGTGATAGAATTGTTGAAACATTATATTGTACATCTGAAACTAACATAACACTGTATGTTAATTATACTTCAATTAAAGCAATAGAAGTAAAGGCAAATTTTAAAAAAGACAGAAAGAGAGCAGATAATTGTTGGGTGGGTCTTGGAGAAAGGGGCTGGTTCTGCATCCACTGGAGTCTAAATCCTGAGGGGAGCAGGAGGAGTGGACTTTCAGAGAAGCTTGAGAATTTGCAGAGAAACGTGGTCAGGATTTCTGGAGTGGACCCTGCGGAGGCAAGAATTATTGTCTGGGAAGTCATCTTGGGTGACCGACAATAGAAATGAGTTTGTCGTGTGTTCAGGTAGAAAAGGACCAAAACAAGTTCACGGACATATTTGCTGTACTAAGGTGGTTCTAAAATGATGCAGATTTTTTTCTATGCCAAACAATGGTTCAGAAGGGGCTCAGGACAAACAAGAAGCCCTGAAAAAGTTATGGAGATAAGAAGAAAAGAAACATAGACATAGACACAATAAGAATGAATTGCATTTTTTAAACCACCCAGAAATTTGTCCAAATTAAGAAGAGTCCAAGAATGTTTCATCCTGTGTCCCAGCCCTCATTACACTGATACCATGGCACTGTAAAGGCATCTGGAACCCCTGAGACCCAGAGAGAAAGAGGGGGTAAAGTCAAAATTGACCAGAAAAACAAAATTGAAAAAAGTGAGTTTAAGTTTCTGTTCAAATCAGAAAGCGAATTTGGATGTAAATTAGTTTCAGTTATAGAAATTATTTTTTCATGTATGCCAAGAGCTATTCCTATACAAATAATATACAACTTCATAATTTTCACATATAACTATCTACATTTAAGATGTATTTCAACAGATTCACAACTATATGGTCAACTCCTCTTTGACAAAACAGGAAAGAATATCCAATGGAAAAAAGACAGCTTCTTCAACAAATGGTGTTGGGAAAACAGGACAGCAACATGCAGAAGAATGAAATGGGACCACTTTCTTATACCATACACAAAAATAAATTCAAAATGGATGAAAGACCTAAATGTGAGACAAGAAGCCATCAAAATCCTAGAGAAGAATATATACAGCAATCTCTTTGACCTCAGTAGTAGCAACGTCTTACTAGACATGTCCCTGGAGCAAGACAAACAAAAGCAAAAATGAACTACTAACTGCATCAAGATAAAAAGCTCTGACATAGCAAAGGAAACAACAAAATTAAAAGCCAACCTATGGAATGGGAGAAGATATTTACAAATGACATATCAGACAAAAGGCTGGTATCCAAAATATGTGAAGAATGTATCAAACTCAACACCCCCCAAAAAGTAAATAAGCTAGTTAAGAAATGGGCAGAAGTCATAAACACTTTTCCAAAGACATACAAATGACAAACAGACCTATGAAAAAAATGCTCAACATCACTCATCATCAGGGAAATACAAATCAAAACCACAATTAGATACCACCTCACGCCTATCAGAATGACTAAAATTAACAACTCGGGAAACAACAGATGTCGTCAAGGATGCAGAAAAAGGGGACTGTTAGACTTTTAGACTATTGGTGAGAATGCAGACTGGTTCAGCTACTCTAGGAAAACAATGTGGAGGTTTCTCTGAAAGTTAGAGCTAGAACTAACCCTACAACCCAGCAATTGCACTACTAAGTATTTATCCAAGCATACTTATTCAAGGGGGCACATACACCCTGTTTATAGAAGCATTAGCAACAATAACCAAATTATGGAAAGAGCCTAAAGGTCTATCAACTGATAATGGATAAAGAAGATGTGATATATATATTTTTTGAAAAAAGGAAATAAAACATGAAGTAATAAGAAACAAAATAAAAAATGAGAGTTTTAGATTAAACCCAGAGTAAAACAAATATCCATGCAATCCATCAATCAATCAATAAAATATATTTCTACAGCTCTCTTAGATAATTGTTGGGGATAGTGAAAGAGTCACTACAGAGTTCTAGGGAAAGTTATAGGAAACTGAATTAATGAATTGAGAGGAAGGGTTCCACAGAATGCATATTATGACAATATTTGTCTTCATGAGCCTCCTTGAAGTTGCGTTCTTCCAGCACACTTCCAGACTTAATGCTAACACGCTCATCATTCCACACAACTACTACAAGGTTGTCTCAAAGCTCTAACTCCAAATCAGCATGTGTAATTGGACAAAGCAGAAATTACATTGGTGCATTGTAACAATATTTTTTAAAAACATGATTGTTAACTCTTTTCATAAAATGATACACTTCCTTCTTAAATTAAATTACTATACTATATAGTGGTACAAATCTTATCATTACTTAGTTGGAAAAAACCTTCATTTTTGTGGCTTTGGGTGAAAAATTCTAATACTATTTGTTTCACTAAAAAAATAAAAGCCTTTTTTTTACTGATCTTAATGCAGGCTTTAACAATATGATTTATGGTTTCAATATTTATTTTGATTTAAATGATGTCTTCCTGAAAGAGGCTAATGCATTCAAAGATTTTTTTAAATTAAAAATATGCTGGGTTTCTAGGTTAATTTAAATCATTTCAGATTTCTTCAATAACATTTAAATTATTGTTTTCTTTTAATATATTTTTATTATGCTAATCTAATATAAAAGTAATCTCATCATTTTATACAGCATATTTTGGCAAACTAGGTATATCAATTAAATACCAGACTTATGTAAGAGTAAAGACAAAATGGGGTTGTTGTGTTTTTTTCTTTTTTTGTTTTTTTGTTTTTTTTTTTTGCTTTTTTTATTCAGGACACATTTACTTGTTGAGAACTATTTAAATAATAAATAAACCATAGTAACTCCACTCAAAAATTCCACAGTGTAGTGAGAAAGATAAACCCATCAATGAATTAGGGTGAAAAATATAGTAGGAACAGAGAAGGGAGTAAAGGATTGTAGCAATGATTGTATCTATGTAGCTATAGACAGAATTGTATTTAGACTTCCTAGTTACTTCCTAGTTACTCAGAGCAGAGGTCATAAAATTCTCTGTCCTGCTAAATAAATAATGGTATGGAATACATCAAATGCTATTTCTGGAGTCTACTTAATTCTATTTTAAGTTCAATTTTTTATGTTGAGGAAAAAAGATATTTGTAGATGGAAACACATCCAATTATTAATATTGGTTATCCCAGGGTGGCAGAATTAAGTACAACTTTTATTTTCTTACTCCAAATTTTCCTTTTTGAAGGAAAGCAAAAATCCACTTTTCCTTAGAAAGATGTTGATTATGTAAGTAAATTAATCTTCTTGGTAAACACATTTGCTAAAAATGAATTCATGCCTTACTAAGGGAACTAGCATATACATCCTCCTCTACAAAATGAGGAATATTAAACAGGATTATGTGCAGGGATTTTCATCACAGTATTATTGATAACAATGAAAAACTGAATAACAAATTAGGATTTACTAAAACAAGACTAAGTAAATAAATTTATAAAATGGAAAATTGACTACCTATTAAAATCATTTTAAATATTACTTAATGTCATGGAGAATATTTAGAGTACAATGTTAAGTTAAAATTTATAAGCAGATATAAATTCAGCCAAATATCATCACAGGTCCTCTTTTGTTAGTGAGATCAACTGTGAGTTTGACTTTGTTCCTTAAACACTTCTTTAACTTTCAAAATCTCTGTTTTTATAATGAGAAAAACTTTTCTGTAGTTGCGAAAAGTAATTGTTTAAAGGTCATTTGAACAGAATGTAATTACAAAAGTAATTGGCCAGGTCATTTTCTGTTACTTGAAAGTAACAAGCGTTTTTGTTTCTTGGGTTTTGTGGGGGTTTTTTTTGGCAGGGTGGGGAATCACTATTTAGTCACCATCACACATTTCACCCACCCACCTTCCCTCTGGTAACCATCAGTTTGTTCTCTATAGTTAAGAGTAAATCTCTTGCTGTGTGTGTGTGTGTGTGTGTGTGTGTGTGTGTGTGTGTGTGTGTCTTTTTCCCTTTGCTCATTTGTTTTGTTTCTTAAATTCCACATATAAGTGGGGTGCCTCGATGGCTCAGTCGGTTGAGCGTCCAACTTCAACTCAGGTCATGATCTCACAGTTCCTTGAGTTTGAGCCCTGCACTGCTGTCCTCGCTTCAGATCCTCTGTTCTCCTCTTTCTCTGTCCCTCACCTGCTCATGCTTGCTTGCTCTCTCTTTCTCTCTCTCTCCCTCTCCCCCTCAAAAATGAATAAACGTTAAAAAATTCCACATGAGTAAAATCATAGTGTATTTGTCTTTCTATGACTGACATCTTATTTTGCTTAGCATAATACTCTAGCTCCATCCATGTTTTTATAAATAGGAAGATTTCATTCATTTTAAGGCTGAATAACTTTCCATTGTGTATGTGTGTGTGTGTGTGTATTTATATAGTGTGTATATATATATACACACACAATGGAAAGTTATTCAGCCTTAAAATGAATAAAATCTTCCTATTTATAAAAACGCACACACACACACACATATATATACATATATATATGTATATATATATACCACTTCTTCTTTATACACTCACCAGTTGATGGACATTTGGCCCTTTTCATAATCTGGCTTTTGTAAATAATACTGCTACAAACATTAGAGTTGGTATATCTTGAATTCGTATTTTTATATTCTTTGGATAAAGACTTAGTAGAGTTATTGCTTGATTGTAGGGTAGTTATATATTTAACATTTAGAGGAAACTTCATACTGCTTTCCAGAGTAGCTACACCATTCTAGAGGGTGCCTTTTTCTCTACATCCTCCCTAACACCTGCTGCTTCTTGTCTTTTTGATGTTAGCCATTCTGATAGATGGGAGGTGATATTGTAATTATGATTTGCATTTCCCCGATGATAAGTGATGATGAATGCCTTTTATGTGTCTGTTGCCCATTTGTATGTCTTCTTTGGAGAAATGTCTGTTCATGTCTTCGTGTTTTTTAATTGGATTGTTGGCTTTTGGATATTGAGTTTTATAAGTTCTTTATATATTTTGGATACTAACCCTTTATCAGATATGTTATTTGCAATATCTTCTCCCATTCCAAAGGTTGTCTTTTAGTTTTGTTGATTGTTTCCTTTGTTCTGCAGAAGTTTTTATCTTGATAAAGTCCCAATACTTTATTTTTACTTTTATTTTTTTAGTCCCTTGTCTCAGGAGACCTATCTAGAAAAAGGTTACTGCAGCTTATGTCAAAAAAGTTACTGCTATAATCTCTTCTAGGATTTTTATGGTTTCCTGTGTCACAAAATAGGTCTTTAATCCATTTTGAATTTATTTCTATGTATTGTGTAAGAAAGTGGTCCAGTTTCATTCCGTCAAATGTTGCCCAGTTTTCCCACTCTGCTTATTGAAGAGACCGTCTTTTTTCCATTGGATATTCTTTCATGATTTGTTGCAGATCAATTGACCATATAATTGTGGATTTATTTCTGGATTTTCTATTCTTTTCCATTGATCTATATGTTTTTGTTCCAGGACCATATTGTTTTGATTACTACAGCTTTATTTATAACTTAAAGCCTGAAATTATGATGCCTCCAGCTTTGCTTTTTTCTTTCAAGATTGCTTTAGCTATTTGGGGGTTTTTTGTGGATCCATATGAATTTTAGAATTATATGCTCTAGTTCTGTTAAAAATGCTGTTGGTATTTTGAAGGGGATTCCATTAAATATGTAGATTTCTTTGGGTAGTATAGACATTTTAACAGTATTTGTCCTCCTAACCCGTAAGTGTGGAATGTCTCCACACGTCTCAGTTGGTTAAACGTCCAACTTTGGCTCAAGTCATGATCTCATAGTTCATGAGTTCAAGCCCAATGTTGGGCTCCATGCTAACAGCTCAGAGCCTGGACCCTGCTTCAGATTCTGTGTGTGTGTGTGTCTCTCTCTGCCCCTCCCCCAGTCATGCTCGCTCTTTCACTCTCTCTCTCTCTCTCTCTCTCAAAAATAGATAAGGATTTAAAAAATTAAAAAACAAAAAATAAAGTGTATGGTGTCTGATATAAGTATTGCTACTCCGGGTTTCTTTTGGCATCATTTCCATCATAAATGTTTCTCCAACCCTTCACTTTCAATCTGCAGGTATTTTTAGGTCTAAAATGAGTCTTCTATCAGCAGCATATAGATGGATCTTGCTTTTTAAAACCATTTTGTCCTCTTGTATCTTTTGACTGGAGCACATCATCCACTTACACTCAAAGTAATTATTAATAGATATGTATTTATTGCCATTTATTACTTGTTTTTTGGTTGTCTCTGAAGATTTTCTCTGATCCTTTCTTGTCTTTTTATCTTTCATGATTTGCTGATTCATTTTGTGATGTATTTGAATTTCTTTCTCTTTCTTCTTTGTACATTTATTAGTGGTTTCTGATTTGTGGTTACTATTAGATTTGTATATAACATCTTCTACATATAACAGTATATTTTAACTTGATGATCATTTAGGTTTGAACCCATTCTTCTCTCCTCTCCAAGTTTTAGGTATATGGAATCATATTTTACATCCTTTTATTTTGTGAGTTTCTTGACTAATTTTTTTAGCAAAATATTTATTTTTATTACTTTTGTGTTTCCTATCATCATATTGTCATTTTTGGTCTTTTCTTTCCACTCAAAGTGTTGCCTTTAATATTTCTTGTTGGGCTGCTTTAGTGGTCCTGAACTCCTTTAGTTTTTGTTTGGGAAATTCTATCCTTCTACTTTTAAAGATAGTCTTGCTGGATAGAGTATTTCCTGGCTGCAGGTTTTTCCCATTGAGCACTTTGTACATATCATGCCATTGCTTTTTGGCTTGGAAAGTTTCTGCTGACAAATCCACTAATAGTCTTATGAGGTTTCTTTTGTATGACACTGTCTTCTTTTGCCTTACAGCTTGAAATTTTTTTTCTTTATCTGTATTTTGCCATTTTAATTATAATATGTCTTGGTATAGATCTGCTTTTGTTGATTTGTTAGGGGTTCTCTGTGCCTCCTGGATCTGGATATCTGTTTCTTTCCCCCAGTATAGGGAAGTTTTCAGCTATTATTTCTTCAAATGAATTTTTACCACCCTTTCCCTCTCTTCCTCTGGGACTCATATAATACAAATGCTATTATATTCGATGGAGTTACTGAGTTCCCTAAGTCTATTCTCATTTTGCATAATTCTTTTTTTCTCTCTTTGTTCAGCATGTTTACTTTCTATTACTCTGTCTTCTAGGTCATTATATCATTTCTTTGCTTCTTCCAGCCTGCTGTTTTTTTCCATTAAGTGTGTCTCTGATTTCATTTATTGAGAACTTTATCTCAGCTATGATATTCCCTATCTCCATGTTAAGAGTGTCACTGATGTTTTCCACTCTTTTCTCAAATCCACTGAGTATCCTTATGTTCATTACTTTAAATTCCCCATCAAGCACATTACTTAACATCAGTTTTTCTAGGATCTCTGGCTGTGGCCTTGTCTTGTTCTTTCATTTGGGACAAATCCCTTTGTCTTCTCATTTTGTCTAAATCTCTGTGCCTGTTTCTTTGTGTTAGGAAAGTCAGCTATATTTCCTGTTCTTGAGAGTAATGGCTTTATGAAGGAGAGGTCCTATAGTGCCTTGCAGCTTAGTGTCCCCTGTTCCCTAGGACCCTGTGCTTCTGGAAGTGTCTCCGATGTGTGCTGTATGCACTCTTCTGTTGTGTCCTGTGCCACTGTATCCTTTAGGCCAGTCTACAGAGGCTCTCTTTTCCTGTTGTGGGCAGAGTTTGGTTCTTGGCCTGAATAGATGTGGTGTGTTTTAACTAGATATGCTGTGGTCTGGTTGTGAAATGAGACCTGTTGCCACTTACACTTGAACTGAGGTCTTGCAAAACTCGTGGGTAGGGAGATGCAGTGTGGGCAGGGATTTAGGCTGGTCTTGTGGGGTAGGGGGCCTGCTACACTGGGACTGAGGCAACCATGACTGGGAAGGGCAGTTTCACCAGAGCACAGGGGTCAGGGCTTGGTGTGGGCAAGTGGGGAAGGGAGTATTGATGCTGTGCTGGCTTCCACAGGTGGCTCTATGTTTATGTTGAAGGGTAGGAGAGGGAAATGGCCAGTGCCAGTTCCTTTGTTCCCAAAGGGGTCTCTCCAGGAATGCTGCCTCTCTGGGACTGCTCCAAGATGAACAAATAATGTCCCCACTATGTGCCTCTGGCGTTCTTCAGATCACTGTTCCCAGGATGTATGTCTACAAACTCTTTGTCCTGCCTTTTCTCCAAGAGCAGTCCCAACGCCCCTGAGCCAAGCACTCTGGCCTTTAAAACTCCAGTGTTGGGGCACCTGGGTGGCTCAGTTTCTTAAGCATCTGACTCTTGATTTCATCTCAGGTCATGATCTCACCATCCATGGGATCAAGTCCCATGTCAGGCCCTGTGCAGATAGCATGGAGCCTGCTCTAGATTGTCTCCCTCCCTCTCTCTCTGGCCCTTCCCTCCCCATACATGTGTGCATGAGCATATGTTCTTTCTCTCTCTCAAAAGAAATAAATATTTAAAAAACCAAAACCAAAACCAAACAAACAATCCTCCAGGCTTTAAGCCCTTCTAGTTATGAACTCACAAAATTCCATCTCACTTTCCAAGCCAATTGCTATAAGGATTCCCTTTCCCCATGTGGGCTCCTGTATGTGTGAGCTTGTCTTTCACCCTCCTCTGAAACTGTGGCTCCTTCCCCACAGCAGTGGTCATGGTCTGTTCCTCTCCCAAGCTACATCTCTCCACTTCCTACCTTCTTTGATGTGGCCTCCCCTCTACCATTAGTTGTAGAGTTTTTTCTGCTATTCTTCAGGTCAATTTCTCGGGTAATTAGGAAAATTTGATGGTTATCTAGTTGTATTTGTGGGACAAAGCAAGCCTAGGGTCCTTCTACTCAGTTGCCATTTTTCTTCCTATCCCAAAAAGTAACAGGCTTTTCTTCCCCTTCCCTGCTCTCTCTCTTTTTTTCCTCTGTAATTTTTGATTCAGAAGTGTTCATACCAAGTTACATGGAATAATCAAGAATTACCATAATAGAAAAATTAAAAAGTGAGAGAGGCTGGATAGCCATGTTATAAAATTTTAATGCACAAATATCATGATTAGATTTTAACAAGCAAAATGTGGTGATTTTAAATCAGTTAGGAGATTTGATGTTTGGAAAGTGTATTTCTTTTCTCAATGTGTCCTCAAGAATGATTCACTGAGTGATAAAATGCAACTTCTGTTCTTGAAATGGAAAGCTGTTATGGATAAGACGTTACTATTAGTACCTTATTTTCCCTCACCCTGCCCTTTCTTCAAGTATATAAGGAAATAAAAGAAACACTTTCTTAAGTATATTTAGTATTTGTTATCATTGTCAAGATTGGAGGAATTAACTATTCTCCCAATCCTCATCTCTAAATTATTTATCCTCTCTTTATTGAAAATGCAGTTGTTTTCTATGAAACTCATTTTTATTCACTGTTTACATTCTTTTTTTTAATTGTTGCTCTTTTGAACTGCCTCAAACATTCTATAATCAAAAATTACATGATTATTATTTGCTGTCATTACTTTCTGAAACAAGACACAAATATCTAAATCATATAACAATCTTTACCATATAATTTTCTAGTCAGAAATAAAACTGTATTCTTACAGATTTGGGTGAAATTTTTCAATAAAATGGTTGAGATGGAGTGAACCATTAAGCAAATTCATCTACCCCCTTCTTCACAATATTTTAGCTTTCTGATAAAATGCTGGAAGTGTTTGCAGATATATGGCACATTTCACCAGCAGATCGTCATTTCCAAGACAAGATGTTACTCCATCATGGCAGTTTCTTCTGCAGATCCCACATTGATCATGATAATTCTTGTCTTCACAATGCTCTGAAAATGAGAATCGGAATGTGATATGGCTTCCAAGTGAAACTTAATATAATCATATTGCTTATTAGAGGGAGGAAATTTGAAACAAACAGAGAAAGAATGTGAACCTAGTCTTTTTCTTTACATTGGTTGACATATCCAACCTGTCTTGTGATGGTAAAGTCTTATGAAAATCATTATGACTCTAGAATGAGGTTTGGAAAGCTTAACTGGCCTCAGGTAAAAAGTGCTTCGGGGGGAAAAATAAGCACAGATCCTTTTGTTTTAAAGATCAAACCCTTAAATGATGGCTCTCAACCATGAATAGAAAGTAAAAACATCCAGAACACTTTAAGAAACAAAAGAAAACAATATCCTTGCTTCTTATCAGACAACTGAATCACAACCTCTCAAAGTGGTTCCTGGTCAATACTATAAAATTTGCCTAACTAAATTTAATGCACAGTTAAAATTGAAAACCATGCTTTACTTATTACATTTTTCTGGTATTAAAATTGAAATTATTATGTAATATATATTGATCTTAAGTTGTATGCATAATATAACACTAACAACTTTTTCCCCCCAAATGTTTACTTACTTATTTTGAGAGAGATAGAGAGAACATGAACAGGAGAGGGTCAGAGAGAATCCCAACTAGGCTCTGGGCCATCAACGCAGAGCTTGACATGCACTCAATCTCAGAAACAGTAAGATCTGATGTGAGCTGAAACCAAGAGTCGGATGTTTAATCAACTGAGACACCCAAGCACCCCAGCACTAAGAACTTTACAATTGACATAGAACTTATAACCTTATTCATTCCTGAATATTTATTGAGCATGACCTTTTTTCCAGGTTCTGATGTAGTCTGGAAATAAATATGTAAATAAGATGTGGTCTTTGTCTTGATTATTTCCCCATTTTATGGTAACTCTTGCTCATAAGAATGAATCAGTAGTTCAATTTCAAATACTATAAATGACAATAATTTTGATTATATTGATAAAATTACATCATCTATCATCAAACACTTTTAGAAATACAATCTGTAGGTCTGTTATTCAGGTATTTATAATTGCTTGAAATTAAGGGAAATGAGGTGTGTTTTTAATTACTTTGATGATACTGTCTTCCTCATCAAAAATATGATATAATATATGTCCTATTTTGTCCTATTGCAAGAACATCAACAAAAACTGAGTAGTTCTAAAAAATGACTTTGAAGTTTACTGGAAGTCCCCCTAACCCCTTAAGTCTATTAATCTCTATATTGACTTAGTATTTTTATTAAAAGAAGCCACAAAACACACAATCTGTGGGGGATATATTTCCCTTAATCCTCCCACTTTAATCCCCACAGATGCTATTTTCCTAGGTACTTATATCTAGTTTCAAATATTATTGATTTTGTCAAACTTCCCTTTTGGGTTTCAAGACATAATTTATTTTCTGTGTTTGGTGTTTCCAGTTTAACACCTTCATGTCATTTGGCAGCAATGATGAGAAGGAAATATTCTCACAACATTAACTTTCAAAGTGTTCAAAAATTAATTTAGTTGATTCAGTAAATAATTACACTTGAAAAGTCTCTTGAGCAATTATGAACTTCATACCCTAAGAATTAGCCTATTATTGACCATACATTCCCTGGAAAGAATTAAGAATTCATGACACAGGTTTTCAATTCTTGGATTTAATGTAGCTTTGGGTATGAATGGCCCAACATTTCTCTGACCAAGATCATATTGTCAAACTATATTTTGCATCCCTGGAGTACAATGAATCACAGTTATAAAAAATGTAATTTTATCGTTTTAAAAAAGTGACAGTGAGAGCTCATGGGCATGACCACAAAAGAAGGGTTTAAATATTTGACACTTAATAGTAAATCATGATTTAGTATAAGATTATCTACCATCTTCAGGTCTTAGTTTTCCCTTCGACTTACAGGGAATTCTTATTCTTATCTTTATGCTTCTATGTGATTATTTAAAAGAATAGATATTGTCTGTTACAGAAATCATTCAATCATATTTTTATTTAGATCATTATGATTGGAAATGACAGAAACTAATCTCAAACTAACATGGAGAAGGAAAACAAGAATCAAATGAAGGTTTAGAAAACACAACCATGGAAAGAGCTGGTATTCACTTGGACTTTAACAGCATTGGAAGCAGACCTTTCTCAATCTGTTCATCTCTGTTATGGTCTGTTTTTTGTTTGTTTGATCATCCCTATGATGGCTTCATTTCCATTTCATTTCCATTTTCATTTCAAGCTGGCATAGTTGCATTTATCTTCAGCCACCAGACAGCATTTTCCTTCCAGCTCTCTCTGCCTAAAACTGGTGAAAGAACTTCTTGATCCAACATGTGTCAAGAAACCAGAACATAGAGGACTACGATGGACCTCATATGTACAGACAAATCATACATTCAGGATAATTGACGTCTATGCCCATTTCATCATGTGACCATGAATAGCATGCCTTATCTTCTCAAAAACATCAGGTTTGAACAATAAAATATAAGGTCACCCTTCATATTTACCATGCACTAGGAAGAGAAAGCTCTTGGAAAGGGTGTACTGAGCTGACAACTTCAAGTATTCACCAAGATAACTTGAGATAATAAACAATTGCTAAGCACCATTGTTTTCAATGCTTAAAATTTTTTTTTTTACTTTCTTGATTGAGATGAATAACCTATATATTTTGCTTTGCAGTTTCTTTTTATTAACATTCTTCACCTTACCCCACTTTGCATATCACATAGCACTTCACAGAGTACTGAAAAAGCCAAGGAGTAGCTGGGTTTCTACTTTGATTAATGAGAAGCACCACATACCACAGAACTTTCTTTTTCTAAGGTTGTCATTCTCCAACATAAATTAGGACAGGAAATGAAATAATCTGATGTAAATCACCTGCTGCAGTTTATTGGGCTAGGGTCTAAAGAAAAAGTAAATAAAGGATAAAATTCCCATAAAAACTATTTGCCAAAGTGAATATGGAATAAGAAAAGCAAGATGTTAACATTAAGCATCATTTTAAAAGCATTTCAATGACAGACTTGCTCAGGAGTTCCTGAAGTTTGGTTGAAGTTCTTTATTCTTCAGCTACAAATCACTTATGCTAATTTCCTCCCCATTTATAAGTGCCATTCTTTTTATATCCCTAAGTGTCCCTGAGTAGCACAAATGTGCAGCCATGCAAGGGAAGAGTTTTTAAAAGGGCCAGTAACTCCGGTTTACTTCACAGTTTTGATGGCTGAAAGGGAAGCAATGGAAGCCATGCAGGGAAATAGCTCGCAGACAGATCAATCAGGTCTCTTGCAGGAATGAACCTACATTGCAGTTTGGCTCAAGGCTCATTTGAAAAAGTGTCTAAAGAGTAACTATATAATGAGGAGTAATTATAGATTAAAACTGCCAGCATCATTCTACCATCATGAACATGTTTAGCAAATAAAATATCTAAAATATCCACTCAAGCAGCAAATAGAAAACTTTTCTCCCAAGTTACAGCTCCTGAGATAATTTTTCTATCAGGACATGAGGATACTTTTCAAGTTAACAAACTAAAGTCCCATGGGAGAGTTACATAATTGTGTGAGGAAGGATGAACATCAGGTAAGCAATACTGGTTGCTTCTGTTTAGGCCTTATGAACAACAGCCTCAGATGAAAGTATTATTAGAACTTTCTACAACAAATAAAATATGTCCTTTGTGATACACTGTAAAATGGCTACAAATCCATCCCCCTTTTTCTTTCTTTCTTTATGTCTTTTTGTTTTTCATTCCCTCCCATTGCATTGCAACTTTGGTCACCAGCTGGAGTCAATTTTCAAAACTTTTGATTCTGTCCCTCTTGCACTGAGCTTGGAAACTGAGTCCACCCTGTACACTTGCTAATCTGCTAACACATGAGAGGTGAGATGGAAAAGAATCAAGCTCCCAAGACAGCAGCTTCTAACCACCTGCCCCATAAGTGAGGCCATCCTCGATGAGATGAGAAAGTCTAGAAATATCAAAATACTGAGCTAAATAATGATAGTTGTCCTAAGCCTACAAAATGGGAGGTATTTGTTGACTAGCAATAGTTAACTTATACATCAGTGTGAACCATGTGTAATTTTCATTAGATTAGTTGAAAAGGTAGATTCAACTTTTTCAACTTAATCTTTATTTTTACATTTGAAATTTCAAGTCAAAAGATCTTTCAAGTATCCTCAGGTGGACGATACCATATATATTTGTGTAGTGGCTGATTAACTCAATATGAAAATCTAATCAAGTATTAATTGGGTATATTTTTGGATGCTATTAAAGAAAAGGTCTCTGAACCAACAGGATCATTCATAGCACAGACTGTGATCTGAATCCCAAAGCACATAATTAACTGATCAGATTAGAATTGGGACTTATAAAATGTTTGCCTGGAAGAGCTTATCCCTGTTTTTTTATATTATCAGGAAATAAGTGATCTTGAAGCAGCATATAATGCATAAGAACATTGTGATACTGCTATAATTCCATTGAATTACATTTACTGTATTATTATATT
Organism: Cryptoprocta ferox; assembly: GCA_028646485.1. Classification (NCBI taxonomy): domain Eukaryota; kingdom Metazoa; phylum Chordata; class Mammalia; order Carnivora; family Eupleridae; genus Cryptoprocta; species Cryptoprocta ferox. The sequence goes on along the minus strand of CM053574.1, from coordinate 113,733,169 downwards.
TTCTTCTTGGAAACTTAAATACAAGTAAGATTCTCAAGGGACTGATATTGGAGATAAACCAAGAAGTTACAGTGTTAAACAAATGTTTACTTGAAATATACATTTCCAATTAAAATATGTGAATGACCCCATGATAAAGTATTAGGGAACAAATGGAGGGAAAATTGAGTTGTGCCACCCATGATCTCAAGAAATAAATAATAATAAACATATTATTTTCCAAGGAGAGTTGAACTTTAAACCGCATACACTTTGGATCAAAGTGGTAATATATCAAGACACTGTAAACCTTAAGACTCATAGGCTCAGAAGACAACTACATAACCTCATGTAAAGATATTAATATAATTTTTTCTAAAAATCTCATTCAGAAAAGGGGTAGCTCTTCCATAGAAAAGGAAATTGGAGCCACAAAGGGAAATATCAAGAGCTTGCTTGCATACATTCAAAGGGGTGAGGGTGCCTTGGCCTAAGAACAAAGACTTGTATGCTTCCGTGGCAGATGTGTTAATGTGGCGTGGAGCCTGTGTGGCTGCCTTGGCCAGTTGTCAGAATACAGCCCACTCTTCTTAACCCTGTAGTTTCATATCATACTGAAATAGCTGTGTAATTTGACCTCCTGGGCAGCATGGACACAGCAAGAGGACTCTCCTCGCGGTTTGGGCATCCAGGCTTGGGGGGTAGCATTATTTTACCACTTATATTAATAAATGCTTGTTAGGATTATTACTGACCTTTAGATCCATATCTTCTGTTACTTATATGGGAGAATACCAACTTGGCAGGTTTATGTCTCATTGTAAACAGGCCTGTTGATATTTTGGTTTTATACTTGCTGCCTAGGAGCATGATGGCTCTGAGTGGTCCCCTGACTGATGAGTACATGTTGCATTTGCAGTCACGAGTGCTTCCTACCACATATGACCACAGACTTTTTTTTTTATGTTTGAGAGAGCAAGAACGCACATGTGCGAGCGGAGGAGGGGCAGAAAGGAGGCTAGAGAGAGAATCCCAAGCAGGCTCCGCACTGTCAGCGCAGAGCCCTATCCCAAGTCTAGATCCCACGAATGGTGAGATCATGACCTGAACAGAACTCAGGAGTCAGCTAATTAACCGTTGGAGCCATCCAGGCGCCCCAATCCTGGCCTTGAACTGTGCTGATTCACCACAGCCGATGCGTGCTCAGGAGACCTGGCGGGGCTATGCATCCTGCTCTAAGTAACATCCCAGTCTGCTTCTGCCTCTTCCTTTCCAATTGTTATAGAAGTGAATTAAGATAACGCTGAACCTGGAATTTTAAAAAAGAGTTTTACTGTTTTTTAGATATTCTCTAACCACCTGGAGAGGCTCTCTCCTTCAGAAATAGGGCATAAGGGGTATCTGCATTTTTAAATACTTCACAGGTTGTTCTACTAGGATAAAAACTAGTGGTGTATTAAGTATTGAATAAAGTAAATAAAAACTATCAAAAATTTTCTCATTAATGTCTCATTTAAAATTTGCAAACTGATCTATGTAGACAGGTGAATCCTCTGGAACTCTTAAGAGGATGACATGCTGGAAGGCAAATACTGGCTTCAAGGTAGAGGCAAGTAGCTTACGTAAGCTGATGCTTTTGGTTTCCTACAAGAGCTGCTTTCACAACATGTTTACCAAGATTCTGTATCCAATGCTGCAAGTGGTCGTATCTCTTGGGAGATATTTTCTGCGTAAGAAATGTTAAATTTATCAGGATGTTGCATCTTGGTTTCCCTGAGAAGCAGCAGTAGCAAACCAGAAGTCTACTTAAAATAAGAAATAGCTTTAGGGAAACCTTGAGGGAGAGGTGATCTTTGGGGGCAAAACAATTTTGTTGTTATAGCTTGATTTTTACCTTTGTTCTAATTTAAAATGCAAGCTTCTAAAATGCAGCTGGAAATGTACCTAAACCTTCAGTATAGCTTCACTTTTTATTTTCTTTAGGAATCAGAGCTGTGTCTCTTCTTTTAATTCAAACTTGAAGGACTATAATCTTAATTAAATTGTTTTTACTATTAAATTATAAAATTATTCCTATGTTTTAGGTGTTTAGGATATTAAAATCGCAGCCTATAAAACCAACAGACACTGATGCAAAGAAACAAATAAGCATCTTTTCTTACTATGCATGCAGGTTTGTAACTCAAACAATAAAATGTGGGTTAAGTGTGGAGTTAAGATGTGTGCAAGAGCATGGCGGGGATGTGTAGGGACTCACAGGTGTTACTGCAGTGTACAAGGTAAGGATCTCTGGCTCTGAAGTCAACCAGTGTGACTCCAAATCCTAGATTTCACATCTCTTGCTTGTGTGACCTTGACTAATTTACTTAACCTCATAACCTTCATTTTCCTTGCTTATAATTTGGAGATAATAAGAGTACATACCCCCATAATTTTGTAGTGGGAATTGAGAAAATTTATATAAAACACTGAGCTTGGTATATGGCATGAAGTAGATAAGCCTCCATAAATGGTCATTATCATTATCGCTGCAAAATAATATAGAAAACAAACAAGTTAGGTTTTATAAGTAGAGATGAGTGAGAGAAGTTTTCTATAAACCAAGCTGAGGCCTTTGTATGTTGTGGTGAAGGGAATATGCAACCATTTTTGCGTGGATTTGTGAGTGGGCTGATCAAATGTGTGAGATAGAAGCATCATTTTATTAGTTATAGGTAAGATGACATTATGAGCTATGGGCACTGGTGTGTCAATCTCCACCCCACACTTAAAAAATTCACACACTCTAATATTCATATTTAGAATGGTGAAGAGAATATTAAATTAGGTAAACCCTTGAATCAATAGTTGCAATCAGTATAGATCTTAGCACATGCCAGAACATTTGAGAAATCCTACTTAGAAATTAGAGAAAGATTCAAATTGAAAGAGAGCAATACTACATCATTCCCAAACACCTTTTTGTTTCAAAAGCAGGGGACCCAGGTAGACACTGTTGTATTCATGTATGACCTAGTGGCAGGTTTAATAAGCCCCATGCTATTTCAGTAGGGAAGAGCATAAAAACATTTATAAGTATCTCATAGTGACCATGACCACAACCTAATAGGAAATTGTTATGATTTGTATCAGTGACAAAGTCACCACTATTATTCCACGTTTTTTTGCTTACCTTCATAATTGAAGAAAATGCTAAATTTTAGTTACAGGTTGTTGAAAATTTAAAAATATACGTAATCTTTTTTCCCATTCAGATTCATTGATCCACTGAATTTTATCCACAGACCCCTTCATGAGAAAATGGAGGCCAGGTTACTGGACTGTATGAAGCAAAGGGCAACTAACTCTCCACCTAACACTACTTCTAACTCTGCCATTTGTTTGTGATGTTAAGAAACAGGTTTTTATTTTATAAAAGTCAATTAAGTTTTAGAATTATTTCTTCAGTTTGTACATACCTCATTTATCCATTCATTGCCTATTTATTCTTCTTTCTGTCATAGTTGTCACAAGCATCATAAGGGGAAAGTAGATGGGATGTTAGATTGTTATTTTATGTAGAAGATCTCTCTACCACATAGACATTTGAAGGAGACCAGAGGAACTGAAATAAGGATATCTGGAGAATATAATGCTAGTGAGAGGGAATAGGGTGTGCAAAGGACCTGTGGCAAGAGTATAATGGGAATGTTTTGGGAATATCACAGATGCTAGACAGGCTAGAGCATGGGGTTCAGAAGGGAACTAGTAGAAGATAAAGGCAAGGGAAATACTGTGTGTGTGTGTGTGTGTGTGTGTGTGTGTTTGGGGTTGGTGGTGGTGGTGTTGGTGAACATTATATATTAGAGCCTAAAAGGTCATGGAAAAAAGCACTATGACTGAAACTCTTAATTAATTGGTAAGCTCCATTAAGAAATTTGATACAGAAGAGCACTATACGTTGTTTAACATTTTAATCATTTTAGCTGTTGTATGGAAAATAGAGTAGAGAAGAGAAAGGGGAGAAGCAAGGAGAAAGAAAATTGTGGAAATAATTCAGATGAGCAATGGTAGCTTAAGCCATAGTTCTGGTAAAGTTACAAGGGATACAGTTTCCATTTACTGATGTAGAGAAATCTGAAAGCAGAGTAGGGTCCCTGAAAATAGAAGTTAAGTTTTGAACAATTAATTTTAGATATTATTGTGAACAAATAAATATCATTTTGGTCATTCAAAATCATTAGTGTTCTTGGTTATAACAGCTTCTAAGAAAGGAAGCGAAGGATGTAAGGCTATATTCAGTACAATATTCCCTTCAAGGAGTATGTTACAAAAAACAAAATTCTAAAGCAGGATTCTGCCACAGATACAAAGATTTATTAGCAGGTAATAGAAAAGTTCTCTAAGAATTTCAGTTCAATTCTTTTCTTCTTTTCTTTCTTTCTTTCTTTTTTTTTTTTTTTTTGCTGTTGTTTATATTTTTCAAGAGCTCTAACCTCACCTTGTATGGAATGTTTATTCAAGACAAAGAGAAGAATATTCTAGATGAAAAATCCAGCAAATTTTGTGATCAGAGTCTGGTGACTATTCTCTAATCAATTTCCAATTAACAATTCTATTTTAAAAACAAAAGCTTTATTATAATTTCCAAGAAAGGGTAAGAGAACCTTATATGCTATCCATGTATCTAGATGAAACACAAAACATGTGGAGATTTTATTAAAAAGATCAAAGACCACATAAGCAGATTATTTCTGTATGAATTAGAATAATTTTGGCATCATAATTGGTTCTTTAGAAGACAACAGATTAACAACTTCAAATTTATGAACAAAGATTAGTTTGAACCTGTATTTCACTACACAAATCATTTAACACTAATATTCAAGAGTAAAATTAAATATAATCTTTGGAATTCATTTACTTTAAATATTTAATACCCACAAACATTTTCTCAATATTAGAAATGATAAAAAAAAAAAAAAAAAAAACAGGGGCGCCTGGGTGACTCAGTCGGTTAAGCGTCTGACTTCGGCTCAGGTCGTGATCTCACGGTTCCGGAGTTCGAAACCCACCTCCGGCTCTGTGCTGACAGCTCAGAGCCAGAAGCTTGCTTCAGATTCTGTGTCTGCCTCTCTCTCTGCCCCTCTCCCGCTCACACTCTGTGTCTCTCTGTCTTTCAACAATAAATAAACTTAAAAATATGATAAGAAACCAAAGTACCAAAATTGGTGATATTTGCTGATATGATTGTTTATAAAAGCATTGCATAGAATCCCCTGGAGAACTTACATTCAATAGTTAAATGAACAACATTCAAATTTAGAATATTTAATGATGAGGTTCCTTGTTTCATAATAGCAACACTGTCTATAAAAACTACGAGTAGGCCTAAAGAAAACTATATTCAAGACCCAGAAAACAAGAGCTAAAATATGTACTGGGAAGAAAGAAAAGAGTGTTTCTGGAGGAAGAGATTCAATATTTCAAGTATGTCAGCTCTCCTAAATTTCATCTGGGAAAGAAAACGTGAAAGAATAGCCAGAGAGCAGTGTAGGAGGGAAGAGAGGCGGCTGTAGGCAATGGATCAATTATTGCTTATAAGATTTGGTTAAAAATCTACCCCCAACACCAAGAGCACACTGTACACACTGTATGTGAGCCAATTTGACAATAAATTATATTTAAAAATAACAACTCAATCAAAATTGGTCTGAAAATATATTCTTAAAAAAAGTATTTCAAATAAAACACTATAAATACAATCTGTAGGCCCAAGTTTGAATTCTGAGTGGTGCATCATTTATAAGAACTGACCAGAAAACAAAGTAAAAAATTCTAGAAAGCATTAGTGTGTTGGTAAGTATGATTTACTACTTCTTTTATCATTATGTTTCTTAAGTTTCAAAATTATTTACCATATACAGCAGCAGCATCACAATTAACATGCACTGAGGATTTCCTAGATTCCATGTAATGTGAGAACAAAGCACTCACATGGATGCTGTATGTAATCCTCACAAAAATTACACAAGGGCGTTACTATTATCTCCATTTAGAGGTGAGAATAGGTTTGAAATGGTAAATAACTTTCATTCTTGCAGATAGTATTAAGTCCATATAAATTACTGTAAAAATCTACTATACATTTATACTATAAGCAGATAAAAGTTTTAAAACAAACAACATGAGGTTTTTGTGGCAATACTACAGAGATGATAAGGTGCAATTGAGATTCTCTGTTAGGAAGATATTATAGTTTTTGAGGTGAGAAATAAAAGCTTGAGCTGGGGAAGTGGAAGCCAATGTGAAGTTAAATTTAAGAGCTATTTAGGAGGTAGATAAATGGACCTGTTATCATTGTAGCTATTGCTTATTTACTGTTGAGCAGGAGTCCCCTGGCATTTCCACAATCATTGGAGATATAAGGGAGAAATAGCCTCACAGAATGATACACAACTAAAGTTTGTGAACTGCAAAGATTTTTTTTAATGTCTTAGGATGCTATGGTACAAGTTCAGAGGATTTGTATTTTGTGTTTGTACGTGTATTGTGAGGAGGGGAGCTCTTCTGTATTTATATAAGTTAGGTTGGTATGGGAATGTTTTTGATTTGCTTTTGCTTGAAAGAAAGTTTCAGGTGCCTGCTTGAATACCAGTACTATTGGTAAGTAGCTGATTATTTTCTGCCTTTGTATCTCTCTTGCTCTCTCTCTCTCTCTCTCTCACACACACACACACACAACACATCCTATGGAACACAATTTTTTTAAGATTTCTTAACTTGTTAAGAATAGTTCTTAAGACCTACTTCTTAAGACAAATAGCCCAAATGTCAATTAGACATTATTGAAATTGTCATTATTAAAAAATCAAAGAACATATTTCAAATTTCCTTTGGATTTTCAATTTTACAACTTAATGCATTGATACGGATTGGTTAACACCATGACTCTTGACTTCCCACCTGTCTCTTTGGGTATAATGAATACATTGTTCTCCAGCAGTTTCTAAGTTTTGGCAGGTCCTTCATCACACTGCTTTAACATACTTCCCTAGTATGTAGTCTAATTCTTAACACATGGGTTATAAACATTAATGTGTAAAAACCCGTTAAATTAATGAACACTCTATTATAGGAGAAAAATAGTAGAAGAGAAAGAGCAACAAAGGGAAGGGAAATAGAAGGACAAGGGAGAGAGAAGGAAGAGAAAGAAAAGGAGAGTAAAGAGATAGAAGGAGAGAGAGAGGAGCAACAGGAAGAGAACGTGTAAAGGACAAAAGAGAAATGGTAGAAATAGTGATGAGGAGAGAAGAAGGAACCTGAAATTAAGAAGAGAAGGGAGGAAAAAGAAAGAATGCTGTGATTAAAAGAGTGATAAGACCAGGAAGTCAATGGTCAAGCCAACAACTTTAAAGGTAAACAAAGGCATAAGTCAACCTTCAAAATAATGTAATGAAATGCCTCATTTTACATATTTTTAAACAAAACCAACCCATGGAAATAAGGAATCTTACCCAAGTTTATTCAAAGACAGATATTGCCATAATGATGAGATACATCATTAAAAAAATCTTCCTGCCTTTGGACTATGAAAGAGAAGCTCTCAGGCGTCATGGACCACCTACAGATGGAACAAAAATTGAACTCTTTACTAAGCTCCTCAATTCATTCAAGAGTAATACTTAGTGCTGACCCTGGGCCAATCTCTGTCTAGTTTCTTGAAATACATGAGTGAATCAAATGTACAAATATTTCTATTCTCTGGGACCTTATATTGTAATAGAGTAGACAGTCACTAATCATTAAGCATAATTAATATGGTAATTTATACAGCATTTGCAGTAACAATAAGTGATTTTAGACTTAAATGGGAGTGAGGGAAATCACAAGAAGCAGTCATTTCAACAGTAGATTACAGGACTGCAATGATAAGATGAATATTTACTTGTGGCCAACTAAACTTTTCTCTAAGGGCCATCATTCCATTGTCTTCCCTTAATATGCAGATGCTAAATAATGAACTGGACTTATTTACAGCCCTTTCTTTTCATCACTCTTTGTGTTTCATGATTTTGTGAAAAAACTATTATCTCAAGAGTAAAGTTTATTAGGCATTTAATAATAAAAGCTTTGGAAAAGCTAAAAAAGAAATTTGAGCAAATTTAACTATTAAAATGAAAATAGCAATGGTTCCAAAGTATAATGGTGAACCTTCTGGACTCTGAAAAGAATATAAATTAAGAAATATAACATGGAAAATTAAGGTCAAACAAAATGAGACAGACTTCTGCTTCTCATCTATATGTAGTAGCAGACAGGATTTACTTTCCCTTCTTTTTTATGTTTACTTATTTATTTTGAGAAAGGGAGAGAACGTGTGAGCAGGGGAGAGCCAGAGAGAGAGGGGGAGAGAGAGAGAATCCTCAGAGTGGAGCCCAATGATGCCAGGCTCAATCTCAGGACCTGTGCCGATATCAAGAGTTGGACACTTAAGGGGGCTCTGGGTGGCTCAGTCAGTTAAGTGCCTGACTCTTGATTTCAGCTCGGGTCATAATCTCATAGTTCATGGGTTCGAGCTCTGCATTGGTCTGCCTGTGCTGACAGTGTGGAGCCTGCTTGGGATTCTGTCCTCCTCTCTCTCTGCTCCTCCCCTGCTCGCTCTCTATCTCTCTCAAAATAAAAATAAACAAACATTAATTTTTTTTAAAAAAAGAGTTGGACACTTAACCCACTGAGCCACGCAGGCACCCCTACTTTCCCTTCTGGAACCAATGAAAATAAACAGACAACATTTATGAAAAAACGAATGGTCTTTGAAATACTGGGACTAGGCAAGAATGATCCTTGAGGGATGGAATACAAACAAGATGAGTTCTAGAGTTGCCCAGGTTTTAGACACTTTTAGAGACTTTTCAGACTATGGCAGAGGGCAGGGGAACTCAAGCAGAATCCCAAGGATTTTCTGAATTAAAGACACAAGCTAGAGGGTCTGGGAAGACCAAGACTGGAAAAAAATTGTAGGACAGACTACAAGAGAGGAGAATGCAGCACAGGCAGTGAATCCCAGAGATCTGCAAAGAGTCTCCAGTGAGTATTTAGCAAAGTACTGATCAGTGCTTGTGTATGAGAAAACTACTTGTGGGAGGCAGAAAGAGGGGAAGGAACCATCTAATACTCACATAGGGCCAGGAATAGTATCAGTTGCCAGATGGGGAAAACTTATAATTTCCAGGACAGTTAATAGGACTAAGGATGATCTGATCTCAGAAGTGGAGAATAACTAATGTTTCATTTGAATACTGTTCTAGATCTATCTAACAAAACATATAAGCAAGATTCAAATGGATCAAAGTTTTCTAAGTAACTTAACTGTTTCACAGAACAAAGCCAAAGATGGTTTACAGGAATACCAAATTATGTATCCAGCACCCAGAAAGTTACAAATCTGGTAACCTGTCAAAAATAACCAAGCATACAAAGAAAAAGGCATCATAACATATAATGAAGTTGAGACTCAATTAATAGAAATCTACATGGGGTACCTAGGTAGCTCGGTCAGTTAAGCATCAGACTTCAGCTCAGGTCATGATCTTGCAATCTGTGAGTTCGAGTCCCTCATCAGGCTCTGACAGCTCAGAGCCAGAAGCTTGCTTCAGATTCTCTCTACCCCTCCCTCACTCTCACTCAGTCTCTCTCTCAAAAATAAACATTAAAAAAAGAAATCTACATAGAAATCATACAGATATAGAGCTAAAACAAGCAGAAAATGACATTAAAACATTGTTAGAGTTCTATTCCATATGTTCAAAAAGTTAGGTAGACAAATGGAAGATTAAAAAAAAAAAAAGACCCGAATCAAGCTTCTGGAGATGGAAACTACACTGTTTGAAATAAAAAAAAAATATTGGGTTGGATTAATGGCAGACTAAATGTTGCAGAAAAGCAGGTTAATGAACTTGAAATAGCAAATAGATAAAATGGAATTTATAAAAATTATAAATAGCATGAGTGAGCTGTGAGAAAATTCTAATTGGTTTAATACATGAAACTGGAGTGACAACAAAAGGCAGTGAAGAGGGAGAAGTGCAGAAAAAATATTTAAGATAACAATGTCCAAAATTTTTCAAAATTTGCTAAAAACTATAAAACTATATATCTGAAAAACTTCCCAAACACAAGAAGTATAAAATAAACAATATCACCTCACATCATAAGCAATTTTTTTCTAAGTCACCAATAAAAATCTGAAGCCATATAGAGAAAAGACTTGTTATTTACAGAGAAATAAAAACAAAGATGATGGCAAAGTTCTCATCAGCACTAATGCAATGGAGAAAAGAGTGAAGCAAAATCATTAAGCTATTGAAAAGGAAAAAAAAATCTGTCAAGCTAGTGTTCTCTATTCAGTAATTATCGCTCTCAAAAATTAAAGTTAAATAGTCATTTCAGACAAACAAAGGTTAAAGATTTCATTATCATCATATATCTTGGCTATGAGATGTGTTAAAGAAAGAGCACCAGAAATTGTACCTAAATTGTGAATAATTGTAAAAGATTATTTTATTATATATAGTTTTAAAATAGAATTGTCTATTTAAACAAATATATTATGCATTTGAAATGTATGTATATATGGAATACATGACGACAACAACAAGTTCAGGAGAGGAAAATGGAAGTATGCAATTGTAAGATTTTTATATATGTGGATTTGTAAAACTTTCTTTGAAGGTAAACTGTGATAAATTAAAGATGTATTCTCTAATTCATTCTAAAGTAATCAGTGAAATACAGAGACAAAATAATGATGGGATACATGGAAAACAAGACACAAAATGAAAGACTGAAACCTAACTGTATCAACAATCACATTAAATGTAAATGTTTCAAGCACTGCCATTTAAAAAGCCTTGACCCAACTATAGGCTACCTATAAGAATTACATTTTAGATATAAATACAAGAATTTTAAGAATAATGAAAAAATAGATCTTGCTATCATAAGTTAAAAGAAGGCTGCAATGCCTATACTAACATCAGTTAAATAGATTTAATCACAAAGAACATTATTGGGATCAAGGGGTTATTCCACAATGATAGTCAATTCATCAAAAGGGCACATCCATGATAACTTTTTATTTACTTACCTAATAACAGATCTACAAAATACATGAAGCAAAAATTTATTGAGTTTCAAAGGGAAAGAGACAAATGTACTTTACAGTCAGGAGATCCGGCATCCCTTCTTAATTAATTCATAGAACAAGAATACAGAGAAGATACAGAAGATTTTAAAAACACTGCCCATCTACTTGAACAACTTGGCATTTATAGAATGCTCCACTCAATAACAGCCAAATGTAGATTCTTATAAAGTGTAAGTGGAACATTTATTAAGATAAAACAGGGACAATGGGGCACCTGGGTTGCTCAGTCAGTTAAGCATCTAACTTCACCTCAGGTCATAATCTCATGGGTTTGAGCCCTGCATCAGGCTCTGTGCTGACAGCTCGGAGCCTGTAATCTGCTTCGGATCCTGTGTCTTTCCCTCTCTCTTCCCCTCCCTTGCTCACACTCTGTCTTTGCCTCTCTCTCAAAACTAAATAAACATTAAAAATTTTTAAAAAAGATAAAATAGGAACAAAACAAGTGTTAATAAATCACAAAGATTTTGAGCTGAACAAAATATGTTATCTAACCAAAATAGAATCAAATTAGAAATCAATAACAGAAGAATTCTGGCGAAATCCTGAAATATTTGGAAACTAAATAACACATATGCATATAACCTGGTTAAAGAGCAAATTAAAAAGTGAATTAAAAAGTATTATGAACAGGGGCACTGGGTGGCTCAGTCGGTTAAGTGTCAACTTCAGCTAAGGTCATGATCTCACAGGTTCATGAGTTCGAGCCCCGCCTCAGGCTCTGTGCTGACAACTCAGAGCCTGGAGCCTGCTTTGGATTCTGTGTCTCCTTTCTCTCTACGCACCTCCCCTGCTCACACTCTGTCTCTCTCTCTCTCAAAAATGAATAAACTTAAAAAAGTATTATTAACTGAATAAAAATGAAAATATAACATTAGAATTTGTGGGATGCTTCTAAAGCAACACTTGAGCCAAATTTTATAATACTAAATACTCATACTATAAAAAAGAAAGTTCTCAAATTATGACTTCAGCTTCCACTTTCAGATGTTGGATAAATCAGCACAAATGAAACACAGGGTAAGCAGAGGAAACAGAATAATAATGATAAAAGGAGAAATGAATAATGAGACAGGAAAACAATAGAGAAAACGGAGCAAAGAGTGGTTTTCTTGAGATTGATTAATTTTTAAACGTATAACCTAAATGATTAGGAAATAGGAGAGAAAAGAGATTGACTTTCCTCTGGGATAATAAGGTGGTCTGTCAGCTTTTCTTTAGAAATTCTTAGATATGTGTAGAGTCCTCTAATCACCAACTTGGGAGGGAGAGTTTCAGCTGTGAAGCAAAGAAAGGTGGACCAAGAGACACCAACATTCTGTATGAGGATACCCTCTTAATTCCCCAAATGTAGCCTGGAACCCTTTTCACCCCCTATATCAGCACTTTGGGTTTCTAAGTCTAAGAACATTCCTGTTTAATTTCTCTAGAAACCACATTTCAGGGGTCCTATTGGGTAGAGCTGCACATGCAGAGGTCATTGAAAGACTTAATGAACAACTATTATTTTCACATTTTCTCAACCACACACTATGGTAGCTAATGCATCCAATTCCTGGAAAATGATGACATCTTCTAATTGACTTGCCTGGCTACTTTGTTCTTCCTTTCTGTGGATTTTGTTAAGTTTATTTATTTTGAGACAGAGAGAGAGAGAGAGAGCAGGAGAGGGGCAGAGAGAGAGAGAGAGAGAGAGAGAGAAAGAGAATCCCAAGCAGGCTCTGCACTGACAGCGCAGAGCCCAACACAGGGCTGGAATCCACAGACTGTGAGATCATGACCTGAGCTGAAATCAAGAGTCAGACACTTAACTGACTGAGTCATCCAAGCACCCCACCTTTCTGTGATTTATGGGTTTTAAGTTACCCGATCTACAAATTACTCACCTTCATTTGAATTTTTTCTATACGATTTTTGATATCTCCCAGTTTCACGAAATACAGAGCTTATGATTCATTTCCTTATACTCCTTATTTCTTTGCATACCTTTAAGTGGTTTTTAATAGTCCTGATAATGCCACCTGTAGAGTTTTCCCAATATCATCCATTGCATGGAGTTAATATGGTCTCTGTTTTTTTTTTAATCCAGAAGAGTTCAACAGCTTTTCTTTGTCTTTCTTAACATTATTTCTTGTTTTTTATTTATTGTTTATTATTTGTTGAAGACATAAAAGCCAGATGTTTTGTAGAATCTTTTTTTAAGTTTATTTATTTATTTTGAGAGAGATGGAGAGAGAGTGGAGAAGGGTCAGAGAAAGAGGGAGAGAGGGAAAATACCAGGCCATCTCTGCAGGGTCAGTGCACAGAGCCCTACATGGGGTTTGAACTCAGGAAACCATGAGATCAGACCCTGAGCCAAAATCAAGAATTAGATGCCTAACCACCTGAGCCACCCAGGCACCCCAAATCTTAATTGGGTTTTTCAACGTTTCTTCATGATTAGATGTATTTTATCTAACAAAAATATTGCATAAGAGATGCTGCATTCTTTTTGATGTCTCCTATTCCAAGGCACATGATGTTAATTCCTCTCCCATTCTTGCTCTCTCTCTCCCTCTCTCTCTCTCTAAGTAAATAAATAAACATTGAAAAAATGAAACAGCAAAACTACAAATTAGATTTAAAGATTTATTTGTGATTGTATTTATCTTTATCTTGAAAGTACATAGTCAAAACAATACTATGTTCAAAACCTATTTGGACTTGTATCCCTTTTTGCTGTGCCATTATTTCATTCACTTGCAATACATGTAGGTTCACTGAGATCTGTTTGTTTTCAAAATATAGAGGTTGTGTCTGATAGTTTTAAATCAAAATAAAGCATTAGGATAATGATCACTTAACAAATACTTTGAAATGATTCCTGTATAGGTGCATTCATCTCATTATTTTAAAACACATTTATATTCTACATGATACCAACATAATCAAATCTGACAAAAGATTTTAGTCCACTTTCTAAGATCAGGTTTCATTGTTTCCAGAGTGTACAAATCGTACAAATGATGCCTGTATAACTTTAAATAATTTGGAGGAAACTGTATTTATTTGAGTGATTTGGATCCCCTTTATTTAAACAGGTATATATACACATATTTTTTTTCTAAATTTCATTTTGAAGAGAGGGTCTTATTTTGAAAATTTGTTACTCTTTGATCTTAGTAGACATTTCAGGAAAAGGAAGTTTTTACATGTACAAAATTGATATTTTTGCAATATTTTGATGTGCAAATTAAGACACAGTACTTCCTTATAGCTGAATAAGAACAGATGCATATGATGAATATAAGAAAAACAGAAACAGATGGCGTATCAAATTTATATCATCTTAATTTATCCCTTTTTATGTAACACAATTACTGTAGCAAGAATACTATATTTAACTGGTTTTCTTAGAATCTGCTGGTACCCTAAAGAAACAAAATGGCTTTTTAAAATGTACCTCATACATACACGCATACAGTGTTTTGATGTTATTGTTATTGGGATGTAGCAACTTTCTCAATTAAAAAGCACACAAACTCACATTACACTCTGAATTTGTATGAGGCAATGTAGTTACTGATCTTCCACTAATCAATTAAAATTTTAAATAAAGTATGTTTCATAGGAAACTATTTCTCTATCACCAGCAGAAAAGGAGATGTTTATTTCCCTTTCACTCCAGAAGGAACATATGTGTAACTCCCTTTGCTTTTCTATGATATACTTTCATGAACTAATTTTAAAAGTATTAATTTTACCACTTTTACCATGACAAAGCACTTCTTTACATACATTTGGAAGCAAATTTTGATGCAAGATAAGTTCAGCTTCGAATATTAAAAAAAGTTAAAGAAAGCATTCAGGCAATTATATGAAAAATACAGATGTCTAAAATCCTCCCAGGCTTTTGAAAATCAAGAAGGATTTAGTCTTGGATTATCCTGATTGGTAAAATTGACTAAATAAACTTAATTCTCTATTAGATTATTTTTGTGTGATTACAGACTTGAATTAAATCAATGTTCATGACAAGTCTGGATAATTTGCGTTGCCAAATCCTCTTTCCTTCCGTAGACATTTTGTCAGTTTTTTCAAGTTTCTTACAATCTTTCTTGTTCTAAATTATGAACATATAGATCACTCTGTAATACAGTCGAACAACATTTTCCAACACAATAGAAAGTATGTGCAGTCTTGGGGACAGCTAAATTAGTTTCAACTTTTCATCAAGTCGCATTATTGACTAACCTATGGTCCCAACATTTAAACCCTTACACAAATCTTATAAAATTAACTTGCTTGTGGTTGAACTTAAAGGGTATGGATCCTTTCACTGGTTTCATGATTATAGAGTCTCCTTGCAGTCAATGTTGTGATAACATGCTTTGTACCCTCTCTATGTGTATGTTTGTAGACCTATGTATCAAATCTCATTAATTCTTACTGCAAGTAGATGTACATATATAAGTAATACATATGAACATATAACAAACATAAGTAGAATGTAGCAAATACATATAAAATATTTTTAGTAGGGTGGTTTTTAACCTCCACATTTTTGGAGGTTTTCCAGACTTTTTCCTGGGATTGATTTCAAGTTTTATAGCCTTGTGTTCCAAAAGTGTGCATGGTATGATCTCAATTCGTTTGTATTTATGGAGGGCTGC
>CM053574.1:113674276-113716853 GCA_028646485.1 Cryptoprocta ferox | reverse complement strand
TATTTTTAAGGCAAGACTATATCCAACCAACATAAAATCTAATCTTGGCCATTTTTTTATGTTGTCAGACTTACTACTTAGAAAATATACTGAGTTTTTCATTAATTTTAGTTAGAGTTCACAACAAGAATGCAAAATATGATAAGAAGTGAAGTAGAAGTAGAAGTAGATGAGTCAGATTAAAAAGCAATCAAACTAATAATTAAATTATCTGTCTCATATTATCTCTTTGACTATAAGTATTTCTTTGAATGTTCGCTGCATAATGTAAATAGCTTTCCTACTACAGTGACACTTGCAATTACAGATAAGGTATGCAAACATATTTGTACTCTAGCGAGGTCTTTAACCAGAAAATAATGTTGTGCTAATATCATTTTGCTTAAGAATATGGGGCGTCATTAATTTGGTGTTCATTTTAAGGTATAAAAGTGATTAATTAGTCAAGACAACCTGGTATATGAAACATAATTATAAAGTCATCTAGCAAGTCAGTCTTTTTCATGTTTGTATAATGCTTTCCTAAATTAAAATATAATGGGTTTGGAACATAATTAAGATAACACAAGGCAAATCACACACACAAACACACACACACGCACAAACTTAAGAAACAAAATATTTGTAGATAAAGAATACTGAGTTTAGAAAATTACAGAATATAATTATATTTATAGAAACAGGTTTTATTTAATCTAAAACGTTAGGACTAGTATGCCTATGTACATTTAAAGAAATGATGCTTTCATACAAATTTAAATCACGTTATATTTTGTTTTGTGAACCAATTTGTACCAGGAATTATGCTGATTCTATGATATATATTATCTAATTAAATGGGAGGATTCAGCCAGAGCCAGGAATGTAAATAAACTTAACAGTGGAAAAGAAAATAATGATATTCATTCATGCATCAAATATTGATTGGGTCCCACTAGGCGCAAGTCACTGAACTCCATACTATGTACCTTATTATTAGATTCAGAAAAAATTAAAAAGGAAACTTGTCACTGGGAAAGAATTTTATAGATGACAAAAATGAGGAACGTGTGAAGTGCTTTGAGGAAACAGTGGAGATAAGTATAATTAAGGATCAGAAAGGAGGAAATGAAGGCAGAGGTGAAACCAACAGGAAAATCTGTATTAAGGTGACAACATTTTTCTGCTTCTTTGAGGATAGGAAGAAATGGTATATACAAGTGAAAATGAGAGAGAGACGGGAATACATAGAAAAGGAAATATGGAAGTTAAGATACAAAGGTATAAAAGTACAAAGTTTATGAAAGAAAAGAAACTTTCACATTTTCTATTATTATTAAACTTTATTAAATTAGTAAAGTTTTTTTTAAGTGTAAGACTTTTTTCATAGCTTGAAAACCTGAGTTGCAATTAAAAATTTAAAGGGTAAATAAAAGCTTGACTTCAGTTTCTGTATTGGACAGATGCTATTTTCTTCCACCAAGAATCTATTTACCTTTCTTCTGGTTAAATAAGAAGGATTCATGGGCACATAGGCTGTGACGTAGCCCAGGGCTCCATGCTTAGAAGAACACCATGCTTGGTTTTATGCTCTGTTGTTGCTGTCTTGAAATCTGTAATATTTTTTGTGAACATGGGACCCTGCAATTTCATTTTGCGCTTGGCCCCACAAATTGTGCAACTGCTCAGGACAGCACATTTAACTTGTGGGGGGGAAGCATACAGCCTCCTCTCCTTTGAATGGGCCCTGATTTACCTTGGACTGTTAGTACAATTACATAATCCTTGAGGTAGAGATTCATAGGAACATCAGTCTGAATCATGAGTGAAAGTGAGGTCTAAGTTGATTTTTTAAAACTGTTTAGTATTCTGAGACTTCTGAAGTTTTGTTCTTCCATTGAATGAGAAGCCAAAGGGATATTAGTTAGATCTGGAATGAACACAGCCATCTTGGGGCCATGATGAAAAAATTCGTGTGATATGTAAGCCAGCACAAGGAGGGGAGTAGAACTGATCAGGGTTTGCACTGGTTCCTGATGCACCATATGAGCTTCCAGACAGTGCTGCCTTTGAAGTCGGCCACATTTCTTTTTTTTTTTTTTTAATGTTTATTTATTTTTGATAGAACACAAAGAAGGGAGGAGAAGAGATAAAGGGAGACACAGAAACTGAAGCAGGCTCTAGGCTCTGAGCTGTGAGCACAGAGCCCAATGAGGGGCTCAAACCCACAGACCATGAGATCATGACCTGAGCTGATGTTGGTAACCCAGTCAACTGAGCCACCCAGGTGCCCCAAAGTCAGCCAAATTTCTTAACATTTTAAATTGAGTCAGTGAATTCTCCATTTGCTCTATCTGCCTTTTGCAAGAGAACGAATCCTTATAAAAATTAATTCAATAGAAACAATAAAGAAAAAGTTTATTTTTTATCTTAATATTTTACAAAATCTCTTATACAAATATTGGGATTGTGGCCACTCAAAATATGACTCAAAATTCTCCAGTGATAAAAGTACAATATAAAAAGAACTTTTGAGGCTGAATTAGGTTAGCACCCCACCCTCTGCACACTGCATCTATATCTGTCTGTGGCCCTTAAGAATGTACCTGGGCTGTGTTCTAAGACCATAGAGCACAATTATAAAAATCCATCATTTTTATATCAAAATTAGACGCATAACATTTACAGATGAAAAAGAATCTATTTAAATTCTCTCTAGCTTTCTTTATATTTAGAAATATAGTTTAGTTTCTATTCTGACTAAAATGCATTGTTTTTTAAATGTTTAATCATCTGGGGGCACCTGGGTGACTTGGTTAAGCATCCAACTCTCGGTTTCAGCTCATGTCATGATCTCGTGGTTCGTGAGTTCTAGCCCCACGTTGGGCTCTATCCTGACAGGACAGAGCCTGCTTGGAATTCCGTCTCCCTCTCTCTCTGTCTCTCCCTTGTTCACTATCTCCCTCTCTCAAAAATAATAAACATTAAAAAAGAGGGGCACCTGGGTGGCTTAGTCAGTTGAGTGTCCTACTTCAGCTCAGGTCATGATCTGACAGTTTGTGGGTTCGAGCCCCAGGTCGGGCTCTGTGCTGACTGCTAGGAGCCTGGAGCCTGCTTCAGATTCTGTGTCTCCCTCTCTGTCTCTGCCCCGCCCCCACTTGTGCTCTGTCTCTCTGCCTCTCAAAACGTTAAAAAAATAAAATAAAAAATAAATAAATAAATAAATATTTAATCATCTGTGTATTTTATCTTTTATAAAATATTTATTATATCTCTACCAGACAGGCAGTAATTTACTAAGAGACCCTCCATAGGTACAACACTTTACCAGTCTCTACTAAACTAAATACAACTCATTTAGTGATTTAGTCATGAAAACATAAAAGGAAAAAAAACTTTACTGTAACGAGGGAATAACATCCATCACATCTTAACATAAGATGTCTCTCATTCTTGAAAGGCAGTTTTTTGTTTTTTGTTTTTTTACTTCCATGTCATGATTATTTATCTTTCTCTGCTTACTTTTTTAAATATGACTAATGGAGTTAGGCAAAAATGGTATGTGCAAAAATTTAACTAGGCTGTGAAACTGGAAGCAGAAATTCTGTAATTCTGTAATGTACAATTTATCTTAAGATCTATTGCCATATTTTTTCCAAATCTTAAGATGCCACTGGTTTTAAGATGCATCATTATTTCATGTAACACTAAGAAATAAGAAAAAAATCTGCTGAATAACACTGAATGGCTTGTAAGACTCATTAAACATGAAAATTATGTGCAATACAGTCAAGGAAATATTATTAAAAATGGAAAATTGTTTTCAATAAATATTTCAATAATCAGTGTACAGGGGACCAGTCTGTTGGCCTGACTCAATACTAGAGGTTGCCTGAATTTAATTTTTGCTATATTTAATAATTGTTCTACTTACTGCTGAATTAGAACATATTCTCAAATATTTATTATCATTTGTGCTTCCTCTTCTGTGTGTTCTACATTTTTTACTGACATGTTTGTTTCTTTTCTCATTTTGTTATAATTACTAAGGTAGTCCAGATTACTTTTTATTTTTTAATTTATGCATGTTATTATTATTGTTATCCGATTTTTAGTTGAACTGTTCACATTCTCTTCACATAAGATTTTTTAAGATTTTATTTTTTTAAAGCAGTTTTAGGTTTCTAACAAAATTGAGAGAACAGTACAGAGATTTCACATACACTTCGTGATCCCAGACCTGCATAGGCTCCCCCATTATCACCACCAGAGAGGTACATTTTCTACCAAGGAGCAACTCACATTGACATATCACAATTACCCCAAGTCCATAAGTTACCTTAACATTCACTTTTGGTGTTACATTTTACATTTACATCTAAACTCATTTTGAATTAATTTTTGTTAAGGTTGTAAAGACTTGTATCTTGATTCATGTTTTTGCATGTTGATGTTCAGTTGTTGAGCATTTGCTGGAGTGACTATCTGCTCCATTGTATTGCCTTTGATTCTTTGTTCAAGATCAGCTGACTATACTTACAGTACTCTATTTCTAGGCTCTCCATTCTGTTCCATCTTCTTATTTTCTATTTTGCCAATATCACACTGTCTTGATTACTGTAGCATCATAGTAAAACGTGAAGTCAAGTAAGGTTAGTACTCCAACTTTGTTTTTCTCTTTCAATCTTGTGTTGGCTATTCTGGCTGTCTTTCCTCTCCATACAAACTTATAATAGCTTTGTTGGTATCCAAAAATAATAATAATAATAACTTGCTGGGATTTTGAGATTAGATTGAGAAATATAAGTTCTTCTTATTAATGCAGCCACCTTTATGATTTTACTTAGGTGTTCTACTTAAGAAATGCTTTCCTATCCTAAGAACATATACATTTTTTCTTAAATTAAAAAATATTTTACAGGTGCCTGGGTGGTTCTGTTGGCTAAGTGACTGACCCTTGATTTCAGCTCAGGTCATGAGTTTAAGACCTGCATCAGGCAGGAGCCTGCTTCAGATCCTCTGTCTCCCTCTCTCTGCCCTTCCCCTGCATGCATGCTCTCTCTCTCTCTCTCTTTCTCAAAAATAAATAAATGTTAAATTTTTTTTAGAAAGTTAAAAACTATTTTAATGTTGCTTTATATTTAAGTAATTAATCTATCTTGTTTCATTTTCTGTTTATGTGTGTGATGTGAGGTGGGAATTGCATTTTCATTTCTTTCCTCAAGTAGATAAATCAATCATATACTGATCACTGGTTGATTGATTTCTGGTTCCCCAGAGATAAACCACCACTGCCATAAATAAAGTTTTTATATATGTCTGGATCTATTTGCTGTCTATTGTCTTTTATTGTACTAATTATGAATCCCTATATCAATCTATATTATTGTATAGCTTTACAGTTAATCATAATATCTGTACAGCAAATTACCTCAGATAGATAAGTTTCAGAAAAGCATTTTGGCCCTTATAGCCTCTTGGTATTTCCCTATATGTTTTAAGTTTCATGAATACCAATTTTGGAATTTTTATTGAAATTCTTTAAGTTAGAAGATCAATTTGGAGAGAATGGTTATAATTTTATGATACAGAGTTTTCTTGTACATCATTATATCTACATTGATTTAACATCTTTTAATGAATTTTATATCATTCTAGAAATAAATTATTCATTGTTTGTAAAACTCATTATCTCATATACCACTTTTTCATCTTGGTACATTTTAAGTATTTGTAAAACAACTTTATAAGCAATTGTTTAAATAAGATATTGTATTGCTAATATGTAGAAATTCGGTGGATTTATGCAGTTATCCTCTATTAACCTGCTGAACTCTGTTAATTTTAATAATTGATAAATTATTTTCTGTTCTGTATGCAGACAACCTATTTCAAAAGAAAGGCATGCACAAATTATTACATTTTCAGTATTTAAAAACTAATCGTAATTCCAGCTTCTAGTCCCTATCCAAAATAGCCAGCAGGGGGAAAATGTAATCTCAGACATTCCTATGATTCACGTACTCTCCCTCTACTTGCATAAAGTCTGGAAAGTATATGTGTTTTCAAAAAAAAAAAAAAAGAGGAGTCTCAAGTCCCTAGTCCATTATAAGCACCACCTTTATGGTTCCAGCCCACATGGAGCTTTGAAATCTCCTGTACGTACTATATACAGTGGTTGGGAAACTGCCAAGCCTCAAAATTCAGCACTAGTCTCTCCAGAGATACGCCACACAGCCTTTTCCTGTGGACCATTGTTCCTTCCTCAAGATGCTTTAGAGAACTGTGTGAAAGCTTCCAACATTCTTGGACACTTTCCACAGCTGTGGAACCACAGTCTCCGACCTGCCATCCTTGAGGCTCTGATTTCCTGTCCTGAACAGTGTCCCCATTTGTGCATATCATTTTAGCATAATCTCTTTAATGAATTGAGGTTTTGTGGAAGAATTTTTTTTAAAAAAACTGCTGAATTCAAGTAACTTCTGTTTTTGTTGTTGTTGCTGTTTTGTGTTTTGTTTGGTTTTGGTTTGGTTTTGGTTTTTTAGCCTAGGGAGTAGGCTTCTAAGAGAAGACATACTGCTTGTAAATCAGGGGCATTTGGTAGAACAGAAATTCATATCTCAAAGTACCTTCCCACAGAAGGTGTTGGAAATTTTCTGGTGGGGTTCCAGGGCACTTGAGATAGGGAATCGCTCTTATCTCTTAGTTCCCCGCATATGTTCACACATACATATACATGTGTTGTGTTAGTTTCCTGTTGTAAGAGATTACCACAGTCTTAATGCTTTAAAATTTAGTACCTTATATTTTTAGAGGTCAGAAGTCCAAAATCAGTCTCACTGGGCTAAAGTTGGCAGAGCTACTACCTCCTGGAATAACTTTTAGAAGCTGTTGCATTCTTAGACTCATGGCTCCCTCTTCACATTACACCAGTCTTTTGCTCTGGTTTTCACTTATCTTACTACTCACTCTGACCCCTGCCTCCCTCTTAGAAGGACCCTTGTGATTCTATCAGGACTACTCAGATAATTCAGGATTAGCTCCCCGTCTCAAGATCTTTAACATAATCCCATCTTCAGAATCTTTTTTTTTTTTTTTTTAATGTATGAATTAACTTTCACATGTTCTGGGGGTTAGGACGGAGATTTTTTGGGGGGATTGTTATTTGGCTTATCACATCTGACTATTTGATTTTGGTATTTTCATGCCCCATAGGAACTTCAATTAGAAAAATAATGTCATGTTTAATTTCAATATTCTTATGGATTCTTCTATATATCTCAGTTGATGGAAGCAACTTGCTCAAGAGCATGCCTAGTAATCATCCTATTTTTTCTTTTCCCCACACCCAGTAATCTTCTAAATCAGTTTTATATATTTCTTGAATATTTGCTGAATTCACCCCTTATTTTATCTCTCACTGAGTTTTATTTTTAATTTTTTGTTTCATCTCTTACTTATTTACCATTAGAAATTTTGTAGCCTTCTGCCATAAGACTCACCCTCCTTCAGTCATTTAACCCTACAGTCTTCAGAGTGATTTTTCTAAAACATAATCTGATCATTTCACTTCTCATCCCAACAGAAAATCTTAAGACATGAATTTGAATTGTGTGATAGCTTTCTGTTGTTTGTAGGAGAAAATTAAATGCCTGGAATTGGTTGGCAGGGCCTTGCCAGGACTGCATACACTGCAGTGACAGCGTGATTGAACTTGAGGTTCCCCGTTGGACCGAATGCTGTACAACACAGACACCAGGACTCCTCCTGCTTCCTATTGAATTTCCAGTGACTGGCACAGTATGTGCTTAATTGGTTGGATAAAGGATTGAAGGGCTTTTAGAATCTGGTCTTTTTCTTTTAAGCTTTTCCTTTACCATTTACACACGCACACACAAATCTCAAAATAATGTTGTACTGAATTAATTGTTATTTTTTAACAAATTTGCCATTGCTTTTCTGGTTCCTTTCTTTTTTTTCCTCCTTGACTTAATGGGAGTTTCTAGTAACTTCAGTGGAAAGTGTCACTTTCAAATTAAAAATAAGATAAAAAATGAGTATTAAAAATATGCATCTGTTGTCTTGAAACAAGTCTGTGCCATCTGCTGGCAATCTCCTATCTTGTTGAATAAATGAACAATTACATTTGAATCTACAAATTCTAAATTAAATGTTTCTAGTTCACTGTGTGTGTGTGTGTGTGTGTGTGTGTTTGTAATACTTAAGAATGCATGACCAAGGGGCTCACATACAGGAAATTAAGTAAAGAACTTTGGTACTTGTATTGGATTTCCATTGCTGCCATTTAAAAAATTACAACCTTAGTGGCTTCAAGTAACACAAATGAATTGTCTCATAGTTCTATAGTCAGACTTCCAGGTTGGCATAACTGGTTTCTGTGCCGTGAGTTTCACAAGCTGGAATCAAAGTATCAGCTGGCTGTGCTCCTACCATAAGATGCTGGAGAGAATCTGTCCCCAGGCTCATTCAAGTTGTTGACCAGATTGTTGTGCAGTTATAGGACTGAGGTTTCCATTTCCACTGCTGTTTGCTTCAGAAAGCGGAGTCCTTTTCTTCTCATGCTTCCCAAGCTCCTCCTTCACCAACTGCATCTTCCTCTTCTGTGTCATCTCTCCTGACTTCTGTAGTAGCATCTTAAGCTGACTCCTTTGGCTTCCTGTCTGCTTTTTCAAGGCACTTGTGATTATAGTAGGTCCACCCAGATTACTGTCAGCTGACTAGTAGCCATAATCCCATCGACAAAGCAACCCCTGATAGTACCTAGATTAATGTTTGATGGAACAAAGGCAAAGCAATCTTGCAAGGAGAGGAACAGCTTTAGAATTCTTCCTGCAAGGTACTTACAAGGGAGAAAAAAAATTGAACCTATTATTAAAGAGCGGCATCAAGAAATCTTTGAAACTTTCAGGATACTGTCCATAAAAATGAGGCAGGGACTAGAAGCTATAGAAGGAAGCAATGAGACTTTTCTTAGATATCAGGGCCCTTTAAAATTTCCCTTTATATCTCTTATATTTTAAGCGAGTTTATTTTTGCTTTTTTCCCCATCTCTTGGCTAGAATGAATAGTAAACTGCTTTAAACTAAAATAGTCTCTTTGTTATCTTTATGAACTAATAAAAAATAGACAAGCTAAGGACACAGATTCTAGTCTGCTGCAGGCTGGAGCAAAACAGGAGGCCAGGTGGGAGCAGTATGCGTTGTGAGCTGAGGAGAAAAGAAGACACAGATTGTTTGCCTGGGGCCTGCAGGAACAAAGGGAAGACTTAGCTGGCACAGTAGCCATGAAATAATTATTCAAGATTAGGGGACATATTTCGTTTTTAAGACTTAATTACCCAAACCAAAAATTTAAAGTTGTTTTATTGGTTATTTAATATTTTTGACATTCTGGTTTGTTTCCTCATACATCTGTATAGATGATCCAAAGAAATAGGAAGTGTGCTTGTTTTTTATAAAGATGAATGGATAGAGATAGCAATCTACAGAATAACATTATTTTTAAGTTTTATTCTGAAATTTGGTATTTATATGTGAAAAGTGTATAAGTGTTCTTTTAACTCCTTTTCATATTCATTGAAATTTCCAAATTTTAAAAGTATTTTAATAAATATGAAAAGTAGTATGCATTATATTAAGTTAATAATTAGATAACTGCTAAAAAGTTAACTTTTTGCATGAGTGGTAGCATCTATTATTATGCTTCTTCTTCCTTTTTCATTTTATATTTTGGTCTTTCATCCAATGAAAAGTGTACCCAGAGGCTCTAAAACTTGCCGCATGCTGCATATAAAAATGAATGAGGCTGTCCCAGGCTTTGATATCATCAGCACGTGGTGAAAAGACCTGGAAAAAAAAATCAATTCACTGAGTGTAGAGAATGTTACAAATGGGGAAGCTTCTAAAAGTCAGCATGAAAACATAACTGTTTTAGAATGTGAAGTAATCACCTAGTAGCAGGACTAGCTTGCAGAGAGGGTTTATTTATAGATCACCTCTTGAAGGATGATTTAATCAATATGTGATTTTTTCCCCCCTCTCCCCACCATGCATAGTCCAAATTGAAATCATGCTTTCATGCAAACCACTTCCCTTGGCCCTCTGCCCCTTTCAATCATATTCTCTTCCATTCGAGACATTCTGGAGCAGCCACTACTATTAGGGAAGATTGAACAATGTTGCCAGGCCTCGGTGAAATGATCCTGAGATATCAGTAAGGATACCTCAGTTTAGGGCGACACTGACATACGAAGTGCCGGACTGCTCATGTTCTTACACATTATTTTATTCTTCTTAAATGAGGAGGGAGGAGGATGCAGTAAAATACTCCAAAGAAAATTAAAATTGTGTAAGAATCAAAAACATGCTCCTAGTTATAACTGTGGTGTTGATTAACTATGACACAGCTATGGTCATTCTCCAAACAGTTATAAATCATGTGATAGTTAAGTAATTCCCATTAGAACATGATGTGTATATGTCTGTCTATATATAGGCATGCATGTATGTATTTGTTTCTACCTGTAGAAATTTCAAATTCTCATTGTGTTTCCTAATCATTTTCAAGGGGTTATTTTTAATTTCATATGACAAAAAATATTTTCTTACATTACTAATTCTCTGAAGGAGTTGTTTAAAATGACAAATGTAAATTGCACACCATAATATAACTACTAAACCATACAAATAACTAGATTATATTTTATATATTTAAAATATACTTTATTTTATACATATATTACATATATGTATTTTTCATATAAAATGAAGATCACAGGAAATACCTTGATAAAATTTTGCAAAAGAAATACAATAAATGAACACATTCAAAAGTATATTGATTATTTCACCTTCTCTTTCAATGCAAAATAGAATGTATGTAATCAATCCTAGAATACCAAGGATCATCTTAGAAAATTCCTAACCTGAGGCAAAATCTTGAAATATCATGGGAAATTTCATCCATTAACTGCTTTTGAAACATGTATTTATTATCAAAGTCATCAAGTTTGACCAATCATTCAAAGCGAGATTCTTGAATAAAATCATTTTGAGTGACGGTACTCTAAGAACACTGAAGCTGAATCCATAATAATTTATAATACAAATTATGTAATTTAAATACTATCACTGTGTCAAATGAATTGTCTCATCATGAACTGAAGGGAATTTTATCATAAGAGAAAACAAAGACAAATCCAAACCAAAACCACCATCAATACAAATGAATAAGTACCTATATTTTCTAAGAAATATATATTTGAGAGATGTGAATTTGTAATATTCTTTTGAGGTTAATGACAGTGGGAAGAGAGAGTGGCATTTTCTAAGTTTTATTCTTCTTTTGAACTAGCTCACACCTGCTTATTCAGATGGATGATTATAAAGTAATGCAAATTAAGATTTGCAGACTGGCTTCTTAGAAAACTGGTTTATCAGTTTTTATGTGTAACAAAAATTATTAAGCCATTCAGGAACAAGTTAAGAGACATATCACTTTTTTCTTTTTATCATTATGGCAATGAGATATGAAAGGGAAGGGGTATTTAGATTATGAGTGATATATTTAAAAACCTGAAACCTGAAATGGAATTTCTATAAAACATGGAGTTACTTGCAAGAAAATATACCTGACCTTCTCTTTTGTTCTGTGTCTGAGCCTATGATCGAAGGCATTTTTTACTTGACTGAGAGCACAATGGCCCTGCTCTATGTCTCTCCTTTGCATCCCAAGACAATATGCACTGCCTTTCTACACAAGGCCTATTATAACACCTCCAATCATGATGTTTTGAGAGGGGATAGAAGAAAATTCCATCTCTCACTTGACTCTTACATACTTTCATGTGTGAGTGGTAGGTACTATGAGAAATAGATGCTAACATTTGGAATATCAAAATGGCCCTTCCAGAAGTCCAGAAATAACTGGAGACTTCATGAATTTTATAGTCAGAGAGAGTTCTTGTCACAGTCGTTAGAGAGTTTGGAGGGTACCCAGCAGGAATGATTTTGAGAAAATATAAATTGTTATAAGAAAAACACAACTGTTTTGAGCACTCTGCTTCTCTGAATCATGTTCAGCGTGGAACTCAGGCTGCCTTCCTGGGCCAGGAGGTATTTCAGGTTCAACAAAAGATCCCCAATTTTTCTGACTCTCAAAGCATGATTATTTTTTCTCTGCTCTGTGGATAGAATCTAAGGATACTTCCTAGAGTGACATCTTCCACAGCAGCAAAACTGGGTGGTGATCTGTAAAAATTTTAAGGGGATTTTACTGTATCCATTGATTTATACATTTATTTTTTTATTTGCATCCATAGAAGTATAAAATAACATATACAATGTATCAGTTGGGTAAAGGAAAGAAAACAATCTATGCATTTTAAATTGGAAGGGATTTAATCTACGGTGTTTACAAAATAGATGGGAGAACTGGAAAACAGCCTCTGTCCTGAGTTTCCTGCAAGAACATTACAGAGATGAGTGAACTGTACTGTATCTCAGTTTACTTGCATAGGGTTAAACCGGGAGCAGAAAATCATTGCTGCCATAGCTACCTTGCACACCCAGGAGACAAAACCAGACAGGAAGGCTATCTCAGGGATGGCTCATGTATCAATGTCCTTGCTTGCCACCAGCATTAGTCAGGTACAGCAGTAAAGTGACCAGTAACTAATTTTTGCTTCCAACTCTCAAAATAGTACATGAAATTTTCAATTGAAATCCCCTGGTACAAGTGCTTGGGCAATATAGTTTCTAATTTTTCAACATCCTCAACTAAGTGAGATAAAACACGAAATGGAATGGAGCCCATTCAGAAAACCCAGCACATACATCATATGACTTCATAAACATTAATGCACATAAATAATTCCAGATATTTGAAAAACAATGATGTCATGTTTCTTTCAGCAGTACAATTTATTTGAATTTTGTGAATTTTTAAAAAAGCATAACTTAAATTGTTTTTATATTTCCGTTTCAAAATCGTATCATCAAGTACTATTCACATATCCTAACATAACTGATTACAGATCTATAGACATTTGTCAATTATTTAATACTTAAATTTTATAAATGTCTTAGCTGTCTGCAGTATCTATTAAATACATGTAGATATAAATAATTAAATGTCTAATCATTTGGTGTTAGTTACTAAACTATTTGAGCCTTATGTTACTCTTCTGTGAGGCAGAAATAATAAGAATTGAATATTCCAAAGTTTAAGCACAATAATACATTACAAAGGTTAGAGAATGACATGTGTAAGGGAAGCATTCAAATATTACTAGCTATAATGAGAAGATGGCCATGATTATGATTGATGATGTAGAAATTAGAGAAGACTCTCATTAAAATACCCTCAATACTTGTGCATGAAAACAGCGTTTTGTTGGTTTTTTTTTGTATATGAACAATATATTGATTCAGTGACTATTTAATACTAATATTTTTCTCTGTGACTCTTAAGACATTACCAGCATCACAGAGATAATTTGTCTTTATATTTCCTTTTATGTTAGAAATTCAAACATGTTATCAGGTTACATGTTTTGGATTTATTTCCTTAATTTTGTCAGGTGTCAATAAGCATTTTTCACCCAAAGCCTGAGATCTATCTTGAGTTTTGTATTACAATATGTACCCAAATATACAGTATATAATGTTTTTATGTATACTGTATATATTTATTGTAGCTAGGTATATACTCTATATATGATTATATTATTATAATTATTGTATTATATCATATAGTTATATAATTATTTTATATAATATATATAAATATGAAATATTTATATATATCCCTGGATATATAACCTAATAATTTTACTTTCTCTTTAATTATATTTATCTCTATTTTTCTCCATCTTGTGATATTTTCAAATATACATTTAAGCATAATTTTGATTTAAACATATTTTACAAAGTTAGTACAAAATTCTTGTATATCCCTTAATTAGCTTAAGTTAAGATCTTACGTTAGTATGATATATTCAACACAACTAATGAAACATGTTGATGCATTATTATTAGCTAGAGTTCATAGTTTATTCCTATATCTTTAGTTTTTAACTAATATATTTTTTATTTTCTAGAACCCCATCCAGAATACCATATTACCTTTAGTCATCATACTAAGTCATACATATCACCTTAGTTTTAGTTTTGACAGTTTCTCAAGCCTTTCTTGAGAAAGAAAAAAAGCCTTTCTTTCTTTTTTTTTTTTAAGAACTTTGATAGGTTTGATGAGTACTAGTTAGGTGTTTTGTATAATTTTTCTTACTACAGGTTTGTCTGATGTCTTTCTTATAATTATACTGGGGTTTTGGGTTTATATGAAGAAGACACAAAGTGAAAGAACCATTCTCATCAAATACTATCCACAGTACATACTATGGACATGGCTTATGACTGTGTTGACCTTGTCCAACTGGCTGAAATAGGGTTTATCTCACTACAGTGAGACATCTACAGTAGATGTCTACTGTACAGTTACCCATTATGCACCTTTCCATCCAGTACTCTTTGGGAGGAAATCACTATGTGCTTCACACGCATAATAAGTGGGAGTTATGTTTTACTTTCTTGAGAAAAAAGTATCTATACAAGTTATTTAGAATTCTGAATGGAAGTTTTATTTAACCTTTATTTGTTAGCTTATTAATCATTTATATTAGAATGGACTTGTAGGTACTTATTTTGGATTTAGTTTATAATTCAATGTTACTTTATCTTTTATGTCACTTAAATTTTTTTCAGCTTTGGCCACTGGGAGCCCTTTTAATTGTATCCTGTGTCCCTTTGACATATTTGTACTGGTTTGAATTTTTTAGCACATCATTACTTTCAGGTATACAGGATACTCAAGGCTCGGCTTGTATATTCCCTAGTCCAATCTTAAAATCTGTAATTTTCCCAGTGATATCTGGTTCCTTTTATTGGACATTAGCATTTGAAAACAAGATCTGAGTGAGTGTTAGGTGTACTTGTTCTTAGAGTATCATTGCTTCTAGGCTTTCTCAGCAAATAGCTGTTGGAAATCTGTGTGTGTGTGTGTGTGTGTGTGTGTATAACTCAGTTTCAGATTTATTCATCTGTATCTCCACTGAGCTAAACATGAGTTCATACTCATGTGTCCAACTCTAATCCACCATCACATGGTTCATTATATCCACCCCAGTACTTCTTGTCTGTGACTTTCCACTTCAAACGGCGACAAAACTAGCTCTCATCATCAACCATCCACTTATTTATTTGTTCAATCCCAGTACACAAGTGTAGTGGCTTCAGAATTGTTAACCTTACCCACTGAGAAACAACTTGGCCAATGAGAGTGCACTGCCTGTCTAAATGGTTTGGTCTTTATTCTTACAGTTTCCACTCATTTCCAAGCCCTCTTGGGTCAGTAACATTTCCTCCCATTTCTTCCATGAAATTGTTTAATACTTAAAATACAATTTTTTGTTTTGTGTTGTGTTGTTTTTTTGTCACAGTTTATATTCCATTCTGGAATCACTAACCTTCATATATATGTTTTAAAAATTTTCTATACACTAAGGTTCACTTTTTTGTTGTGTCTTCCTATGCTTTGACAAACGCATACTGTCATGTACTCACCATTAGAGTATCATACAAAATAGTTTCATAGCCGTAAATTCTGTCTCATTATTCAGATAGTAACTATCTGGTAGTAACTATCTGGTTCGAGTGTTTTGGGGCATGTCCACATCCATTCTGATTTCTTCAGTGGATATTAGGCCGCAGGCTTTCACAGTTACCTCACTGTAAACTTTGTTTTTCAAAGCTCCCACAAAGCTGGGAAGAAGTAATAGGAACAGGACTAGTTAAAATCCCAGAAAATTGCCATTCATACTGACAATCAGATATATTTCTTAAATAACTGTGCTGACAGCTCAGAGCCTGAAGCCTGCTTCAGATTCTGTGTCACCCTCTTTCTCTCTCTGCCCCTCAAACTTTTTAAATCTTTCATTAATTTCCAGTTGCAAAAAACAACTACTTTATTTTAATAATTTTCCCAGGATTTTTGTTGCTCTTATGGAAGATCAGATTTTCTGAGGTTCTTATTACACCATCAGGGAAGTGGTACCTTTCCAACTTCCTTCAGACACGTAAGTTGTATTCCATGACTTATGATACGGAAACATTGGATGCTATTTTTACACAAATATAAGCATGCTAGTAATTTATTTGAAATGGAATATTGGTTCAAAATAATTAAATATTATGTGTACATGGAGCACATGAGTGGCTCAGTTGGTTAAGCATCTGACTCTTGGTTTCTGTTCAGGTCATGATCTCACAGTTCATGGGTTTGAGCCTCACAACAGGTTACATGCTGACAGTGTGAAGCCTGCTTGTGATTCTCTCTCTCTCCCTCCTTCTAAGCCCCTCCCCTGTTCTCTCTCTATCTCTCTTTCTCTAAAAATAAATAAATAAACATTAAAAAATAGAAAATGTCTATGCAAAATCTAAATGGAGGTGTTGAAAATATATTGAGTAAAGACCCAGGACTGAATCTTGAACCCTCCTATACCTAAAGGTAGTTGAGAGTAGGGGGATCCATTAAGGAAAAAGAATAAAAAGAATTCAAAAGAACATCCAATGATCTCAGAGTGAAAGCAAAAACTATTTCAAAATATAATAGAGAAACAACTATTTTGACAGCAACTGAGTAGACTAGCAAAATGATCAGAGAAAATGTACTGGATATTGAAAATATGGTGATAAGCATGTAAAAATATAAATAGCATGATGAAGACAGCACAAATGGAATTAATGGAACATTTTAAATTATAGTATTTTTAAATAGAAAATATCATTCAATGTAGATTAAATCCAATAAATATAATCAGAAGAAAACAAATCAATCCAGGAAAAACCATTATATATTAAATTTAGCAGACAAAGAGGAATTGCTTGAAATTAAATATCAAATATTGGTAGTCAAATAACAGATTCTGAAATACTTGAAGGTGCTTGAGTCCTAAGTTTCCCTCAAGTAGTAATAAAGATTTCCTCTTAAATCTTCAATCAGTTAATTGTTCAGAATCACTTATACACTTAAGATAAATTGCAAAGGTTAATGATATACAGCAATTTCAATTTACAAAGCCAGGGGCGCCTGGGTGGCTCAGTCGGTTAAGGGTCCCACTTCAGCTCAGGTCATGATCTCGTGGTTTATGGGTTCGAGCCCTACATCAGGCTCTGTGCTGACAGCTCAGAGTCTGAAGCCTGCTTCAGATTCTGTGTCTCCCTCTTTCTCTCTCTGCCCCTCCTTTGCTCGCACTCTGTCTCTTGCTGTCTCTCAAAAATAAATAAACATAAAAAAAATTTAAAGTTACAAAGCCAAAGAAGAGCAGAATGAATTGCTCTTACAAAACATGGAGTGTTAAACTTCTTCCACCTCAGATCTCAACAAATATTGTAGAAACAGATATCAGTGATTCTTTGTGTTATTTCTTCTCAAAAAAAGAGATCCATAATATGTAAAATTGACTCAGTTTATCTTCCCATTTAGTTTGTTTCTTCTCCTTCTTCTTCTTCTTCTTCTTCTTCTTCTTCTTCTTCTTCTTCTTCTTCTTCTTCTTCCTATTATTATTATTATTATAATTATTATTTTATATCTTTTTAAACTACAGATACAGAAAATTAATCATAGTCTATATATTGCCCAATATCAGCACTGGTCTTCATAACCCCCTCACTTATTTTATTTATCTATTCATTCATTCCATTTTATTTCTATTCACTCCTTCCATTCCCTACTTTCAGCATAATAAACCTTTCTAATGTATTTGATGAGAATCCTTTCACTAGTGTGTGTTCTTATAGTAGGTATAATTTTGTTTTATGGTTTTAGGTTTTAATATAAAAAATAAAATGATAATGTGACATAGACTTTATTCTTTCTAATTTTTTTCAGTAGGAACCATGATTTTAAGCTCTACTCTTGTTTACGACTGCTCATCTTGTATGTTGCCTCTCCATGCCATATTATTCAAGAGTGTGCATCTACCAAAGGCTACTCATTTATTCCAGAACTGATGAGTATCTCCATTGCCTCTACAACCACCCAACCAACAAATAGAACAAAAGTGAACATTCTAGTAAATTTTCCTTTAGAGACTTGTGTAACAGTCTTTAAAATAAAATAAAATAAAAGAGACGTTATTTGGGTATTTATCTAGAGAAGTAATGCTGGGGTATATAATATATTTAATTTTATTTATTACCACCATTCTTATCTCGAGGATATCTACATCAGTAGATCATCAGTTCAGCAAGGAATGGGGTATCCTATATTCACATTATGAAATTTTACTTCTGACCATTCTGATGTGTATTAAAGCTTCTATAATTTATACATAGCATTATTTTTCCTGACAGTAAGTGAAGTCTGTAAACTGAAAATATATGCAGGAAAAAAAAACATGCTTCAGTATCGATACTAAATACCATTTAGAAGCCACATATTCAGTTGAAAAAATATTCTAATTAGCTTTAAAAAGAATCCAAAACATATATAATAATTTATTGAGCACTTAAAATGAATCAGACATTATTTTATATGCTGGGAAATAGTAGTGATAACAACAATCAAAACAAATAAACAGACAAACCAAACCAAACAAAAACTTGTCATGAACCTTTTAACAATAACATTTATGTTGCTCATGAGTCTATGTATCATCTGGATAGCTTTTCCAATTTTGGCTGGACTCACCCATGTATCTGCATTTGGCTGTGGATCAAGTAAGCAACTCTGGTTAAATTTGTCTGGGGTTTTTGTTTTTGCTCTCCACACATTTGGGGCTTGGCTGGCTGTAGCCTGGTTTAGAAGGTCCTTGGCTGGGACAAACAGGTTCTTCTCCAAATGGTCTCTTATTTTCCATCAGCCCAGATTAATTTCTTCTCATAAGGGAGGCAGGGTACGCAAGAGAGATAATAGAAGTGGGCAAGGCACTAATGGCATAACCTCACAAGCTGCACACCATCACTCCATACATATTTTATGAAGCTAAAGAAAACCACAGGACCAGTCCTGATGAAAGGCAAGGAGAGACAGGTTTTACCTTTTGAAGAGAGAAGCTGCAAGGTCACATTGTAAATAGCATGGATGCAGGGTTGAATGGAAAATTGGTATCATTCTGCAATCAAAACACACACAAACACAAATGTATGTTTAACATATATGAAGGGCCATGGTTTATGCTATGGAGAGCAGTAAGAAAAGAGTTCAAAAGGTAATAGACACCCAATGGCACAGAACTTGTGGGCTACCGTAATACGTTAGGCTTTTAATTAGAGTAAAAAGGAAAATCGCTGGAAGATTTCGAACAAAAGAGTGATGTCCACATGGGGATAAACACACGATTAAAAACACAAACCTGGAGTTCAAACAAAAAGTCTGAACTGGGAATAGACATATAATATAATCTGCTAAAATTGTAAATTGTATTTTTTATTTGTATGAAATATAAATTTAATAAATTTCTTTGAATTTTATTTATACCATTATAATAGATCATCAAATAATACTGATTTCTGATTTCTGTAAAAAATATGTGAGAAAGCTGTATCATTTACAAGTTTGATAAACACTGTTTCTATATCTATACCCCACTGTAACATACAGGAGATGAGCTCAAGTATTTGCTTTCCCTTTCTACACATCAGTGGCTATTAGAAACCAATACATTTTAGTTTTGTTCCCTTTTGGCTGTGTCATCATATAGTTTATTTGAGTTGCCTTCCTTTCCTTTTTGGTATTTCCATGACTCTCCTCCAGGGCGGACCACTTTTCACCTACATCGATGTTAAAGACACCAACCAATGAAGTGTTTTACTTTTAGTAAAATGAGACATATGTATAAATTATTAAATAAATGCATACATTGGTGGAAGTCAATGTAAAGCTTAAAAATAACACACACAAAGAACAAATATGTTTCCTTCCAAGAGAAAAGGTATATGCTTGTGGTCTTTCTATATTTCTAGGAAGCTAACACAGTTGGTCCAACTATGAGAAATTCCAATTAACTAGACATCTGTTGAAAACACAACAGAACAGCAACACAATCTGTTTCAAACATGTTTGCATAATATGGCTGACAGACAGTTTAATAAAACAAACAATAGAGGGAATAAGGTTAGCACTTTACTGACAATTAAGTGTGAGTACTTGATACTTGTAAGGAAAGGCAATTCAGAAAATCAATCATAAACAAGTAGATAATAGGAATTTAAAGCAGAATTTTAAGCAAAAAACAGAAAATAATAATGAACTTCAGGAAAATATGGCATTCTGCTAATATTAAGAAGAATCATTTCATATATGATATGAGAGGGTTGTAAAACTGAATCAACATAATTATTAAAAATAGACAAAGACAATAAAGATAGTATAGAAAGAATATACCTACATAACAGAATAGATATGTATGTGTGCATATAATGAAGACAAATCCCTTCTTTTCCTCCTGTTTTGTGTTTTACCTATTTCACATTCTCATCAGTCCCTTCAGAAAAACATACTCTTTAAGATGTCCAACTCCTCCATGAAACTGGATAATTTTTATTGTAAAGTTTTTTCATGATTTATATTTAAATTTCTGATCTGTTCTGCCTTTTACTAACAGGGACATTTTAAACGCTAGTGTTCTACTTCCTCCCTTTGTTGATGAAATTTATTTCCTTTCTCATCACCTATTTAATTTGACCTGTCATTTTCCGTCATTTAAACCCTCTACTTTATGATCAGAATCTTCCTTTTGCAGACGAAATTCATTTCTTTGAGAATATCTCCTTTAAAACATCTACTGACATAAAGAATTCTCAATATACCATTAGGATACAAATCACAAACTGGCAAGTAGTAGTTTGAAATAAGGGTGCTGACGGGTTGGATTCATCTATACAGTTTTTCTATTTTATTAAAGCAAATATATAAAGATTTATATATTTCCTGTGTTAATAACAAATGTGACAGTACTTGGAGAAAATACTGACATAACAAATGTAATCTAGTCTGACTTCAGTTTTTAATATTTGGATGCTGTATATTTTCAAGCGTCACTCTCCCTCTTCCCTTCCTGGCCTACATTTGCACAGGCTGAGAACAAAGCCTATGTGCTCCCTCACTTGGTGTGAGGTTCAAATCCCAGAAACAGTCGGGCCACCTGTGCCCACAACTGGAAATGTTGTGTCCAGCCCCACACCCTCACCACAATAAAAGCTCCAGGCCAGTCTCCTTTCCTTGTTTTCACAACATTTCAGACTCTCTCAGGAGGCTAACTCTGCTCTCACCCCAAACTCTTATTTTCGATTCCTTCTTGTGCGTGTCTGCAGCATCATTTTTTTGACATACAAACCAGATTTTGAGTGGATTCCATTCTGCCCCTGCAGAATGTTCTAAGGAGCAAGGATCTGCAGAGACTAGGACAACGCTCCCTCAGTGCGATGTGTGCATGGGTGCTTCTGAGGCTTCATTTATTCCTCACATGCTGATCTCCATGGACACTTAGCTATGCAGCAGACCACCTTAAAACACATGGTAGGTAACATTTTTTTAATGTTTTTATATTATATCTGTCATGGTTTATTGAAAACCATGGTTTATTGAAAAAGATCCATGTATTTTCTAATGATATCAAATAGAACCACAATCGTTTACCAAAAAGTACTGTGTGGGAGAGAGGATAGTGATAGTTATAAAAATGAAGAGAAGTTTGTTCCCTAAAAAAATAATGATGTGATTGGTATTTTTCTTTTAGAAAATGTTTGAGGGCTCTAGCTTATTTTTTTTTCTTTTAATTCTAAAACCTAGCTTCCTGAGAAAGGCCCCGTTTAAATGTTATGTGACACTTTAATTTGTAATTATTAGAATTTCAATTCTGCAAAAGAACTAGGAAGTGTTCCAGAGAAGCACATAATTGCAAAGCAAGGAGAGACTAACCAATATTCTAGTATCTTGAAGTAGTCAAGAAAAGCAAGATATTTGAAGGATTGGTTAAATTTAAGTTCCAAGTACATTTCTGGGAAAAAATAGAAATTTCAGCATTACTTAATTCTTTAGTGATTGAAGACACTTGCTTTGTGTGAATTGTGGTATATTTATTTTATCCCCTGACAGAAATGGAATGGAATAAACAGTAATTACAATGGAAAATGTATTTGTATAAGAACAGAATGAAATATGGAACGAATAAAAAATCTTGTGATACTTTGGGTTATTTTGAGAATGAATCAATGGATAAATACTTACATAGGGCACAAAATAGTACCTGGCCCATTATGAGCATTCAGTGTTGCCTAATATTATCAGCATTGTTATTGCTGTTATTGCAAAAGTAAGGGAACAGTCATCAGACACCTATTGCTATAGTCATATTGTTCAGTTAGATTTCAGTTGTGGGGATGTCTTGTACGTTTTCTGAACTTGTATTTCTTTATCTATGATACATATTTATTTATTTGGCTGGGGAATTAAAGAAGATTAATAATTCTAGTTCAATTCATTTTTTTTAATTGCTTAACAACAAAATAGGTCTTATAAGAACTATCAGTTGCTTGTTAACTCTCACCCTTTATTTAAAGTGCATCTCTAATTCTTAGATGATAAGATTGGGTTTGATAATTTTGTTGGAACTCCGAGTTTGGAGGTATTTAGGAAAAAATACAAGGAAATATTTAGTTGCTAGCCACTGACCTTATCAGGGTCCAGACTAAGAATCCTGCTCTTATTTTTTAATTTTATTTTTAGTTTCTTTGGTTTTTTGCTCGGTTTTAAATTCTACATATTAGTGAGGGCATTTGGTATTTACCTTTCTGATTATTTGACTTAGCATAATGCCTTCAAGGCCCATCCATATTCTAGCAAATGCCAGGATTTCCTTCCATTTTATAGCTGAATAGTATTCCATTTGTAAATCCCTGCTCTTAAATGTCTTGGAATTTGTTCCCCAGAAATTTAGGAAGTACAAAAAAGAAAATTAACCTTCCAGTAATCTTGTAATCAAAAGAGGATCACTCTTAAGTTATTTTTTCATTAGTGTGAAAGAATAGACAATTCTGTGATAATCTTTTAAAATTTGAAAGTGTTTGACTTAATATATTGCATAAGAAATTTGAGGAATTCTTACTACTTAATTTGTAAAAGTGTTGTATTAGTTAATTATATTAGTATTTTATAATATATTAGGTCTTTGTTTTTTATTTTTATTTATTTTTAATGTTTATTTTTGTGAGAGAGAGAGGTAGACGCAAGTGGGGAAGGGCAAAAAGAGAGGGGGACAGAGGATCTGAAGTGGACTCTGTGCTGAGAGCAGATAGCCCAATGCAGGACTGGAACTCATGAACTGTGAGATCATGACCTTAGCCAAAGCCAGAAGCTAAACTGACTGAGCCACCCAGGCACCCCAGGTCTTTGTTTTTTAAACGGTCACTTTTACAGATAAAAGTGGAAAAATTATACCTTTAAGAAATCATGCTTCGAGGGGCAGCTGGGTGGCTCAGTCAGTTAAGTGCCTGACTTCAGCTCAGGTCATAATCTCATGGTTCCTGAGTTCGAGCCCCGCATTGGGCTCTGTGCTGACAGCGCGGAGCCTGGAGCCTACTTAGGATTCTGTGTCCCCTTCTCTCTCTGTCCCGCCCTCACTTGCGCGCACGCACTGTCTCTCTCTCTCTCTCTCTCTCGCTCGCTCTCTCTCTCAAAAGTAAATAAACGTTAGAAAAAAATTTAAAAAAAGAAATTATACTTCAATGCTTTGCTTAAAAATAAATTCTTAAAACTATAATTTTTTAATAGAAAACTAGAAAGCATCTTAAAATTTTAGCCTGGGTGGCTCAGTTGGTTTGGCCTCGAGCTCTTGGTTTCAGCTCAGGTCATGATCTCACGGTTGGTCGGTTTGAGCCTCCCATTGGTCTCTGTGTTGATTGTGAGGATCCTGCTTGGGATTCTCTCTCTCCCTCTCTGCCTGCTCCACCCACTCCTCTTTCGATGTCAAAAATTTTTTTTAAAAATATATGTTAACAAACACATCGCAGTTTACATTTCTACCAACAATCTGGAAATTGGTCCCTTCAGCAACTTCTTTTATTTGTTACATGGACCACATGTTTCACCTTTACTTTCTCAATATACTTGAAATATATAAATCTCAGTCTGACACCTAATGTTAATTACTGTTTATCTTATATTTACCTAAATACCAATGGTAATCACAATATAATAAATATTAATTACGTGATGTATAGTTTATTTCTTCTTCTGGACCAATTTTTTCATCTTGTCATGGAGAAGTAACTTATTATTCCTAAAAAAATACATTATATCTCTTCTTTTACTATTATATTCCACTTTTACCTTTAAGGAAATAATTATTAAGCAATTTTAAGTATTTGTTATTAAAGCTCACCATAATGCTGTAATAATAATAAAAACTGGAATCACAAGTTCTATATAAAACTCTAATATATAATTTTTTTAAAAAGATGATATTTGTGTTACAATTTTCTTATTTCAATGAAATTGGACTATCTGTTCCCTTTTTCCATATCTTATAATTTGGTTCCAAATGACTTTATTATTTAATATTTTAAATATTAATATTACTCTGGAATTACAAATGAAATCCCAAAGGTATCATAGGTACTGTGAAGCAACATCATAGTCATTTAACATGTGAGAGTAAGTAAGATAAAAACTTTGCTTTAGATAACCTAGCCTACATCATGCTCTCTTATCTAAAATGAATTTTGAAAACAATTCCCATTGTTAATTTTTGTGCTAGGTAAAATTTTCCATTCCATTCCATTAAAAACCATAACATTTTACACAGAAATGGAAGTGATATTTAAACGAATAATCTTAAGTCTTATTTTGACACTTGGAAGATTGTCGTAAATTGAAATTTTCCCCAATCTTTAGCTCAAATTATGGCATAAACACTTTACAAATGTCTTTTTCTATCTTTCACATCAAAATCACATTTTCGTTCACCAGTATTTGTGAGATTGGACATTTATTGGATTCTTTAATGTCAGGCACTTTTTATGCACTTTACAAGTATTTGTGTATTTAATTCTAACACCTTCTCTATGAAATTGATATTGTTTCTATACTCATTTTACTGATGAAGTCACAGAAGCAAAAGAAGGCTAAGGGCTGTGTGTCTGGTAGCACGGCCAGTAAGTTTCACAGCTGGGAGTAGAATTGCAGCAGCCTAGGGTTGGAGATCCCACACTCTCACCCATTCCATATTGCAGCCGCTTTAGGACCACAGTGAAATAATGACATTGATCTAAATAATCACTCTCATCCTTTTATTTATGTATTATGTAAAGGCCTTTTACTTTAATAATTATCGTTGTTTATAGAGACTAATGATATACATTGCTTTCCAGAACTATGAAACTTCAGGTACTCGTATTGGAGGACTGAAGTTCAACTTACGTTATACAAGAAAATAAAATTTAGCGTTTTCCAGTATACAAATAACTGTCACCACAATAAAAACTTCACATGATTCTTATCCAGAAACTTTCATTGCCTCTCTTTTGTTTCCTCTACTTCCCTTGCATGATTCATTGAGCATCATAACAGTCCCATCTCAAAACCCACCAGCGTTGCATTGTGTTCTCAGCTCCTTTTAGAATACCTTTCGTAGCAGGTAACACCTTTCCCAACACCCAGACACATACATCACCGAAGTACCCATTTCCAAAACCTACTGCCTAGCATTGATTTCTGAATTTAAGGCACATTTCATAGTGGATGCACCCCTGTCCCTAAAACACACACACACACACACACACACACGCACACACACACACTCAGATATAAAAGCAGTCTTGAATTTCATCTTTGGTGTATTTTGCTAATGTTTTCCTCTTTCACTGTACATTCAGGTTTCTCTTCTCCAATTCCCTTATTCCTTTGTACTCCATTAGGATGTAAAGTACAACCACCGTTAACCCTAATAAGGTTTAGAAACTAATCTTTAGTTTTTACACAACTCCTACCCATTTATTTGGAATTAATTCCACATATACTTTTTTTTTAAAGTTTTTTTAATGTTTATTTATTTTTGAGAGACAGAGAGAGATAGAGCGTTAGCAGGGGAGGGACAGAGAGAGAGGGTGACACAGAATCCTAAGCAGGCTCCAGGCTCTGAGCTGTCAGCACAGAGCCTGATGCGGGGCTCTAACTCAAGGACTGTGAGATCATGACCTGAACAGAAGTCAGACGCTTAACTGACTGAACCACCCAGGTGCCCCTCCATACATACTTCCTAACCAAGCTCTTGTCCCCAGACTCCAGACTGGAACACAATCCATGCAGCTAATCTGAGAGTTTTATTTAATGACCATTTGTTGTGGGATTTCTCTATGGAAGCAAGAGATTTCAAGTATTTTAAGTATTTATCATTTTCTATTGTCTTCATCAGAATTATGCTAACCACACTGAACTTCTAGAAATGAGAATTATATAGAAATAATATTAGTTCCTTTCAGTTATCCATGTGGTCTTATGATTTGTCTTATGCTATATAACAGGTATAAAAGAATTAAAAACAATCAGCCTACATTCTATCTACCAAGTGTTCTTCTCCAAGTTAAAAAAATTCAAAGTAAATCCAAAATTTTCTCATTAATAACATTATGAATATTATAATAAATATTTTATGGGTAGAATTTTAAATAACCACATTCACATTAAAGCAATATATTTATCATTACCTGTTTTGTAATGTTGATTCCAATATACTATACAATTATTTACTTTTGAAATTGCATAAACATTGAATTTAATATGAAAAATAAATGTATTTTTATGAACTATGTTATTTCTAACAATCCAGAGGACTCAATAGAATGTTATATAAAGATTTCTATTCTACTGTTATTCTCTTATTAGTTCATGATTACTTACTGGAATATTTCATCTAATTATTGTTTAAATCCAATCACATTCTTATAAAATTTGTGTCGAAATCCAGTTTTTTATTAAATTTTGACATACCACTATCTTTAAAAATGAAATAAAATGAAATTGAAGAGGCAAGAATAAAGGTACATTAAAAATAATAGCAGATAAAGTTGTTGTTGTTTTTTTAATCCATAAGAAGACATACGGCAAAATAAGATTGAGAATGATGGCATTCAGTTGAAATCAAAGCAATGGCCTAGATATTTCTGGGATTTGACAAATTGTTTGAATGGGAGATCACTATCTTCTCCTGACCAAACCAAACCAAAATCTTTTTCATTTTCCCCCTAATCTTTGTAGGTTTTGAAAGATGTGAGGAAAGGAAGTGGACATTCTGCTTGATACAGAGTGGTAAGAGAGAAATATTGACCTAGGAACTACTAGGGCTTTTATTTCCAATTCTCCAAATCCCAGTATACAAAGACAGAACAAAAAATGGAAAAAAATATATTTAAGCCCAGACACTACATTCCCTAACCTAAAATGAATGCTGATAAATGCACATCGGTTTTCAAAAAATCATGTATTAAATAATAATATGTAAAGTGCTTACAATTATGTCTGGCATATTTTAGTCCCACATAAAAATTAGCTATGTTAGTAAAAATAACCAGAAGTATGTAATATTAGATTAAATATTTTGTGTTGTTTAGTGAATTAACTAATTAGTATTGTAAGGCAGAAAATGATAGATAACAAGAATCCTATTTTAGTAACTATAAAGTTGAAATCACACTGGAGAGGGGGGTGTCATAAAATGACCCAAAGGGTCACAAAGATTTTACTAACCCCATCTCCTCTTGACTTTGACATCACACATGTCAATGCTACCCCATGTCAGAGAAGGATGCTTACTAGTGGTCTATTGCTGAAGGTCCTGCTCTCATGGTACTTTTCTATCAGCAGCTGTACCTTTCTTCTCACTATAACCATAAATGAACAATCTCTACTCATGCAATGACCAAGTCCTGTCCCTTCTTGCTTATTTAAGGACTCCACTCCATTGTTCACTCTTTCCCTGATCTCTAGCTCCTGAAATAACTTTGTCAATGCCAACACAATATATTTTTTAATTTTATTTTAATTTTTTAAAAGTTTTTTAGTGTTTATTTATTTTTGAGAGAGAGAGAGAGAGAGAGAGCATGAGTGGAGGAAGGCAGAGAGAGAGGGAGACATAGAATCCAAAGTAGGCTCCAGGCTCCAAGCTGTCAGCACAGAGCCCAACACGGGGCTTGACTCACAAACTGTGAGATCATGACCTGAGCCAAAGTCAGCTGCTTAACTGACTGAGCCACCCAGTCAGTTTTATTTTATTTTATTTGAGAGAGAGAGAGAGAGAGAGAGAGAGAGAGCAGGGGGGAGGGACAAAGGGAGAGAAAGAGAGAATCCTAAGCAAGCTCCATGCTGAGTATGGACCACCCAATGCGGGGCTGCATCCCACAACTCTGGGATTATGACCTGAGCCAAAATCAGGAGTCAGATTCTTAACCGACTAAGCCACCCAGGTGCTCTTCATTTCTTCCTTTTGAAACACGTATTCAAGCTTTATTTATTCTATTTGCCTCACAAGCTACTGGCCTGTTTCTTTGCCAGTAAAAAATCATCAAGAATCGTCTATTCTTTTCAGTTCCTCTCAGAAACTGCACCAGTCTGACTTGAACCTAATCTTACTTTCCCATTGATCATTCCAATAAATGACAATGCATCATCACTATTTAAAAGAATGGATGGCTCTCTCCCTTTTGATTGCATATTGTTTTGGTCCCTTTGGCCTTAATGTCCCTTTTTTCAGTCTCTTTGCTGGGCCTCTGCTTACTCTCTTTTTTGGGGAGTTCCCAAATGTACAGGCCTTAGCCTTCACCTGTTTTCATTCTATACACCCTCCTTTTATGATTTTGTCCAGATTCTGTAACAACTTGCAAATTTATATCTTCAATTCTGACTAATCTTCTGAACTCCAAACACATATAGCTCTCTGCTTGACATTTCATTTTAGTATCAATCTCATATCTCAAACTTAACATGTCCAAATGTTTACTAAGCTCACCTCCACCCCAA
This sequence comes from Cryptoprocta ferox, assembly GCA_028646485.1. NCBI lineage: Eukaryota > Metazoa > Chordata > Mammalia > Carnivora > Eupleridae > Cryptoprocta > Cryptoprocta ferox. The sequence continues at coordinate 113,687,783 of CM053574.1, read as the reverse complement.
AAGTTGCTTCATCTATATTCTTCTCTCAGTCAGGTTAATGCCAATTAAATCATTCTAGCTGCCCAGTCCAGAAATCTTGGTTGTTCTCATTCATCTCCAGGGATACTGTCTTTTTCCTTCTTAGAAAACACTAAGGAAATTCCTTCTCAGCTCCTTTTTATTTGTTCTTCTTTCTACCTAGAATAATCTTCCCCACATTTATCAGGACTCTATCAAGTAACAATTTATTGAAGAGGTTTCGTTGTGTACCTTGTGCAAGAGTTAAAACCATACCCCCTTCTGAAACCCTTTTCCATGCATTTACCCAACTCTTCTTAATATAAGTCTTTGGTATATGTGTCTATCAAAGGAAAAAGAGGTAAAACCAGGTACTCAAGCCACTAACTAAATTTTTTAAATTAAAATGTTGTTTTCCAAATAAAAATTAGATTTTGATCACTTCATGATTTTATTCCACATTAACTAGAAACATTCATGAAAATATTGACTTTTTCTATGAATAAATACATAATCACTAACTATACTGTCAATCATTTCAACACATAATACAAAAAATTTTAAGAATAAAACACTAATAGAAGCTCATTAGAAATAAAAGTTTAAATAACAAACTACTATGTGCCTGATATTTTGAATGAACATGTTCAATACTTTCGTATCCAAATAAATATGTCATTTAAATAAAACTAGGTTTCTGTGTATGTGTGGATGTGCGTGTGTAAAATCAATGGAGCATCTCAGTTGAGTCTATCATGCAATTCACATTATGATTCTGTTAACTTTGGTAAGTTGGTAACTCCTCATTTGCTCTTTGGCATCTATTTGTATGAAATGATAAACATGAGACATACATTTGTACTTTAATTTATTGTTGTCTCCTTTCATTTTATATATTTTTTAAATTAATTAATTAATTAATTAATTTATCTATCTATTTATATATTTATTTATTTTGAGAGAGAGTGTGTGGGCAGAGTTGAGGGGCAGAGGGAGAGAAAGAGACAATCTCAAGCAGGCTCTGATTTTTTTACATTCCTTTTTGGTTGTATCGATGGAATATAGATAAAGAAAACCAAAATGGTGAGTGAATGTGTGTGTGTGTGTGTGTGTGTGCATGTTGCAAAAAATGACTTAACTACTCATCACCTAGCATGGGCCGCCCTATATGTTACCTTAAGAAAAAAACACGAATTTGAAAGATCTTTGTCAAAATTGATAGTGACCAAAATTAATTTTAAAGAAACTGACCACAGTGAAGAAAAACACCAACAGCAAGTCAAAGGCTGTGATAAGAATTTCCAAGGAACTGAGTGATGGTTTCAAAATATATAAAAATTTGATAAAAGCATGGGTATTATCTTTCTGTTTCTTTAACTGGATATTGAGAAAAGTAATGGCCACAGATAAAGTGAAAGAAGCTCTGCTATGTGAAATAGAATAGGTGATCTTAGCTTTAGAAATGACATTGACCTCTCATCTTAGACAGTGGAGAAGCTGAACACAGAGGATGAAATAAGGAGGAAAAGAAGAAAACAGATTATTTTCTTAGAGCTGCAGTTTGTCTGAAGAAATCACAAAGTAGGACAAAAGTGTGGCAAAGACTTCTAGTGATCATCAAAGCTAGATATAAAAAAGCGACCAATAAAAATAGAAGCAGACATGAAATGAGAGAATTACTGCTTCTTGATATGAGAAAGAGTTCAGAAATTTAAATTTTAGTTAGAATCTATATACTCTTTATTCTCTTAATGTTAAATATTTAAGAATGTGATGAAATGTTTAAAAGATACATAGAATATAAAAATCATAAAAACTGGACTGGTTTAAAATTGTTTAAAAAGTAAATGTGTAGTGATATTGGACCACTCTATTACTATAGGATTAATGAATACAAAATAGATTTAATATTTGCAAACTTATTGAGAATTCATAAGGAACATTTATAAAAGCATTTATAAAAAAAACATTTCTTGAGGGGTGCTTGGATGACTCAGTCAGTTAAGCGTCCTACTTCAGCTAAGGTCATGATCTCATGATTCGTGAGTTCAAGTTCCACACCAGGCTTGCTGCTGTCAGCACAGAGCTTGCTTTGATCCTCTCTCTCTCTGCCCCTCCCCTACTAGTGCATGTGCTCTCTCTCTCTCTCTCTCAATAATAAACATTAAAAAAATTTCTTGAAAAGTGATTAATAAATCATATAAAATGTTGAAAGAGCACTATATCACAGCCCATACATATACAGTCAGTTCCAGTACAAATAATATTCAAAAATATTATCCACATGGAACAAATTTTACCATGTTGGGGCCAAATTTCAATGCTTACCATGTTTCTAAGTATTTCTCCAATATTTCTCCTTGCTAGACAGAATTAGTAACTTCCTACAGAACAGTATTTACAATGATAGCATAATGGTAAGCTTTTCTATTTGTTTAAGTAATAATTTTTGAATGCTTACATGTGAATAAATATATGAACAATTAATTTCAGGAAGTGATGAATCCAACGAATAAAATAATATAGATCACCATGATGAAAATGTGTAGGCAGATTCTTAAAATGAAATTGTCAAGGAGGACTCTTAGAGGAGATGATAATTAACCAAATCCTGAATATCCAGCAGGAGCTAGCTAAGTAGGTCAGGGAAAGGGGTTGGTGAAAATCATTTCAGTAGCAGCTGCAAGGAGACTGTAACACTATCTACATGACTTTTTTAGCATCACAGTTTGTTCATCCATGAAAGTAAGGAAATGTGAGAGCAATCCTATAGTAACACAGATGCTGATTCTAATACAATCAATTTCCAAACAGCAGTAGTGCTTGTGTCATCCCAAGGAATATCAGCTTAATATGAGCTTGCTCCAGAGTGATATGTCCTTATAAAATATCTTGTATGTAGATGTTCCCACTGAAGCAAAGGATAAATAAATGGACTTTCAGTTGAAATCTGCTATCATGTTTGGTGAAACTCTAGGCATGGTGGATACTGAGATACATGAGCTCTCTAGAAGGAATTAAATGAAGTATTAAAGGATAGAGATGTAAAACTGATCAGAATGAGGATATAGTCCTTATTAAGAGAAAATTCACCAGTTCAAATGAACAAATCCACCAAGAGATAATAAAATATATTCATCTAATTTGGGTTGACATATATATGCAGCAAGTTTGAGTCATGAGATTTTACCATGCCTTAAGATTCTAAGCAATGATATATCAGTGTTCTTTGAGTTATACATCAAGGAGAAAATCCAGGACTCTATGGGAGATATCAGATGAAGAACTAGGAAAAGGAGGAAGACATCCAGCTAACTAATGAAAGGGAACTTCAGAGTTAAATGTTTATCTATAATCTCAAGAGAGAGAGAGAGAGAGAGAGAGAGGGAGGGAGGGAGAGAGAATGATGAATGCACTATCTCACTGATCGATGCAGCCAATCATGAAGAATCAACTAGGTTGACCACAAAGAATTGACCTAGAGTAGAAAGTTGTAGTTGAAAGTACAGATGGATTTATTTAGTTAGAATTATAAGGCACCCAATAGAATAGTGTGTTGGAATACAGAGGATGAAAGTTATAGAATGAAATACAGTGTAAATTTGTGCCGTCACATGCCATCACAGAACAGCAACGGTCCAAAGTGTCCTTGAGAGGAAGCGACATTGCATGGACAGGATGACAGGAAGATTTTCTGGAGGAAGCAATGTTTCAGATATTTTTAGAGGGATTTCTATTGGCAGTTTATGATGACAAGAGAACTTCCAGTTGAAAGAGAACAGCCTAAAGACACTCAAATGTAGGCAAGCCCAGAATGTTTATGGACTATAGTTGATAAGTACCCTACATTAGCTAAAATATCTACTACTATTTAGAGGAACTATGATAGAGAATACAAGAAGGGCAGATTGAGGACATAATATCTCCAGAATTAAATACCAAAATGTCTCAGTTTTAATTAATTTGATAAGCAACGGGGGAGCAAATCATGGTTATTGAGCAGATTACATGGTTATATGAACAGAATTTAGGTTTAGAAGAGATTAATTTGGCAGCTGTGAAAAGTCTCCTTTGAATATTTGATACTAATGTTTCATGGCTTACAAATAACTACCATAGTTGAAAGAGTATCACGTTCACTATGACAAACTCTCTTGCTGAAAAGTACATTTAATATTTTTAAAAAAGCCAACCTCATGGTGTACTGATTTTGTTTCTGATTTACATGCTAATCATGTTTGTCATTTAATGAAAGATGAATGAGAAAATGAAAGAATGCAGTAGTGACTGAAGATATCTGAAAATATGGTTTTACAAAATCATGCAATGATAAGCATAATATCTATCTACATAAAATAGTGATCTTTATTAGGGATTAGTCTCAGGATCTCATAAATTATATGTTGGAACAATATAATGATAATTGATCATAATGATAATATATCTTCACTTATAATTGGCCAACAAATACATTTATTTATTTTATTTTATTTTCCAACTTTATTGAGGTTTAGTTAACAATTAAAAATTATATATATTTCAAGTGTACAATTTGATGATTTGATATAGTCACACTGTTTTATATTAGACCTCCACAATTTTTTATCTTGCTTACTTGAAACTTTGTATTGACCAACATCTGCCTGTATTCCTCTTTCCCTAGCCCATGGTAAACAATATTCTACTCTGTTTCTTTGAATTTGACATTTTTAGATTCCACATACAAGTGAGATCATGCAGTATTTATCTTTCTGTGTCTGGCATTTTTCACTTGGGACGATATCCTCCAGGTGCATCCGTGTTGTTGCCAATGGCAGGTTTTCCTTCTTTCTTAAGGTTGAATATATTTCTGTGTGTGTGTGTGTGTGTGTGTGTGTGTGTGTGTATTACATTTTCTTTATCCATTCATCCATTGACAGACATTTAGATTGTTTCCATATCTTGGCTGTTATTAACTTTGAAATGAACATGGGAGTGCAGGTATCTATTCAAGATACTTATTACATACTCTCCTTTAGATATATACCCAGAAGTGGACGTGTTATCATATAATAATTCTATTTTAAATATTTTGAAGAATCTCCGTATAGTTTTCTATTATGGTCATACCAACTTACATTTCTACCAACAATTTACAAGCAGTTTCCTTTTCTCTATATCTTCAGCAACATTTGTTACCCCTTGTCTTTCTCATAATGGCCATCCCAAACTGTGTGAAGTGATATCTCATTGTGATTTGGATTTACATATTCCTCATAGTTGAGGAAACTTTTTACTTTTACCTGATGTCTATTTTTATGTCTTTTTTTTTTAGTTTTTATTCCAATGCCAGTTAGTTGACATACATTGTGATCTTAGTTTCAGGTATACGATATAGTGATTCAACATTCCATACAACACCAGGTCCTTATCAGGACAAGTGCACTCTTTAATCCTTATCACTTGTTTCACCCATCCCCACTCCCCTTCCCTCTGGTAACCATTAATTTGTTCTCTATAGTTAAGACCCTGTTTCTTGGTTCCCCCCCTTCTTTTCCTCTCTCTTTTTCCCCTTTGCTTGTCTGTTTGTGTCTTAAGTTCTACATATGAGTGAAATCATTGGGTATCTGTCTTTCTCTAACTGACTTATTTCATTTAGCATAGCTCCACTCATATCAGGTCCTTTGTCCATTTTTTAATTGGATCATTTGTTTCTTTTGCTACTGAGTTGTATGAGTTCCATATATATTTTGGATGCTAATCCTTTATCAGACATATGGCTTGAATATGTTTTCTCCCATTCTTTAGGTTGCCTTTTAACTCTGCTTGATTACTCTTTTGCTTTGCAGAAACTTGATTCAATCCAATCTTTTGCTTTTGTGAGCTATACTTTTGTTGTCAATACCCAAAATATAAATTTATCAATTTTTGCTTTTGTTAGCTATACTTCTGTTGTCATACCCAAAATATCATTTCCCAGACCAATGTCAGGAAGCTTTTTCCTAATGCTTTCATATAAAAGTGTTATAGTTTTAGATGTTATGTTTAAGTCTTTAGTCTATTTTGAGTTGAGTTTTGTATGTGGCATGACCTAAGAGTCTAATTTCATCCTTTGTCATGTGATATCCAGTTTTCCCAGTCTCAATTACTGAAGAAACTATCCTTTCCTCCATCGTGTGTCCTTGGTGCTCTTATCAAATGTTACTTGGCCATGAATACATGGATTTATTTCTGGGCTTTATATTCCTGTTTTTATACCAATAGTATACTCTCATGATTACTGTAGCTATGTCATATATTTTGAAATAAGGAATGTGATTCTTCCAGCTTTGTTCTTCTTGCTCACTGAGCTTCTTTAAAATAATTGTCTTTTTCATTGAGCTTCTTTAAGATGATTTTTTAATTTAATTTTTTTAGAGAGAGAAAACATGGTGGGGGGAGGAAGGGGCGAGGGAGAGAGAGACAGAGACAGAGAGCAAGAGAGAATTCTAAGCAGGCTCCACGCTTAGTCCAGAGCCTGACACGGGCTCAATTCCATGAACCTGGGATCATGACTGAGCGGAAATCAAGAGTTGGATGCTTAACTGACTAAGCCACCTGGGAGCCCCTAAAATGATGTTTAAAGATTGTTTGTTGGGCAACCTGGAGATCTCCATTTCCTTGGAAAAATTGTGTTTCTTTTGGTGGCATCATGTTTCCCTGATTTTTCATGTTTTTATAGCCCTGCATTGATGTCAATGCATTTGAAAAATAAGTTACCTCTTCCAGAGCTTACAGAATGATCACAGAAAAACCTTCACCTATGTGTGGGTGGAAGGGTGGCAGCTGGGTGAGGTGCGGTGGTTCCAGCTCTGGGGAGGCACAGTGGCACAGTCTCCATGTGGATCCATCAGCTGAGTGCAGCACTGGCAAAGACAGTGCAGGTCCACAGCGGCCAAAGCTGTGGGTGTCACAGTGGTGCTGAGGGCAACTGGGGTTCTCAGCGGTAAAGGCTGTTAGGGTCCTTTTGTTCTCTTTTTCCACCATGAGGGAAAATCAAGACTAAGGGCGTTTCTCTTAGCCCCAGGTCCGGCATGCAGGCAGGCCTATTACAGCAGTGGCCGCACTATTCAGTGAGCAGGTAAGCCGACTGTGGCAGCGGAGCCATTGTGTTAGGCAGGGGCACTCATAGAGCAACCGTGGAGCACAGATGCAGGCCAACACGGGGAAGCTGGTTGCTCACATGGCTGGCTCTCCTTCCCCATGAGGGGGCACTCATGGGTTTGGGAGTTCCTCTTGCCAATGAGCTGGGCTGGCCTGTGGGGTGGGGTGATGTGGGCCAAGTGAGACTGTTCTTCCTACCCTTTCTGTGTGGTGATTCTCCATTTTTTCACTACAATGTGTTGTATACCTTCTTAACTCGTCTCCTGTGCTCCCACAAAGCTATTTTCATTTGTGGATAGCTGTGTAAGTGCTGCTTTCTGTGAGAAAATGAAGGATGGGATCTCTTACTCCATGATTTTCAGTGAATTAATTAATTTATTTATTTTTGAGAGAGAAAGTGTGAGTGGACAAGTGGCAAAGAGAGAGGGAAAGAGAATCCCAAAGAGATCCATGGGGTCATGACCTAAGCCTCAACCAAGAGTCAGACATTCAGGGTCACCTGGATGGCTCCGTTGGTTAAGTGTCAGACTTCGGCTCAGGTCATGATCTCACAGCTGGTGGGTTTAAGCCCCAGGTCAGGCTCTGTACTGACAGCTCAGAGCCTGGAGCCTACTTCAGATTCTATCTCCCCCTCTCTCTGCCCCTCCCCCACCCCACTCATGCAAGCTCTCTCTCTGTCTCTGTCTCTCTCTCTCTATGTCTCTCTCAAAAATAAATCAACATTAAAAAAATTTAAAAAAAGAGTCAGACATTCAACAAATTGAGCCACCCAGGCACCCCTGCATGAATATATTTATGATTCAAGGTTAGCTTACATGAAAAAACACGACATTGGCTGTAAAAAGGACTTTTGAAAGAATGTGGTTTGAAAAATCCAAACCCATTATCCTCTATGGAAAATAAGTATTATTTTGTATGAGTACCTTCTGCTGTTTGAGAATAAACAACAGTAGGCACATGTGAGATTATTATGAGATATTAAACCAGATATGTGTTTTACTAACTTACAACTATTTTGGATAGTAAAATCTTTTATAATAAAATTATTTAAATCTGTTATAGAAATTTGATTGAATAATTATCTCTCACTCGAATGTTATGACTTCCTTGCAACAGCCAGTGTCTTAGTGATGGAAAAAATTGTACTTCACCACCTGTATGGTTATTAGAAAAAACTGATGAAAACCCAGGGTTAATTTTGTTATAGGAAAGAAGTGGCCATGTCAGGCACTGGAAGGCCTTGGCCACGGAAGTGCAGAAACTTTGTAAGATTGAAGGCATTAGGATTATTTTAGAGTAGTCATAATTTATATTTGTCTTAATTTTATACATTGAAAAATTTAGTTGCTGGGCATTTAAAGACATGTATAATGTTGGAAAAGTTAACAAAGCACAAAATGTTATCCACTAATTCTAATTTATATTTTCAATCTTGTTTCCCCTAAATAGAGAAGCATAGAGTAGAAAAAATTACTGGAATTATCTGTCAGCCGATTTTATTACCCTCTTTCCATATTCATTACTTTACTTCTATCATTTATCCTCAGCATGTATTAATTCACACAATTTCACTATTGAATTAAGTAGCAGGCATTGCACCATTATGCTTATCTAGGCAGTGAAACATATGGTAGGATGAATACCATCTGGTGGCAGCATCCTGGATTAGAAAGTTCTCTGGCACAGCACTTGTAGAATACTGGCTGCTGGGCTAAATAATATTAAGCTAGGCTGTGTTTAAAATGCCCTATCAGTTACTTGAATATTGCAACAGAGCATCACATTTGGCCTTATTAAAATTTGCTAATACAGAACACTGGAAGGCATTGGCCACACATGACATAAGCTGAAAGTGGGTCAATTTAGTTCTTACCAGTCTATTACACAAGATTTCTATGGAAATCATTGTTATTGTTGGTTAGATTCCAATTATTCATAATATCCATGAAATGGATAGGACAATTTTCTGCATAATGTTCTTCAGAATAATAGCAAGCTAGAGAGCATAATGATAATTTTCTTAAGAAAGTAATTTCCAGAAGTGTTATTTTTGGACAATGTGGTCCTTGAGTCCATAAAAGTAAACACCCACTCATACACATAATATATATTGATTCTAACAAACCATAGGGAAATTTCTAACTATAACAAAATTTCATATAATAAAAATATAGAATTTTAATCTATTATAAAGTACGGGCAATTCTCACATTGCATAGTACTGTGTTAACTGCAACTAATACCATTCACAGTTGTGTCCTCACTTGGCACAGTTCTGTGGAAATAAATCACTGTTATGTATCGAGTGTAACCTACCAGGTTAACGTATTGTTCAACTCAGTGACCTTGATGGTAAAATGAACAGACTCCTGGAAAATGAATTTATGTAAATCAAATTTATATGCTAGCATCTACAGACAGCCACTTGTCAAAGAGTTTACTTAACACTGAAGATGGGTTAAATTCTCTTCTCTATATTCTCATAGCATACTTATATATTTTTCTCTATCTGTTATAGTAATTCTAGTTATATTATATGTCTCCCATTCTTCTATACTACTGATATTATATATTAGAAGTTCTTTAAATTAAGGATATTTGTATCCTTATACCTTTATACAATTTAATTATGATATATTCCTTTGGGTTGTGTTGTAATATTTATTCTGAGTATAATTAATAAACATAACTATATAAATAATCATTTTTGTAATATATCTCATCACTTTGACTATGTAGTCTAAATTTAGACATATTTAAGGGATCACTGATCAGTCATAGGTATACATAAATAATTATTTGCAATCATATTACTTTCACATTTTCTGTAATAAAATGTTTGGCATATTTTAACCTAATTTCACCTCTTCCTTACTGCTCTTGAAAAATATTTTTAACAAATATTATACATTGTTTTCTGTCTTCTACATATCTTCTACATTTTTTGCTTATAATTTTCCAAATATGTTGTTAGTATATAATCTGACAATATTTAATTCATTAAAGCACCCTTGGACATGCAGTCTACAGGCTCCATGTTTCATATCAATTGACTGTTTCACTCTGTTATGTGCATATACTCAACCCAGCTCAAAAAATATTTATCATGTTATCATGAAATCATGCAAGATTCAATAGCACAGGTTTCTATAGGTATTAATGGCTTATATTTGGGAAGTGTGTATGGAATGCATTACACTTGAGATCATGAGTAGTGGAGAGAAGTTCATTTTGAGATAGAACTTGAAATACTAAAACTAGATGGACATATCTCAGAAGAAGTCCAGATCCCAGACCCACTATGAAGCAAATAGGTCACCACAATGAATAGAAATATTAGAAGATTTCATGAAATTATAAGGGGGAAAAAGTATGTGTGTGTGTGTGTGTGTGTATGTGTGTATGTATGTGTGCTATGTGTGAGAGAGAATGGGAGAGAAGGACATCACACAATTGTAACTCAAACCAATTTATAAAGTTTATAAATTTATAAAATTTAGCCAGGAATAATATCTCCCTACTATATCCATAAAGTATTAATTCAATTTCAACATCCAGATTTTTATTTCTTAAAAATTCTTTTCCACAGCAACAAAAGCAAATATAAACAAGGACATCAAACTAAAAAGCTTCTATATATGAAGGCAAACCATTAAAAAATGAAGAAGCAACCTACCAAATGGGAGAAAATATTTGTAAACCAAATCTCTAAAGGATTAATATCCAGAATATATAACACTCATACAATTCAACAGCAAGAAAACAAATAATCTGATTTTAAAATGGACAGAAGATCTGAATAAACATTTTTCCAAAGAAGGCATACAGATGGCCAACAGTCACATGAAAAGAGGTTCAGCATCACTAATCAGTGAAATGCAAATTCAAAACACACTGAGGTATCGCCTCGCACCTGTTAGTGTGGCTATTATCAAAAGTATAAGAAATAACAAGTGCTGGAGAGAATGTGGAAAAAAACAGCCCTCATGTACTCTTTGTGGGAATGAGAATTGGTGAATCCACTGTAGAAAACAGTATGGAAGTTCTGTATAATATTTTAAATAGAACTACCATATGATCCAGCAATTCTACTTCTGGATATTTATCCTTCCCAAGAAAGAAAGAAAGAAAGAAAGAAAGAAAGAAAGAAAAAGAAAAGAAAGGGAGGGAGGGAGGAAAGAAGGAAGGAAGGAAGGAAGGCAGAAAACATTAACTCGAAGAGATATATGTACCTCGATGTTCGTGCAGCATTATTTACAATAGCCAAGATATGGCAACAATCTAAGTGCAATGGATGGATGAAAGGAGAAAGAAATTGTGGCATATATATATATACACACACACAATGGAATATTATTCAGCCATAAAAAAGAAGAAGTCTTGCCATTTGTGACAACATGAATAAACCTTGACAGCATAACACCAGGTGAAATAAGTCAACAGAGACAAACACCATAGGATCTCACACACAGAATCTAAAAATGAAACAAAACAAAAATTAGCTCATAGATACAGAGAACAGATTTGTGGTTGCCAAAGGCAGGGGGTGGGGGTGGACAAGATGAAGAGGGTCAAAAAGTACAGAATTGCAGCTAGAAACTAAATAGCCTTAGGCATGTAATGTTATAAGATATAGTCCTGGCTAGTACAACACAGTGACTACAGTTAATAATATTCTATTGCATGCTTGAAAATTGTTGAGAGAGTCGATTTTAAAAGTTCACATCAAAAGAAAAAACTTTGTGTAATTATATATGATGACAGGTGATCATTTTGCAATATATACAAATATAAAATACTATGTTGTACATCTGAAAGAAATATATTTTTATATGTCAATTATAGCTCAATTAAATTAAAAAAGAATAATAACAAGAAGAATATTATATGGAGAAATCTAGAAGTCAAAGGAAGAAAACCCATACAAACATCTTAGGTAAGATTTTTTTTTAAAGTTGAGATATAAAAATAATATAGTTTTGATTCAATATCAGGATACATATTTGGATAACATTTTTCTAAGAAAGATTTTAAAAATTACAAAGAGTCATTATAGTATAGTTGAGAGAACATTTAACTTAAAATCAAGAATCTTCGGAATAGTGAGTTATAATTTTGGCTTTTTAATATTCCACTTGTGTGATATTGGACAAAGTATTTTAATCTCAATGTCAGAGAGACAGAGGGAGAGAAAGAGAAACTGCATTGCATAAGATTTCATCTGCCTTAATTTCCTCACCAGACAGTTTAAGGAGCAAACAATATATAGAAGGAACCCAAGCCACATATCTACAATGAATCCTACAGATCCAAAAATACCTTTCTAGGCATGTGGGGGAAAATCTATACCTCAAAGGTTGCAATGAACTGAATGTTTGTGCCGTCCCAAATATATATGTTGAAAGAAACGCTAATCCTAATGTGATAGTTTCCAGAAGTGGGACCATTGGGAAGTAATCATATCGTGAGGGTGGAGCCCTGAAGAATGGAAAAGTGTCTATAACAAAAGAGGCTGGATCTTAGAGTATACAAACTTGCAGTGTAAGATCAGCAAGTTTGGGGATCTAATGTACAGCATGGTAATTATAACTAATAATATTGTACTGTACACTTGGATGTTGGGGACAGTAGACCATAATGTTCTTACCACACACACACACACACACACACACACACACAACTGTTAACTATGTAATGGGATGGGGTTGGTTTCTAATGCTAGTGGTAATCATTTTGCTACATATAAATTTATCAAATCGACAGCTGTACACCTTAAACTTATACAATATGTTGGGTCAATTGCATTTCAGTAAAGCTAGGAAAGAAGGAGAAGAGGAAGAAGAGGAAGAAGAAGAGAAGGGGCAGGGAGAGGTGGAAGAGAAGGTAACGAGAAGGAGAAGAGGCAGCTCCCTTCACCAGAGAACAAGTTAGTCCTGTCTCTAGCGTGTAAGGATACAATAAGTTATCAGTCTGCACATTCACAGAGGGCCCTCATCAGAACCTGACCATGCTGGTACCCTAATCTCAGATGTCCGTCCTCCAGAACTGTGAGAGAGCAATTTCTGTTCTTTAGAAGCCAAAGATAGATAGATAGGTGCTGATAGATCATAGATAGATAGATAGATAGATACATAAAATTTCTTGTCCTGGCCTCACTTTGATGTTTCCACATGAGTGAAATAAATACTGAAGGAAGTTTTGAATTTGATATCTAACTCCCAGTATTTTAAAGGAATTTTTAATTTATTGTGAGTTTAAAAATTGATTTTGTTTGAATGTCTTATTAATTTAGACTTTAAATACATTCCTGGAAAGTGGAAAACATAGATATATCATCCATAATTCTACTATCCAGGCATAAATTTAATGACTCTGCAGGTATTTTAAT
>CM053574.1:113580501-113673776 GCA_028646485.1 Cryptoprocta ferox | reverse complement strand
TGAACCATTAGATCATGACCTGAGCCATAGCTGGACGCTCAACCAACTGAGCCACCAAGATGCCCCTACTTGATTTTTTAAAAATTGGCCTGTTGAGTAGTAATTTTGAGCAGCTAGTCTTTTTTTCTTTCTTTCTTTAATTTGGCCCAGATCTTCTCTAAACTGTCTCTTCATTGCCGCCCTAACTTTCAATTAAGAACTAGCAAATAATTCTTTGGAAGAGTTCTGATGACAGTGTAAGATCCTGATTTGAATTTATGGACCAATATATTAGGATTAGAACTTTAAAAGTGTAACTTTTTTTTCCTGCACACACACACACACACACACACACACATACACAAGGTTACTTAAATAACTTGCACTACAGTTTATTTTAGATACAAATTGTATGTAAGTTCAATCTCTATTTTAGTAGGCTACTGGGAAAACATGAGGGAGAGCATGCTAGAGAACATGACCCTGAAGAAAAGTATGGCTAGGGAAAATTGCCCAGTTCAGACCTTCCAAATGACTCTTAAGGAAGGTAAGACTCCAATAAAGTCTTTAACAACACAGTAGAATAAAGGATAGCTCACAATCATACACAAATCGTTAACATTATGTGTTATGGACATGTGAAGCTCACAAAGGACTGGAAGGCGGAGGGGAGGAGGAAGAACAGAGAGAGGAAAAAGGAGAAGAAGGTATAGTGAGTGAGAAGGCATGGCAAGATAAAATGAAGCCTGATGGAAAATATGGTGAGAGACAAATTTTTAGTTGCAGAGTTGCCAATTCACTCCAACAATCAGTTTTCTGTAAAACTATTACATTCAAAGAGTTTCTTATTTTTCCAACATCACCTTCTTTGGTGCATGTCTTGCTACATATATGCCTAAGTAAATGATGTGGGGAAGCAATAATAGAAAAGATCCTTGTACTGAGTCTGAGTTGAGAGCAAGGAGACAGAGAAGCTGTAGAAATATACAGTAAGTACAATTTAAGTGGAGAATGGAGAAAATTGAGAGTCAGAAATGGCCACATTATTTTAAACTCCAAATATTCTCAGGTATCTTGGGAAGGACATAACATTTCCCACAAGAAATTTTCTCAAAAGACTGGGAAATCATCAAAGTCTAAATTACACAAAATCCCAAACCTGTTTTTAAATATGCCACTTATTTTTAATACCTGCTTTATCCCATCTATCTTTGTAATTCTGTTTTTATCCATTTTTAAATGTCTTTTCAACTCTCTTCTACTTTGCTGTACACTTCTTGGTCTTCAAAGTTCAGCTTAAAATGACATCTTTGATCAACTTTCTTGGATAACATATTTTATAGGATAATAATGATGATTGTCATTTTAGGAATTTATATTAAATTTTAGGTGTAAGAAATGTTGGCAGTTAGAAATGCAGGAGTAGGCTTGTAATAAAGATCAAGACAGAATATACTGATGAGATATATTTTACATAGAGGTGACAGTTGAAACTGCTCATGTGCAAAAGATCTCCAAGAAAGTGAAACCTTTAGGAAATATCCAGAGTAAGAAGTCAATTTTGAAATGATAGTTTTGAGATAAGTCCCTTTTAAATCATTAAAATATAAAATTCAGTATAATACATATATAGCATTTAATATACTTCACAGTGTTAAAATTATTTGGAAATTAGGAATACATATGTAGTAAATAGAAGGAACCTCTGAGTACTCAAAAACTAACTTCCTGAACCAGGCTAGCTAACACATGTAATGCATTATTTTTTAATTGAGACATAACAATATTTTCTTTATGCATATTTATAGTTTGCCACATGATAGAAAGATAGGAACAATTATAATGGTTTAAGTAACTGGTGCAAATTTATGCCCAGTGACATCTATTTGTTGTTTCATTAGCATATTTGGTTTCAATGCCATTTTGAAATAATATGCATTTGTATTTTCAATCATCTTTTTTTATTTTTTCTTTATTTTGTTTGTCAGGAGGGAGAGTAATCATGTATAGTTGTTCTAATACATAGGCATGTTAAGAAGATTACGAAGAGTACCGGTATGTGTTTAGGGCCCTGGTACTTGTTCCTTCGGTCTAACATTGTTATGTATTCTCTTCTGTATGTAGTCATTTTTATTTTAATGTGCTGTATTTTAATTTCCATGAAATGAAAGAAATCATTCCAATATATTATGTCAATACTTTTCATTTCAAAAGACTGGGAGTGTTTTATCTATTTTATACAGCAATAATTTGATTTTCAGATAGAATATATTACATTAGAAATCATTACGTTTTTAGTAAAAGAATCACTGTTCTCTTAATGCAAATTCATCAACAATAAATCTCACTAAACAACATGATGCGCTATTCTATAATTTTTCTTAACTTCCAAATTTGCAAAACATTATCCTGAGAATATTACATGATGTGCAATTCTAACAATGTAAATTTTTTTACTTCAAAATGAATACTGTTTTTCTCCAAAATTATTTGGCATATTAAATGATCAAAGCTACTTGTTTTTTTAATAAGTTTTTACTACTAATATAATAAACTATTATAATTTAATAGTATCATGAAACACAGTTTAAATATATCTTGGAAATAAATAAATAAATCTTGGATAATATAAATAAAATAGTCTTATTATAAACAGCTAATATTTCATTTAATAATATAAATGGCATTGATAATATTATAGTCATATAATTATACCATAAGTGAGTATGTTAATAAAATAATTCATATTAATATACCCAGTTATATAATATACATCCATTTATAAAGCAGAATAATATGATCAACATGTCATTTTTACATTTTGGCACTTATAACAGGGAAGCATTTCTTAAATATCATGGAAAAGTTGCTATCTTATGATTAAGAACTTAAGCCAATCAATCAAGAAATGTTAGGGACACCCAGAAACATTCTTAACCTTTAAGGTGATTTCTTTTAAATCAATAATGTGTTCTGTCATGACTGTTGAGTAGTCCCCTTTCAACACCTGTGAAACACCTCTCTTGTACCAGCTTTGCTCTAAGTATACTTCTAAGTCAATGATTGTTTCTTGATGGGGAAGGGGGAGTCTAAAAGTGGGGGAAAAACACAGAATTTAAATATTATAATTCCTATTGATATTACTATAAATTTGAAGTTATATATATATGAAGTTTAATATATATATAATATATATTAAAATATAAAATATAAGATGTTTTATAGTTTATTATTATAAAGAATTAATATAAATTATTGATATTATTGATACCATCAATAGTTTATACTATTAGTTTTAATAGTACTTTTACTATTACCATAAATATTAATAGACTATATTATTATCATCCATGTAAGTATATAGTAAATATATATTTTTACAGTGTGTAATATGTATTTTTAAGATGTATTTAAGCATATAGAAAATATGGATTTTGAATTCCAGATTTCTCATGTATCTATTTACCTGTGCAAGCAATAGTAAGTTCTCAATGATATCTGTTGTTATGACTTATGTTATCTGTTATGATATATATACATTAACAAAAATTGAAGTAGGACTCACACTGAAAATGTTTGGAGTTACTATATTATTTTATTGTTTCATTGTTTTTCATTGGAAATGACAATGATATTTGCAATTTATGCAAATTATACCAATATGGCAATGTAATTTATGACATGGCATTATTTACATAATTTCACAGAAATTTGTATTTTTCACCTCCCCTAGAATCATAATTGACAATAAACTCCTGTGTTTTCTCAAAATTAGATATTTTATTTATGAATTATGTTCAAGCTCTAAAATTATCCTATAGTGATATATGTGCTTATTTAAACATATACATTTGCATTTATAATCTTTATAAACAAAATAAGTAAATTTCTATGACTAAAGTGAGTGATTCTTACTGAATGTATTATCTTCACATAAATATCTGGCACTCTATTTGTACTATGGCTGAGCTCACAGATGTGATATTCAATATAATTAAGTAGTACACATTTCAATTATAAGGGATGAAGGAAGGATGTGTACTGAAAGTTGGTTCTGTGTATTTTTAAAAAATCACAAAGAATGAAAAGGAAGAAGACAATGGGAGATGTTCACGTTCCTTTGGGTCCTGAAAATTAATAGTTGGCATATTTGTAAAGGCTTTACTTCTTCAAGAATATGAATGCAGATCCAGCCTCTGCCTCAATTTTAGAACATATGTAGTAAAATAAGGACAAGAATAAATCATTAAAATATGATTAGGGCCACTGTTTGATTTTGCATAATCAGTTTGACTATTGAATTATGCTAAAGCTCAGGATTTTTCTCTGTGTAATAGGTAGTTCACCAAAGGAAAAATAAGCCTCTGTTAAATCAAATTTGGAGGGTTGGTGGTTTTCTTCCTATTATCCCTGCTGTGAATAAGATTCTTAACTGTAGGTTCTATCAATGCTGATGCATCACTATGACAACTATTTGAGGGGTCTTTAACTCCGTATTTCAAGAAGGTAATAAAAGTAAGTACTGAACATGATTTGTTTAGAGAGGCAATCTACCATGGGCCCTGTACATTCTTGGGGAGCATGCCAGATGGCCACGCTTCTCTGTTTTCTGATACTGAACAGTTCTGTGCTTGGTTACATAGGCATCTAGTAGGTCAAGGCAACTACAGTGAGAGCTGCTTGCTCTCCAGGGGAAGGTAGACTCACTTATTTGCTGCCTACTCCAGTGTAGGCTGCTTGCTCAAAACCAGTGGACTTTTGACCCTGAATTTCTCAGCTACTCCAAAATTCCCGGGAAGTGGGGGGCCTGCACCGGGCCCATCAAATCACTCCATGGACATTACAGACAGGGTAACTAGCACATATGTGGCGATACTCTACTAGTTTTTCTGTAATTTTTTTCCCTCTCTGATCTAAGAGTTTCATAAGTATGTTAGTTTGCAAATAAGATAAGATCTCAAACCTTTCACGAGTCCTGATATAATTGACCTCTTGACTATAAATTTTATCAAAATTTAATTTGAGCGTAAAATATAAATATATGTCATTGCACAGTTCTGATTAAGTTTCATTATTATTAAACATCTTTTTAATATTTTTTCATGAATAGCATGTCATATGCCAGTTGGTACTATGACTCAAAATACAGTCATCTGGATGGCACTATCTTTTTCATTGTTGTGATTCTGCTAATCACCTTCTCCTTGTTCCTTATCTTTTTCTACATCTGTGAAATTTTGCTTTCCTCCTAAATTTCTAAACTCTCAGACCTTTTTACCTATTAATGGTCAAAGTTTATTTTTGGTATTCTTTACAAGACTATTTATCTCCAAATCAGCTATTCTATATGAATTACTCTTAATGTCTTTAATATGTATCCTAAAACTAACTTATTACTTGCTTGTTTCTACAGCTTTCTTCTGACACATTTACTATTTTTATTGGATCTATGATTTGTGATGTATACTGTGTTATCTACTTTATTGTGTTCTCTCTTTCACGGTAAATATTTTGCATATATTTTCTTTCTTGAAGCCAATGCTAAAATCAAATTCACTATTTTGTAGAACTATGATTATATGAAACACCTTCCACCGAAGAATCAAAACCAGAGGGTGTTTTCTCCAAGTGTAAATATGGAAGTATTAATTGTAGATAACATGTATATTCTTACCACCTAGCAAACAAAGGTTTTACATGTTTATGAATAATAACATATCTTTCATAATCTCCACACATCTTTAAGTGAATTGTACAGGGCGTACATGGTAGAATTAGGATTTAAACCAGGGAAGACTGGTTCAAGTATTTAATCTCTTAACTAGTAACCTAGAAGGCATTCATTTTACTAATAAATTCAATTAGTTATTGATTTCTAATTGATTTATTATTAACTAATAAATTCAATTAGTTAATAAATTCAAA
The DNA here is from genome assembly GCA_028646485.1 of Cryptoprocta ferox. Taxonomy (NCBI): domain Eukaryota; kingdom Metazoa; phylum Chordata; class Mammalia; order Carnivora; family Eupleridae; genus Cryptoprocta; species Cryptoprocta ferox. Next base: position 113,667,872 of record CM053574.1, on the reverse strand, counting down.
AATTGAATTCTAAGGTCAAATTTTTCTCATTACTCTTATGGAAGCAGCATCCAAATTAATAGTTTGATATTTGGGAACCTATCTTCATTACAACCAAATTTTCCCAAACGTTCGACCAACAGAAGCACCTACTGGCAACTTGTCACTACATACCTAACACTTTCCTTATTATTATCCTTTGTGCTTCTATCTTAGAAAAGAATATTCCCTTCTGATATAAAATAGAAGGGTGTAGTGGACAGATGATAGGGAATCTTCATCTATCTCAAATTTCCTGACTGATCTTGGACTAAGTTGCATTCCTTGAATTTTAGGGTTTTTTTTTTTTTTCACTAAAAGTCTGAGATAATAACATGTTCTTTACAAGGTTGTTGTGAGCTTTAAATGGCACTGCTATTTATGTGGCACCATGTAAGCATTCAATAAATATTATTTCTTTCCCTTCTTTGCGAAGTATATCATGGGTTGTTATTTAATATCCAACATCTGTTTCAATTTCACACATCACTGCTTTTCGGCATACAAAATGGGAAACTATAGTACATATTTATTAAATTACGACAAAGAATATTAAATTAAAGTCTATATCCTTTATTGTAGTGAATTCCAAGGTGAATTCTTTGTAAGGCAAATATTTTTCTTGACAACAGAAACCTTCTCTTTCATTTTCTGTTTTTTAAAATTATTGAATCAGCTTTAGTAGGAGAAAAGACATATTAATAAAAAATTTTCAATATTTGAAATTAAATTAATGACAGCAACTTATTCCAATAAAACAAACATATTTTTCGAGTAAAATACATGATTAAAATGAAGGATATGCTTTATAATTTTATTTTTATTACTCTCATAAATTTTTCATCCTCTTTTATTAAACAGAGCTTTGGTGGTAACTGCTAAATATCCTAAGACAAAAATCCATGTATTCCTTTTTGCCTTAGAGTTTCTACTGAAATTAAACTACCCACATAGGCCAATAAAATCAAATGGCTTTTAATATAAAGCTCTTAAAAATATAAAGAATAGGATTATTTTAATCTATTGGGATTTCAGAACAGTGAGCCAAATTAGGGCCCGACACAGGCTAAGTTCTAGGGTGCAACAGAGTATTAGTCTACAGAATTAGATAATCATATCCTCATGATGCGATTGTCCTGTTCCAAAATTCACAAAATAACTTGTCTACTTATCAACCACATCAAGAAAGTATTAATCTAGTAGCATAGTCTCAATTCAAAACAGCAATTCAATTTTCCGTAAGTCAGAGAATAGCTGCTTACTTGGTCACAGATACTGATTTTAGAACTGAGAACTGGAATTTTGTATAAGATAAGAGCAAGTGTAACACCTGGAAGGGTGAGCTGGACTTTCACAAACTGGTTATCCATGAGTTAGTGTCAAACTTGAGTCAACACAGGCAGCATAATGGCTCAGTCCAGCTGTCTCCTGCTTTATTGCTGCCACTGGGCAATAGGTAGAGACAAGTAGCCTCAGATATTTTCGTTCATCCGTGGCCACAGCTGGGAAACGGGGTGCCACATGTCTTCAACAGACTTGAGAAAATTCCTTTTAGTCTGCAGGAATGCTGATACAGAGAGGAAGGGCTCTGGATCTTTGCCATTGTATAACATTGGGCTTCCACCTGGGATCTTTAGCTATCAAGGAAAGTCAAAATAATGCCACTTCATTTCCACGTTAAGATGCCAAAAAAGCTCCATAAGTTGTTAGGTCACTGAATCCATCTCTGCTGTTGGACAGCTCTCTTGGACATCTCTCAAAGAAAAGGTAAAGCTCTTTGTAGCACAATCTCCAGGCAGAAAGGAGGAAAAGGTACATTTTGCAGTTCATGATAATATTATCCATTATATGTTAAACATTATATTGCATATTACAAATACCACATACCATTACTACACATTGTATGTAACATATTATATATTTACACATGGAATATATACTCTATATCATACAATTTAGTGTATACAACATACTTTATACCACATGTAATATGCTATATATTATAAATTTCATGTTATACATACTAGACACATGTATATGCATTCTAATTGATTTAATTTATTGCAATAGTGTTATGAGTTAGGAAATATTATTGTCTAAATCTTACAGATGGAGATTGAGACGAGCTATGCAGAGCATATTATTCTTATTTCCTATGCTAAAAAAATCACAATTTAAAAATCTGAGATAAGGGTAAATATTATTAGATCACATATGAATTTCTCTGATACTAGTTGTGCCAGCAATAACTACTGCCAAGATGCTAGTGGCACTCAGATGACCTTAGCATGGCATTTAATCTTCAGGGCTACCCAGTGCACCTTAATTTTCTGCCGCTTGGAGGCACTCTTGCACCATACGACAAAACTTTCTGGCTTTAAACTTGGTTTCTTATGAGCCTCAAAGGTTAGGACAGAGGCTTAAACCACACCATAAAATTTGCAAATAATTCCTGCACACTTCTAAATCAATAATGCTGGTGAACAGAACCCGGAATTTCTGGATTGGTGTCACTATTCAACTGTGTCCAAAGTAGGGAAACAACCAGAAGATCTCAAGTTCTTCCAGTTAAGAAAAGTCTACCCCTTTCTCCCTTCCAGACAAATGCTAGTAGGCAGCCTAGAGCCTGGAAACAGGGATTCAGGCGGAGCCCTGGATGTGGTGGTGCCTGTCTGCAGACTGTGGAGCCTGGAGCCTGAGATGACTGCATGCTAGACCGAAGCAAAGCAGATAGGAAGTTCAAACAGGGAATCAGTCCGAAGAGCCTGGACTTAAATGTAGAAGCAAAGCATAAAGTAAGAAGTCAGAAACCTCACGCCTTCCGGGGCTTTGATGGGAGAGTGAGAAATCAAACCCAGTGGGCATCCTGGAAGGACTATATCTGAAGGACATTTGTCCCCATCTCACTGGCTACAGACGGGGAGTGAGCAGACGGGGAGTGAGCAGATGGGGAGCTAATCTGGCTGAAAGGGAATTAAAACTATGATTAAGAATTGTAAAGATAATTCAAACTTTGTTGTTATTTATATTATCCACACGTATAATGTATGAGAATTAACTTTAAGATATTATTCTTCATATGAAATCATTTTTAGAATCATATACAACTAAAACTCAGTATTTTACCAAAATGCACTTATTTTTTAGTAAAAAGTTATCTTATTAAAGTTAGTGTGGAACACCCATGTATTATATGTATTATATGGAAAAACACTAGAATAAGGTTCTTCTGCTTCTGGTCTTGCACCACCTGCCTGACTTTGAGTAGCCCAATTTGCCCCACTGAAAACGTTTTATAATTGTCTAACCATAAAATGCCCTCAGGACCTCTGACATCCAAAAGAAGTCACACTCACAACAAAATACCTTTTTTAATTGATGGGAGATTGTATCCCCTTTAAATTAAATAGAAGAAAGAGTATTGTTCTTAAATGTTTGATATAGTGATTTCTCATAATTGTTTTTCCTCCTGCTGTAAGAACATGGCTTAACAACTGTGATGTTTGATGAAAACTGAAGATTTTTTTAAGTCAAAAATAAATAAATTGGAGTGGTTACTCAGAGCTACAACAGCTGTGTTTTGATGTTTACAACCACAGATGTTAGATGTTTCCAGATGGAAACAAGGTTGTCAGTCTTCAATTTCCTCGAAAAAGAACTATATAATGACGGGTAGTTAAAAACCAGTCTCATAGTTTTTCCATGATACTAGACATGAAATTCTACAGTTTGCTTGCAATATATGTCTAATGTAGCTCTGTCTGTGGCATATTTGGTTCAAACATTTGAAACGGTCTATTCATTTCTTATTATTCCACATCAAATACTGACAAGAATGTTCCCAGCAGCGTTCCAATTAATGTCACCATTAAAAAAAAAATCTTGGATGCTACCTAGCTAGGTTATGGGCTCTCTTATAATATTAGCAAAAAGAATGGTGAGAACTCCAAAAAATTCACACTTTTAAGTGATTATGTCAATCTCCTCAACCTCTGACTAGACTGTTTTTATAAGTGGTAATAGTAGGTAATACTTACTGCACTTTAGTTTGCACTCAGCACTATGCTAAATATTTTGTAAATAATTCCATTTCATATGCAAACCTTGCAACAATACTACTAGAAAGTTACTGTTATCCTCATTTTCCAGGTGAATAATTGAGGCTTAGAGATGTTATATAACTTGTCAAACTTCATACAATCAGGCACATGACAACGTGTTTCAGATCCAGAAATCCTGATTCCTCCGCCCAAGTTCTTAACCGATATACTGTCCAATCACCAACTATGCTATGTTTGTGCCACGTATGATCTTATTTCATAATCAACACAAACGGAGGAGGAAAATAAATTTTTTCTAAATCATTAAAGAGAGAAAACCAAAACATAGAAAGGACAAATTAAGAACAACAAAGATCATGTCAATGTCCAGACCCAAAGGTTCTAAAAGTCTTCTTGCAAGCACTCTAAAACTGTAAGTTAGGAGCCCCAGAGGTCTCCATCATTTCCTGTTTCCACATGAATAAGGAAAACCCCTTTTTAACACAAATAAGTGGTCATACATGCTTAGCCTCCTCTGACCTACTACTCACAGAATACTCAGAAGCTAAATCATTGATCAGATATTAAGGTAAAATGAAGATATTTTAGATATAAAATTCTCCGAATTTACCTACCATATATTTTGAGTTTTAGTTTGCTTTTTAGTTTCTCGAATTTTTTTCAGCATTCTTGAGGTTGTTTTGACAAATACAATTAAAACATATTTTAAGTTTACAACATGATGGTTTGATATATCCATACGTTATGAAAGGATTTTCTCCAGACAGTTAATCAGCAGGTCCAACACTTCATCTATTTACCTTCTCTTTTTTTTTTCTTTAAAATTTTACACATAAGTGATACCATGCAGTATTTATCTTCCCCTGTCTGGCTTATTTCACCTAGCATAATGCACATCAGGTTAATCCATGTTATCACAAATGGCAAGATATTCTTTTTTTTAAGGGTGAATAACATTTCATTATATATATATATACATATATATGTATGCATATATATATATATATGCATGTATGTATATATACTTTCTTCATCGATATATCCATAAACAGATCTTTAGGTTGTTTCCACACCATGCCTGTTGTGAACAATTGGAAGGAACACGGGAGTAAAGATATCTCTTCAACACAAGAGATATCTCTTCAAGACATTCGTTTCCTGTAGATGTATACCCGGAGTGACATCACAGGATAACATAGCAATTCTATTCTACTTTCCTGAGGACCCTCCATACTGCTTTACATACTGGTGGTACCAATTCACATTCTTATTAACAGTATATAAGAATTCTTCTTTCTCTTCATCCTTGCCAGCATTTGTTATCTATTATCTTTCTGATAATAGTCATCCTAACAGGTAGGAGGTGATAGCTCATTGTGGTTTCAATTTGCATTTCCCGGTGAGCCTTGATGGTGAGCACCTTACATATACCTGATGATTTTTGTCAATATTTGACACTTTTGGAAAGGCTAATTCCTTAAAAAATATTAATGAAATATCTAACCTTTATATATCATAAAATTTTATATAGGTATGTTTGAGGTCTTAATCTAGAACTTTTTTGAATAATTATATGATGCACATCTTCACCATGTACTAATTACCAAGAGCTAAACTATTAAATAGGAAAATGATAGTAACAGAGATAACAAATATTCCGGAATAGATATATTCTTGAAGTTATTTATTAGCTTTAGAGTGCCATTGGAAAATATTGAGGCTGCTAATAAAATGAAGGAAAAACACTACACATATTTAAATCCTCAAGGTTTCATTGAGTGTTCAGATATACAGAAAAATGAACACAGCCTTAGTAGAATTTCCTGATGATATTATTTGCTCCTTGATCCCTTATGACAATAAAGAAAGATTGGGAAGAATGTTTTTTTTAGATTTATGTATATTATAAGAATCAGAGACCCAATATTGGGCAATAAGTAAAATAACTGTTTAAGTTACTTTGAGTATCATGAGTATCAAAAGGTAAGAATATTAAACAGAAAGCTTAAATATCCAACATTTGGAGTTAATTATATTCTCCTACTAAACAATTTTAAATAACAATGGACAAATATTTGATGATATTTGAACTCATGGAGAAATCAGTTACTTCATAGTCTAGGTGAATAGAACCCCCTAGAAATGTGGCATCTGCAACCTGCACAGCTATGTTTGGCACCCTTTCATGTAGAAATGTCAGTAACAAGAGAGTAGGCAAAAGTGAATTCTCTTTTGTATTTAGGTGGAAGATACTGTAACAGATGATAGGGTAAAAGAGAAGGAGGTTAAAGGAATCAATGTTAAGAGCAGTCCTCCTGAAAGGTACACTTTGTTAAAGCAAGTTCCCACACCACAGACAGCCTTTATGATACTTGCATTACACCAGGCAAAATGTATATGAAAGATGAAAACCAAGCCAGAGAACATAAGGTGACAACATAGAAGCTCTGATAACTTCTGGAAATATGGAGCTGGAGATTTCTTGAATGCATGTAAGCACACATGTGTATGTATTTGTTTGTGTGGTTTGTCTCACATGTCCTCTCCATTCTTATTCTGTTAAAAAAGCCAACCATTTCTTAAATTCAGGAAATGAACATGATCCAAACTAGAATACCTGATCATTCCCCAAGGTTTTACTGAGTACAACTAGTGGGAAAAGTTTTTCCTGACAGGCCATGAAATTGTTAGTGTGAATTCAGAACTACCAGCAACATATCCCTCACACAGATAGCCCCAACTGTTCTAAAATACAGCTAAAATAACCTAGGAAGGAAATCATAAAAGACTAATGCAGAGAGAATCCTGAAGACATTCAGTTTCCCAGTTCCATTCAACCTCAGTATCACCTTTGCCCTTCCTGGATATGTGGACCAATAAATCTCATTTTGAACTTGAGCTAGTTTGCATTGACTTTCTGTCAGGTACTACTAGAGAATAGTGGCTATTACAGAGGACTTAATTCAGTGGTTGGAAACTATGCCCCTGGCTCTATAGGCTTTCAAGGAAAATACATGTGTGTATGGGTGTTGGGAATGTGGGGACTGGGGATGCTTTTTCCTAGCTCTTAGGCCCAGAGAGCTGGGAAAAATACAAGTGACCCAGAAAACCAAAAGACTATATGCAAACATATTAGAGCTAAAAAGAAAATCATGTCAAGCTTCCCATGGTTGCAGAAAATTACAGAAAGCTCAGAAAGAAGTAAAGGGACCAGGGTCTCATAAAAGTAAAATCATGTCAGGTGACCACATGGCTTGGTGAAACACACGTCAGTGCTGTTGAGTAGCAGTGCTGATGGATATCAAGTAATTGCACTTGGAAGCTCTTTTCTGAAGGCTACCATTTAAACCATATTTCATTATAATAATTGTGTGGATTGATATTAGTCATTTCAGTAGAGAAATCTGGATATATCTTGATTACATGATATTTGTAAACTTGAAATTTTGTGAATTACTTTTATAAATATGAATATGTGGTTATAAAAGAACGCATACATTCACCACTAAATCAGAATTAGTACTTGGTCTCAGACCCAAGTAGAATAAAATGGATGACCACACTGATAGAACAACTCTGACAGATGTAAACTATTTCTCCAGGCAAGTAGACATGAAGTTGGGTCAGGTTTTCTTAATCTATATCCTTTATGTGAAAGCTAAAATAATGGTAGGACCCATTATTTATATGTTACAAAACACTGAAATTGTGTTAATCCAATTCCTAATAAAGAAACCTAACTCTTCTAGACATCTCTCCAAATTATATGGGACCTTATATGTCCTAAAGGGGAAGAATAAAAGTTCTAAAAATATACACCATTCTCAAGAGTTACCAGCTTGACAATTAAAAAATAATTTTTGGAGTTCAATGTTTATCACAGTATACTTATGAAAATCTACTATAGGGTTAGAAAGTCTCATAATGTCTCTGTCAAATATTCGTTGAACATGAATTTCAGACTGAAAGAATGAGGGAAGTAAAACATTATAAGAGTCAAGGCTGAGAATTTTTCGGAACTTACGAAGATGTGACTGCTTATATTACAGTCACACATAGGACCATAAGCAGTCACACTGAGTGAGGGCTAGAGTATAAAGTTATAAACACATATATAATACATATTTTAAAATAATAATAAATATAAACATAATAGAGTTGTGTAGGTAGTCTCATATATCTAGACATTTTACCATCTCTGAATCCACCCATACATCTCATTTTTTTTTAAATTTTAATGTTTTATTTATTATTGAGACAGAGAGAGACAAAACATGAGCGGGGGAGGAGCAGAGCGAGAAAGGGACACAGAATCTGAAGCAGGCTCCAGGCTCTGAGCTGTCAGCACAGAGCCCAACACAGGGGCTCGAACTCTCAAGCCGTGAGATCACGACCTGAGCCAAAGTTGGATGCTCAACCCACTGAGGCACCCAGGCGCCCCCACACATCTCATTTTCAGCAGCTCTTATCTAGTTTTCTGCAACTGGTCTCCCTGCCTATATTCTTATTAACCATATATCCATTTTCTACCCTACACCAAGAGTGATCTAGCTAAAAAATAAGAATAAGTAGAGTTCACTCCTGTGATTTTACATAACCTTGAAAAATAGAAGTTCAAAGTCTCTACACAGTGTATTAGATCTCTAGGCTGTCCATACTCATATTTCTATTTGTACTATTTATTCTTGAGCTGTACTTAAATCCTAGTGTTTCTTGGTATTTAGACCATATAATCTCCAGCTTCTTACTGTTTTCAAATATTCTTGCCATTTCCAGGGACATGCCGCTACAGTACCCTGTCCCACCTCCAACTCCACGCTCCACCCCATCCTTGCCACACACAGGGCTGACTCTGTTCAGATATGTAAATAACCAAGCCTCCATGACAGGTTTAGGAGGTGTTCTCATTATTTTGATACTACCATGTGAACATCCCTTCCATAATATTTATGAAAAATGGCAGTGCCCTTTGTCTATCTCTCTAACCCAAAGGCCTCTCAGAAAAGGGATTTTATCAAATATATTTTATTGTTTTTAATATTTTGAGTGTTTAACACAGTCTACTACATGCTTAAAAGTCATTTATTGTATGAATGAAAAAATGAGCGTATTTTGTGTATTTATGCATCAGTACCCAATTGTACCTTAATTAATTTAGCAGATATAATTAAAAGTGTGATCTGAAAATGATCTCTATTAATGTGAAATCTGGTACACCGATATGAAAGTGTTCCGAGTGATGAGAGAAGAACTCATGTATTGAAGCTCTTCTAAGTTTCTGTTGATGTTTTTACTCATAAAACATTACATAAGGATGCATTACTTAACATTTCTGAATCTCAGTTTATTGCTATGCATAATGTATATGCTCATAAATGTCTAACTTATTATTTTGAGAATTAAATGTGAAACATATGTTAAAGTTACTACCCTACTGGCTGCCAAATTGTAGGTGTAAATACATATCATTCTCCTTTCTTGGTTGAAATGCATATATCCAGATCTGTCCTCATCCCAGAGAAATAAAACTCGATGAAGGAATGATATGGTAGAACACTCCTACCACAGCCTCAATACTAGGTCAGCTTTATTTACCTTTGAAATTTGACAGATACAATATGCTTATTCATATTTTATATTGATTTCAAGAGAACAGAGTAATATATAACAAATATTTAACATGGAAAACCATGTTTAGTTTCCTCTAAAGAGTTATATTCATATGTGGTAAACACTATTAACTGCTCTCTCTCTCCTTCTTTGCCAACTAAAGCCCGGTTTTGTTTAGGGCCACTAAATCCCTCAGCACAGGGATATATCTTGATGAACCTTGAGCAATTATAGTAAGCCCATTCTCTTCTACCAGATATTCATGTATCCAGTTTCCCTTAGAGCCAGGGGCAGCCATGTGACCAAGTTCTGGCTATTACAGCATAAAGGGAAATCTGCAGGGCACAGAGAGTGGTTTGTAGGGAAGCTCTTGCCTTCGGATAGCAGACATATCATGAGGATGACTAGTTTCTGCCATCCACTTTGCTTCTTCTCTTTGAACATGCAATAACAGAGGATAAGTACAATGTTCATGTGATCGTGAAATAATAGGACAAAATGCCAAGTCTCTGAGGATTTCAGAATAAACACACACAGGATGTCTGGTGCCTTAACTACTTCACAAGGCTGCTGCATCCAAACAGCTGCCTGCAAATTTTATGTGAGTGAAGGATAGCAAAATGTGCCCCCCACCCCCCGGAATGTGCTGCTTGGGGGTACTGATTATTTGGAGCTGTCGGCACTTAAAAAATACAGCAAGTGGCTTTCTCTGAACTCCCCTTATCTGCCTAAAAACAGATCCTCCAAAAGAAACTCAGTTGCCATAAATTTCCTTCTCAAGAGTTTCATCAACTAGGGAAGGTTGACTCTCATCATAGTCTGCTTCTAGGCGACCAGAAATGGACACCACACTTAGACAGACTTTGTCACAAATCATCATATCTCCCATCTGCCTACCTAAGGGTGATTCATCTCTCTTAAAAATAATTTACTCTCCCCCACGGGTCTATGTCTCCCACACACACCCCCATTCTTATTAAGTTGATATTTAAAACTAAAGGTAAGTCAATTCAGAGAGTTACACATGTTTTCTCTGGAGATCACCTGTGTATATATATGAGGTATACATGTTTCAAACTTCTGGTTTTGTCTTGTTAATCTGGCTTTTATTATAGGTGTCTCAACTAAGAATTCAAAAGAGTAGGGGAAAACCGTTTTTCCTTCCCTGCACAAGAAAAGCATAAGTTTCTGTTACTCGGTTCTTCTGTGACTTGTGATTACAGCCTTCCTGCCAGATATTAAACCCAAATAAAGGTAATCCTGAAGTAGAAAAGGAATGGGGTATGATACCAGTGTTGCAGTCCTGTTCTGAAGAATGCAAGGCTAACATGGATTATAAACTTATAGCTTCTGAAAAATCTTGTGTATGAATTAAATTGATAAGTTGTATAAAAATGGATTAATGCTGACATATTGGGTGTATCCAAAGTCTGTTGTATGCTTGACTTTTTGCTTATTTCCATAGTCTTGATATTGGTTATTGCTCTTAAGAAATGAATTCTTGGAGTTTGGGGAGAGTGAAAAAATTTTAATATAATGATAATAAGATTATCAAACATTCTTTCATATTCTGTTTTCATTTTCATTTTGTTTTCTGTGTCATGGAATGTCTTGTGAGCGTCGTGTGTATATGTGATAATCATAGCTTTCAAAAACACAGTTAACCTTGAAATATCTTCCAACCCCATTCTCCACATATGCCAGGCCTTCTAATTCATATAAAACATGCATTTTCAGGAAAAATACATATACTCTTTCATGCTAGTGAACAAGTGATTTATAAGTGTGCCCATCAGTATTCATTTCCAGCAGTGTTTAATTTGAGTAACTGATTTAATGGAATCCAAGCATTTTGTCACAAGGAATGAGGAGATTTTTGTTTTTAAATGAAGATGGCCTACCTGTTACCTTTAATTCTTAGATGGTAGCTTACTCATGAGGAAAGCCATGCCTGGAGCAGGTGTCTAACTATGTGATAAAGTAACTGTCATGGTAGGAGGATGAAAGATGAAGACTACTAAACATTTCGGATAATGATTCAAAAAACCCGAAGAAGAACAGATAATCCCAGAGCATGATAACTTCTGAAAATAGTTTAAAAATGTATGAAATTGTTGCTTCTGCATAATTTCAACACCTTTTGAAGTAACACAATCAAAGAGGCACAGTTCTTGTAGATTAAACATACTTTATTGATTTTTATCTTCAATGGACTGAATGCTACTGAGGTTTCATTTGTACAAGTTTGAATACCTGGTTTAAAGTTATATTTGTGCACTGTGAACTTCTCCCGTGTGTACATTGATCAAGTCGTGTTTTTTTTTTTTCTTTTGATTTGTTCTGCTTTATCAAATAAGCAGTCTGTTCATATGGGTACAGCCAGAAAAGTAGACTGCTTTTTGGTGCACATTCTCGATAGTGAAAGTTACTGTGAATTTAAGTAAAATGAATTAAACCAAAGAAAAGTGTGAACAAACCAAATTTAATTATAATAACAGGATGAGGAGTAAGGAATTAATGGTCACATGGCTAGAGTTCTATTTCTGGCTTTACATTTTCATATACATCCTGAATAAGTTTCTTCTGAGCTCTTCTAAAATGCTGTTTTCCTATACATCAAATGGGAATTATCTGAACATAACTGAACTTTTTCTGAATAACAAAAGTGACTGAAGGGATATTTCTTAAGTGATTTAATAACTTACATTTTTAAATTCCTTTCAATAACATTCTTCTCTCCTTTGATTGAAATTGCTTTAAATTTCACAAATAACCTTCTTACGTTAGATTTATCTAAAATTTGGAGATATTTGCTATAACTGAACATGTCATATTTTAAAATGTTTATACTATATTGGCTTTCTAATATTCTGTGGCTGTTTCCTTTTCTTGACCACCCCTCCTGTCCTTTCTTCCTTTTTTTCTTCTTTCCTTCCTTTTACTACTTAAATTTTGAATCAAAGAAATCCTGAGAAACTTATAATATCCTTGTACACTCTTCCGCATAAAATATTTCCATTAATCTCTATGTATCTTTCAAAGTATTCATAGACCATCTATAGCCCATCCATGGTGAGAAGATAAATAATTTTTGTCCTGGAAATGTAAAATGAATAAATGAATGAATGAATGAATGAACAAATAAACAAAACAAAACAAAAAGGAAGGACCCAAGACCAAAGAGGATGCAAAGGAACATCTGATTTCTGATTGTCTTGCTCTGCATGGCTCTGATTCTATCACTTCACTTTTCTCCCAGTCCCCGCTCAAGAACACTTGCTTGAGCAATTGGACTTAACAAAAATGAGGCTTTTAGTAAAATTGCTATATTGATAGATAAATTAGAATTTTTATAAGATCTTAAAGTGTGTAGCCCAATATGGTAAAGGAGTGGTACGATGAAACCACAAATGAAAGAAGTCAGCTCTAGGCTATGAATAACTCCAGGGATTACTGTAGAGACACCACACTATAGGAAGAAGGTATGTGTCAACATGGAATGCAGTGTCCTGCACAACAGACATAGTGGGGGCTTGGCAGTGCCAGCTAAGACTTCAGAAGCCACCACTGAATTGACTGTATATTCAAAAGATGAAAAAATACCATCTCTTATATCCATCCCCAGCCCTACTATTACTCCTTACATGGCATTTAAAGTTTGGTATCACAATGTATCCTAGATATCTTCATTTTAACTCGATGAATGTCACTGTAAATCCACAGAGGGCTACGTCCTGGAGATACACTGGTGACCAAACAGACAAACTTCCTATAAGCATGATGCTTACGGCCTTGCATAAATCTCTTAGCCCTTACTCTGGCATAACTATGATTCTGTAAGTCTGCGTTCTTCAGCAGGTCACAAACTCCATGAATGTTCATGTTTTTTGTTTGTTTGTCTGTTTTATGGAAGTATGCTTATTATAAGTGTTTGTATATGGTATATACCCAATGAAAATTAATTTGAGTTAAAAATCTTTGGGCCTTGATTCAGAGAACATAATAGGTCATCAAAATTTGCCATTGATTTTAGAATCTCCCCTCATTTTATCTATTTCTTTGTGTTCCTTTTATCCTATTTATTATCTTAAGGATAATTCTAACTAAGCTCTGAATCCACCCTTCTTCACTCACTAAAAATCATATCTCAAGTCCATGCAAATGGCTTGGACTCCTAAAGCAGTGCTCCCAGTCCATTGATCTGGAAGCAGAGCCCCCCAAACATATGGATGGTTTGATCACAGACTTCCTCTGTCTTAGGGTTGCTACAGATGCTGGCCATGTTCGTTATTCTCTACTCGTGCCCTGTCAGCACCTAAGATTAATCTGCCAGCACGCCTTCCCAGCCTGTACTTTCCCTCCATCACAAGGACTCCCAGGCATGCAGATCCTATGGGACAGCCACTCACACAGATGGGAGTTCAGAGAAGATGACGAATGACCCCTATCCCTTATTAGGGCTATTTCATCCCATTACATGAATGACGGCTTAAAGAGACTATTCGTCACTAAGGCATAATTTAATCAACCTCATATAGGATGAGGAGAAAATGAGGAATTAGAACAAGTGCAGAGAATATGAATCAATTTTTTTCTCCATCCTGATGAAAATGTACTTCAAGCTATTCCTGTCTTCTCACCTAACTGCTGTACTTACTTGAAAAACCATTTTTAGTCATTCATGTCCATTAGCTAAAGCTATTCACTATGTAAAGCTTTTCAAAATTGAAAAATTATATTTTTTGTATTTCTGTTGGATTATTCTAAAATAATAACAAATAAATTAAATTTAAAAGTTAAGCTTCTCACCAGTGCTTTTTACATTGAAATTCTTAAATATAAAGCAAGTGAAATAAAACAATTTGATTTGCAAATTATCCAAATGTTAACTCAATTTTATTCATACTTAATGAGTTCAAATTCTTAATGAATATAAGTCTCTGTGATGAAATAATTAATTAGATAAATACAATAAAAAATTAATATTTTAATTTTACCATTTTAAGTACATGAAATCTACATATAGTCCTAAGGATATAAACTGTCAAACACATCATAAACCATTCACAAACAAATTCAAAGACAGTACAATTATATGATCCACCTAAAATGGCAGAAAATGTATGTTTTCTGCAAGGAACAATGTATAAACAGAGTACATAACAAATACAGTGCACAAGTTTCAGGAACTTGAATTAATTTTGAGGATAAACAGGAAAAATTCATCTTAAATGTTATGTAAAGTTAATGGTGCACACATTTTTAAAGTTTATTCATTTATTTTTGTGAGATAGAAAGAGAGAGAGGCAAAGAAAGAGGGAGAGAGAGAATCCTAAGCAGGGTCCGTGCCATCAGCACAAAGCCCCATGCAAGGCTTGAACACTCAAACTGTGAGATCACAACCTGAGCCAAAATCAAGAGTCAGATGCTTAACAAACTGAGCCACCCAGGCACCCCAATGGTGCATACATTTAAATGAGTCAATTTGTAAATATATAAGGTCTTTCTGCTGATTATCATCATTGAATTATTGTGTTGGTTAACAGTCTAGATTCACAATCAGGAATAGGATATTTCCCAAGTCCATCGCTGTAATGATGCACCAAATCTAGGGCAGTTTACCTGTTTTTTTTTAAATTTCTTTGTTTTGTTGGCTCCTGAGAATGGAGGTTTTAATGTTTTTGTGAAGTGTTATAACATCCTTAAAGGTTTACCTAAATAATAATATTTTTAAATTGTTTATTTTAACCAAATTTGGATAAAAGAACAATTAAAACTGACGAAGAAAATGACATATCACCTAAAAAGAAGGATCTATAATAATCTCCATCACAAAATAAGAATCAATCCAAATCTTAATTTATGTACAACTTTTCTAGGAATACTTTCCCTGTTATTAAGACTAGGCCACACGTTCCTTATACACATTTTCTAAGCGTCTTATATTGTCCTTTATAGAATTTGTTACAATTACAGCTAGTTGTTTAATTCTTTGTTAGTTTGTCTTTCACAGGAAACTATGGGTTACCATTTGAGGCAGGGATCAGGCTTTTTTCATTTGTCAACCTATTCCTATGGCTAACCCCGTGCCTGGCTTACAGAAGATACTCAACAAATATAATTGCATGAATAATAAATAAAATAGTCAAGCGTACTATTTTAGCCAGCACTGCAATAATGAAACCTCTTCCAAGCCTCCAAGAGCTTCAGTGCTAATAGAGGGAGGGGAAGATATTTTTGTTCAGATTGATGAGTTTAAGGCTATATTGAAATATGGATAAGTTTGTTCTTACAATATAGACATTTATTTTCCCTTCCATTGAACTTCTATAAAAGCATGCTTACATTTTGGAACAAATAAGTTTATTATATATGAAAGACTTTAAGCATCATAAGGGATAGCAATTCATAAAAAAAATTGCAGTGTTGTGTGAAGAATACAGTCACTTAAAGGCAGAACTCAGAGTTAATATGTACTTGTCTCTATCTACATATGCATGTAAAAAATCATGTAGGTAAAGTTTATGGGTGTAAAGTTAACATAGGTTACCTCAGGAACTGAAATGTTAGATTTTTTTATAAACTGTACTAAATAACAACTTGGCAGAATAATAACACTAGAGTTTTATATGCCATTATTTCTTCAAACTGTGGATACTGTTATCAAGCACATCAGAGTCAAGTTGAGACAAAATGTGGGAAAATATATAAAATTAATTAGTTTTAAAACAGCCTTTTGAATCTCAGGCAAACATTCAAAGACATGCTAAGCAAGCATTTTTTTTTATAAATAACTATATCCAGAATTATACCAGGCAATATAGTTGGTAAAAAGAAATTTTACATAGCACCTAAGTATAATTATTCTGTGCAATAAACAATGAAGATTTTTAAAAATTTTGTACTTTAAGCTTTAATTTCAAAGATATTCAAACTGAATATTTTCTCCAGAAAACATTGGAGCTTTTGGTTAAAACGTAACTTTACACATATGCCCATAAGAACCCAGAGAAGACAGAATAGAATTAAAAAAAAATACAGGAACTACATTTTATAAATGAAGAAACTGAAATTCAAATGGCAATGTGACTTGCCCTATGTCCCATAGTTAATAATTATCAGGAGTGAAACTATCCTAATTCATTTTTTTCTATTATTACATGATGATATATCTTCTCAGATGAACTCTCAGAGTAAAAATAGAAACATTAATATTATAAGACAATCTTTTCATATTTTACAATTAACTCATATACTGTTTACATTCAACCAATAAATATCAAATGCCTCCTGTGACCCAGATCTCCTGGATACGCACAAAATCCTTTGCCCTTAACGTAGGTTACAGTCTATTATTCAGTGATATTTGTTTTAAGATATCACATGAATCAGTTCAAAGCACTAAACACTTTTAGAACCATAATCTAGAATGCACATTTGAGCTTGAAAGAGCTAGACATATCTCAGAGGGGTAAATGTATTTCAAATTGCATCCCTTGCCATATATAAAATATGAGGAAAAGTAAAATAGAGAAACCCAATATTTGATATTTGCTGTTTTTGTTTAGATGAAGAATGTTTTCACAATTAGCTTTGCAGATCCATTATGAAATAGGCATTTGTCAAGAAGTGTTTTCATTTCTGTCGCTCTTATTTTTCTTCTGATTCTTTTCCTGAGTAACTATATTATTACATATTTTACAACTACAACTCATTATTTTACCTTTCCCTTAGAATACATTTTTAATGAACACTACTCCTTTCTGATAACTTGAATTATAGACCATTAATATATTACTTGACAGAAGGCAAAACAATTTTGCATCATATATATCTCTTTGTATAAGCTGTAATATATGTAGGGTAAATATATCAAAGTATTTATTCATGACAGGGTTTGGCCAAATCTGGAATACAAAAACATATATTCTGGAGTCACAAATTAAAACAGGATCCACAAAATGCCTACTCTACCAGGAAAAAAATAATTGCCTTCTGGCTGAAAATAACTAGGTATAAAGTTTTTTAAAAATTGTATTACGCTCACCAGTGCAAACTGATTGAATCTTTTCAGACTCAATTCAGTAGGCACTAGGTCATTTATAATGCTCTCCATTAAGTATCCAAAGGGCAATTTTCTGATATTCCCCCATATGTTTTAGTCTTTGTAACAAAACTGACCCTTTGGAAGACAACTCTTTCCATCTACATGTGAAAAGTGCTGAATGTTTCCTTTAGTGAGATTTAAATTGCTTTTAGCAGGTCAGGTCATCTCATTTAATAGTTTCACATTACTTTATTCAGCTTGCAACTCTTAGAAATACAAAAATGGCTCACTCCAATGATTCTTTTCATTGGTACTTAATATTGTGTTTGTATAGTTAAAAAAATTACTCTCTGGTATATGTGTTTCTCTTTTCTCATATTCCCTACCTTCTTATACATTTCATTTTAAATGGTGAATAAACTTTTAAAATTTTAGATTTTAAATATGATTGATGGTATAGGGCAGGAGAAATAATTTTTCTCTATTTTTCTGAGTTCTTAGCTGAGGCCCCTGTAAATAAAAGACAGCTTCACAAGAGGAAACAAAACCAAAACCAAAAGCCCTAAACATGTTTGTTAACATGGAACCTCATGTGTACATGGGAGTTATGCAGGAGAAAATGAGTAACTCCCCGAGGTGGCTTTGAATTCAGGCTTAAATACCATCTTAACAGGGAGAGGAAGACGAATGTAGGCCTCTCAGGGAAGAGTGAATGGTTTTCAGGAAAGATGAATAGGCCCTTAGAATAGATGGGAGGTAGAAGAGACTGGGACAGTCCGTCCGGGTGTGGTGCAGACATCTAGTCTCCTCTCCTGTGCTAAAAGTCAGTTTTCTCTGGGTGATGAATCTCCTGCAGAGGGGAGGTATGCCTTTTGAGCTCCTTTTGGAAGATCTGTGTTTAGGCAGACAAGGAGAGTTCAGAGAAAGCCTCTCCCAGCACTTGCTGGTTTTCAGTTGCCTACAGCTCAAAATAATCAACATGACAAAGTGGTTTATTTTAGCATGTGCTGAACTCTTACAGGCCTCCGGGTTGGGGGCAGGGAGCATTTTGGAGCAGCATATTCTACTACCCTTCACTGGCCACCAGGCAACCGCTTGCCTTTTTCCTATCTGTTCTGATATTCCACAAAGATGTTTTGCAATTCAATTGTCGATATTTAATTAGAAGCATATATTGAGCTATGATCAGGGCTAAATCTAGCCACATTTTTAAAGTTTTAATTCCTGAGGTTCCTTCCACTATGCATGCACACCACACGTTGATTCCTAAAAGTTTCCCTCTCCCTTAGGGGCTTAGGGGTATTTAAGTTAAATGACTACCAGTTTAGGCTTTAAAATACTGCTACATTTCCTAGGGAATTCCCTCAGGGAAGTACCTCAAGCCTGACATAAAAGCATACCTCTAGAGGCTCTCAACCCAGGCCTGCCTATATTAAATAACGTTTTCTGAAATCTCTCATTTCGGGTATGATTTGGACCTAGCCTCAAGCATTCCGTTTGCTTTCCACTTCATATTTTTATTGTCAACTTGCCTCTTGTCTGCCAGTCACAAGCCTGTAGATCTTTTGCTATTATGATCATTCTACTTTCTTAAGAAAATAAAGTGACTAGTGATATAACAATGACAAAACATAAATCACCTTTCACAATTTCATGTAAACTGTATGTGACATTTGAAAGCTTTTCCAATTTGAACAACTCCTTTAAATTCTTTTTATAATGAACATTTTTATCTGGTTTGTGTTACCGAAAATGTCCCCAGCATCTACCACGTGTGTTCTGAACAGCAACAATAACAAAATCATCTACATTTCAAAACAAACTACAGAGCTAACAAATATGTAGAATACAAATTCTATAATCATAGCAGTGGTTGGAAATTTTTGCTATTTCTATTGCTTTAAAAATAATTGATTTTTTTTCATATTTAAAGACTTAATTTTATAGTAGTTTTAAGTTCACAGCAAAATGGGGAGGAAAGTACAGAGATTTTCCCATATACCCCCTGCCCTCACACATGCACAGTCTCTCCTATAATCGACAGTCTACACTACAATGGTACATTTGTTAAAATTGACAAAATCACACTGACACATCAGTATTACCCAAAGTCCATAGTTTACCTTCAGGCTCACTCTTAGCATGGTACATCCTATAGGTTTGGACGAATGTGTAATGACAAGTATCCATCATTACAGATTCATACACAGTACTTTCACTGCCCTAAAATCCTATGAGCTCTGCCTATTTAGCCCTATCTCCTTTGAAACCCTGGCAACCACTGATCTTTTACTGTCTCCGTACTCTCACCTTTTCCAAAATTTTATTTATAGTACTCTCTCCTTATCTTTGGGGTGTGTTCCAAGACCCCCAGTGGATTCCTGAAACCACAGATAGTACAGAACCCTCTATATACTGTTTTTTTCTCCGCATACATATCTATGATCAATAAATTAAGCACTTGAAGAGATTAAGAACAATACCAGTGATAAAAGAAAATAATTATTATAATAATATGTGTAGTGAATGTGGTCTCTCCCTCTCTCTCTCTTTCATAATATCTTACTGTATTGTACTCATGCTTTTTCTTATGATGATGTGAGATGCTAAAATGCCTATGTAATGAGATGAAGTGAGATGAGTGGCATAGGCATAGGGACCAGCATTTGGCTACTACTAACTTTCTGACTGTACATCAGGAAGGTTTGGCTCCTGGACTGAAACCTCAGAAAGGGAAACTGCAGATGAGAGGGAACTAGGGCAGTTGGACTCATACACTATGAGGCCTTTTCAGATTGGCTTCTTTCATTGCTTGTACCTATTTAAGTCTCTTCCGTGTGTTGTCATGGGTTTTTAGTGCATTTCTATTTAGTGCTGCATAATATTCATATGTCCAAATATTCCACAGTTTATCCATTCTCCTCCCGAAGGACACCTTGGCTGCTTCAAGCTTTGACAGTTGTAAACAACGGTCCTATAAACTTCTGTGTGCAAGTTCCTGTTTGGACACAGTTTTCAGTTCTTTGAGGTAAATACCAAAGGGCATGATTGCCGCATCATGTGGTAAGATGGAAGAATATGTTTAATTTTGTAAGAAACTGAGGAAAGGTAGTAGAATATGCCACCCCCAAAATAGGCTATTTGTAATGGGATTATTTTGAGCTGATTATTTTGATAAACTACAGACACTGAAGTTCTGAAAGCAGAATAGAAGTGACTGTTTTTTGTAAGGGAAGTTTACATTAGAAAGGGGGCCTGTACCAGGAAGAGAATAAGTATCAGATATCACTTTTCCAACCAAAAGACTTACCTGCATGGCAGGACAAATTTTGTTTACTAAACATTTCCTCTTCTCTCCTTCGTAAATTGTATTTCTCCCACTTGAAGTGCCAGAGCCCTACCCTTTTCTGAGCTCAGGATGGTATATAAGCCTCAATCATTTGGCCACCATTTTTGAGTCTCATATTTATGCTGTTTCTGTGTGTACAAATATATGTGGTTAAGATTTTTTTTTCTTGTTCTTAGTCTATCTTTTTTATAGAACAGGTCTCAGCCAAGAGCAGTGAAGCATAGAGGAAAATTATTTGTCCTCCCCTACAATGTCAAACTGTCTTCCAAAATGGCTGCACCAATTTGCATTCCTACCATAAACATCGTTTTTAAAATTCCACAACATGTATGTGTAAAACAATACCAAATATGTCCTAAAAGGAAAGAAAAAGAAAGATGTTATGATGTGAGAATACAGAAAATACAGTGGGGGGAGAAGATGACATTGATGTATATAGTTTGTGTGAAAATGGAGATGTCTAGGGCTAAGAGAAAGAACAAGGAGAAAGAGCTAGCATCAGACAAAGGAATGTCAAAAAAAAGCAGGAAGAAAAGGAGAATATATCAGAAAAGTCACAGGAAAATAATATTTGTATTCAGAAAGAGTAAAGAATCTACTCCTTCATAATTAAATGATGGGTATATCATATATTGAGTCAAAAAGTAAAATGAAAACAAAAACAAAACTTAGTGCTATACATTCTTTTAAACAAATATATCCCTTGTCCATATCTAAAAAAAATCTAACTCCATTTTTGCTTACCATTTTTACCACACATGTATGGTCAGTTTTCCTTTTAAAACAACCTTTCAAATGTTACTATCTGCGAATACAAGACCCTCTAAAGTTGTCAATCAAAAGCAATTTCTGAAGAGGGGTGGGAGCAATCATGAGTTATTGTCATGTGGAAGCGAGAATTTGTAATACAAGTGTGTCCAGATCTAAGGTGAGATTCTCTCAGAAGCCTGCTTACAACCACTCTGCTCATCAATGTCTTCACACAGATACCGAGTAAATATCAAGAGCAAAGTTTTAAACTGACTTTCCGGTATTTTTTCCTCAGTAATTATCAACTTATTAGTTTCCTAAAATGAGTTCCAAGAGGTCTATAATGGATACACCGGAAAATGTACTTTGGTTTCTTTAACTTTTTATGTTCAAGAAACTTACGTAAAATATTTAAAGATTGTACAAGAATTTTCAGTCCCCACTGCAAAACTGAATAAAGGAAACCTAGTTTGAAATGGATTTGGGAGGCCAGAGGAAAAGCTGTTACACAGTACTCCTCCTCAGTTGTAGACCCTAACAAGACGGGACATAGCCACATTCCCAACAGGAAGAAGTGTGCTTCACTACTCGCAGCAGGAAGGAGGAATTTCTCCATGCCTAGCGACAAACACAGCCAATAAGGAAATACCACAACTCAGCCAATAAGAAACTCTCACCCACCCTGAACTCTCTTTTTCTTCCAATGGATTTTCACTCAAAGCAGCTCTTCACAACTTCCTTCTTTTCTTGATTAGGTGGCATTCCACTCCTTTGATCTCCGGGCTTGCCTATGGTTTTGCCCTATCTTACGTGTCTCAAATTGCAATTCCCCTACTCTTCCTGAATAAATCGCTAGCTGTTTACTTTTAAGGTTGACATCACATATCCTTCCCAGAAATCTAATGTAAATATGTTATATAAAGTTAAATTAATAATACATGTGGACTTGGATAAGGAGGGACTTCATTTGAGAAACAACAATAAGAACACTCTGAAATATGATCTTTTAGTTTCACAAGAGTTGGGCAAAAAGGGTTTTCTTTTTTGGGGAGTAAACAAGGCTAGAAAGAACTAGGGATTGAGGGGTAAAAGGACAGTGTGGTATAATTGGAAATTAGATGAAAAAATGTTTTATACTGAGACACTGGCTCCAGAGTGGCCCTTATGGAAAGGCTCTGTGCTGAGTCAGGTGACCAAAGTTTGAGGTGGACCAAAGTTCAGGGGTTCCAGGGGAAGAAGATCCTTAACTTTGGTTTTAGTTCTGACTGATAATTAGTGGCAAAACAGTTCATCAAATAACTTATAAGGTGACAAATGGGAATTTAGAGGAACTATGTCTGGCCTTGTCACAGGTAAAGTTTTATCCAAGTCTTATGAACGTGGGTGGTTCTTTGTAGTGAGCCGTTTTCCAGAACACACAAGGTGGTGGGAGGGTGATTCTGTAACCATAGCTGTTTTCCAAAATCAAGGACTTTGGTAAAGTTCAACATTGTATATAGTATCAGAAGAAATAAGAAAAATAGTGCAAACGGATAAAAAAAAATAGATATTAACATAAAGTTCTCAACTTGAGTTTTAAACTTAAGACATAGCTAGGCACCTTGTTATAGTTGAACTATTGTTTTAAGAGGGCATAGCAAAACATTAGTATAATATGATATCATAGCAACATTTTAATTTCTTATAAACACTGAGTCAAATTCTAAAACCAGCATTTTGTTAGACATCGTAATAAATAATATAAAAAAACCCTTTTTCCTCATTGGCCAGATGGATCGATTTTACTCTAAATGGCAAAATGTGTTTTTAAGCTTTTATTTCTAGTTCACATTTATTTAATTTAGCAGTAAGCATTCTGTAAGAGAATAAAAAAATATTTATTATTATTGATTTATACTTGCAATGGTATTTTTCCTTCCACAAATGCTAAATGACACAAAATTTAATTAAAAGCAAACATTTAATATATTGCCACTGAATCAATTCCTGTTTCCTTTAGCTCTCTCTCTTTGGGAGGCTTAGCATGGAAACTTTTCTGAAGTATTCTGGGTAATTGGGCTTGATTAATGTGACCGTGCAAGTGCCTCATAACCAACGGCAAAATAGTATACACATCATTTCACTGAGAAAAGAAAAAGTCATCTTTTTGACTAGAACTATATGCCCTCTGAAAGTAATTGGCGAAATATGAAGACATGATTGGCAATTATTAGGAAAGGCAGTACTACAAAGAAGAAAAAGATAAATATGTTGTCTCTGAAATCTTAACCATACATGTGTTTATTGTGCCAAATATAGCACAACATGGACAGTAAGGTTTAAGGGAACAAACAGATGGTAGATTTACTCCGTGTTCATTTTTTTCTTGAAAACAAATTATGGCTAGTATAGCTGGGGGTTCTTTCTTGTCTTTTATCTGTGAGTAAGTTTTCAACAGTTTATGAAAGTATTTTTCAGCTTCAATTACAATAATATGCCACAGATTGGATTTATAGGATTTTCAAATATAAGAGTAACAGAAAAAGAAAATGAGGGGTGAGATAGAAAGCACACAAGTGAGAGAGGTTCGTTTTTTACTTAGGCTGTTCAGGAACCTTGATTAAAAAAGAATAGAAGGGATTGGTAGTGCCTTTGTGTGGGCAAAAACCAGGGTAGGTCTCAAGGTCATGGGATTTGAAGTTTATGCAATTATAGAAATTCTTTCCAAGAAAA
Organism: Cryptoprocta ferox; assembly: GCA_028646485.1. Lineage (NCBI taxonomy): Eukaryota > Metazoa > Chordata > Mammalia > Carnivora > Eupleridae > Cryptoprocta > Cryptoprocta ferox. Next base: position 113,643,325 of record CM053574.1, on the reverse strand, counting down.
ATAACACAAAATCAGTCATGAAAGTAAACAGGTATTTAGATAGAGAAAATAAATCACAGCCAATTATAAATTTAAGTAAGCTGGAAACAACAGACCTGTCAAAATCCAGAAAAGTAACATACTATATTTATGAACTTAAATTTTATGAATAGATTTGCATGGAGATATAATTTATATTTATAATATTTATAATTAACGGCCTGAAGTATCTCAATAATACTTATTCTGTACATTTTTGACTGTCTACTCCTTGTATATAGGACCGATAAAACACTTCTTGCAAAGTTTTGTGCCGGAGTCCAGCTCCAGCAGGTCCAGGGGTCCCTGAAGGATGGACAGTGTCAGAGAGAGAGAGAGAGAGAGCCTCAAGTTTCTTTCTGATCACCAGGCAGGCATCTCTGCTCTGTCTGATTCTCTAGCTTTATTTATAGTGAAAGGTACAAGGAGCAGAAAGAGCAGCGTGTGTTTAGTAAATGATTTCTCATAGATAACTTTTTCAGCACAATTTTCCAGAACATGGATTCTGCAGAAGTTACAATTCTAATCTTAGTAGTAATTAGTCTTAATAGTTGCTGTAAAAAACTTAGCTACAGAGACTCATGCTATTATATGGGAAGGGCAGGTATTTTTTAGGCGTACCTTTTTTCCATAGGATGCATAAGACCAAGATATACAAAACCTCAGGGATAGCCCTAAGAAAGTGATCTGCTGGGAGCCATTTCTGAAGTAAGACAGGTTTGCAAGACCTCCCACCATCAGATGGTGACCTGCCTCTACACCCACTCAACCCCCACTCAATTTTTGCTTGAGCACCGACCCCCAAGGAGCCTGGCTGACTGGTATCAGATCTTGTGAAGGAACTTATAGGAGTTTCTTCTTTTGTGATTATAGGAGCAAAGATTACATTTCTCGAGAAACCTGTTTTCCTTCCCCTCAGGAAAACAGGCTATTGACCCCAGCTCACAAAAAAACTAAGTCTTGCCTTTGCTCTGCTAAAAACATTGCCTTGCATTTGAATGCTAAAGATACCTCCCTACCCCATGTGATAAGCATCTAGTCACCTACATCAATCACTATTGATAAAGATTATGCATGAGTCTTCTACCAATCTATGTTCTGGCAAATTTTTACATACCAAAGAATCTGTCATCAGAAATCATTGTCTAAAGCAATTGCCACTTCTGTTTTGTACCCCATACATTTTTTTTAATAAATAAAGATGACTCTCTGGTCAGTGCAGAGATGACTGCCTGGTGATCAGAAAGAAAGCCGAGACTCTCTCGCTCCCCTTTGTCGACACCGTCCATCCTTCAGGGAGCCCTGGACCTGCTGGAGCTGGACTCCAGCAGCGACCTTTAACCATGAGGCAAATAGCATTGTCACTTTTTTATGAGTAAGTGTCATTAGGCTGTTTATAGCTCTAAGAGAAAGTTCCCAGAAAAACAGGATCCCCAGCAGACATAATGTCTGCTCTCACAGTCCCAAAGAAGAATGATACATTTTTGGCATTTATCACAGTAGTGACTTTTGCAATGACATCCAGGCCTAGAAAGTAGTGAGTTATCAGTTAATTGCTCAGCTAGGAGGAAAATTATATGTTGCTAGCCTTATTAGCATTAGGGTGTATCTAGTTTAGTCATCTTTTCCCTGACCAGATGCAATCACGCCTCGGGGACAGGGCAGGGGGACAGGCCACTCCTGACACTAATCAGCAAAGCACTCCGAGGTTTGGTGCCCAAGCAGAAATGATAGTTACGAGAGAGGATAGATATTGGTCGCTGCCTGGTGGCAAGAGACTTTGCAAAGTTGCCGTACCCTCACCAGGAATTTTCACTCAACCGGTGAGTTCAGGATGGCTCTCAACAGTTTTATTCCAATTAAAATTTTAATAGAATTTTCTTGAAAGGAAGAAAAATAATTCAGTCTTTTCCCTTGTATAGTTTGTGAAAATTTATTTATTTTTTAATTGCTAGTTTAGAAAAGTGTTTTTTGTTTCACAACATGTAATTGGTAGTGTTTGATTATGGCAAACATTTACCAAGTTTATTTCATATCATCTCCCTGGTCGAAGGAATGGCAAGGGCATAGGCACTGAGGAAAATGTTTACTTTGAATAATGGAAGAAGAAGTGGGAGTGTTCCTGGCATGTTGAAGGCAAGGGAATGTATCATAGAGGATGAAGTTATAGATATAGGTGGTCACGTGGGGCCTTGAGGCCACCATAGACTATTTGCTTTAACCTGAGCAACACAGGCACCTGTGGGTGGAGGATCGTGAGCCAAGGACACTCATATAATTTCACTTAACATTTTAACATTTCTTTCTGCTGTGTGTGGAAAGACTACAAAGGACGTGAGTGGAATAGGGAGATCAGTCTAATGATAAGGACTAACAAAAATAACTGCAACAAAAACAGTATAAACATTTGGACTAGTTATTTCTGAACACAGAATAGGGAATATCTTAAGAAGAAAAACAAGTAAACTGAAAAAGTATCCTGTCTTTGTCCCTTTCCTTATCCTATGGAGGTAATTTCTATACTCTTCCTGATGAATATCTTACATCCTATGGTAATACTAAAAACACAATAATATTTTAATATATTTATAGAAATTTAGGACCAAATTATCAAAAATGTAAAAGTTAGATTTCTCTTACAGTGGAAAAAAATACCCAGCTTGAAACAGTAAAATTAATATCTGATATTGAAAAAGAAAAAATGATAATTTTATTTACTAAAAAATCTGAATTTAAATTCTGGAAAGCACAAATATTTGTATTAATTAATGCTTAAGTGTTTATTTTATAGTTTTGCTGGAATTATTTATCTGTTCCTTCCTATACACTGTGAGACCCTTAAGCAAAGAACCAAGTTCATTACATTCTGTTATTCTCAGCTTTTAATATGTTTACTGGAATATAGAAAATGTTTCAAAAACACTTTAAGTAAAGGAAGGAAGGATTTAGACAATCATTCAATCAACCAAAAAGCAACCACTTATCAGAAAAATGGAGGGAATGGATCTACTATGAGGTCAGTTAGCATTAACCTCTCAGCAAACTGGAAAATTTCCTAAATTTTTTACCCTTTAAACTTGCTAGCAGTATCTCCAGAAAGAGGGGACAGTTAAGTGGAAAGGATTATATGTGAATATTCCCCTAATTCTTACCACTCAAGAAGCCTACTTAAAAATTGAAGATATTTATTATATTCCAAAAAGTTCATCAAGTAAGTAGTTGAGTTTCTAATAAGTTGAGATAGTTAATTTAATAATGTCCTCCAGAGATTGCACCAATAAAAAATTCCATTGGGAAGAACAAAACAAAAACAATTTAAGTTTCTTTACATGACACTGGTGACAGATTTCAGGGAGAAATAATGTCAAGTATTGGCTTTGGATTTAGACTGACTACTATTTGCATCAGGACTCTGACACTGACAAGTGATTTACTAACTGGTTTAAATATTGTAGAAGAAACAAAATCTATCAGTCAACGTTTATCTTATATATAGTAGACTTCCTAGGTACTAGAAACTTTGGGGCCTTAGGAAATATTCTGAGTGAATATTTTTCTATTCCTTTTTTCTTGGTAATCTTTAAAATGAAAAAAAATTAAGTGTGACTCATTCAGAAAACACACTAGAGAGAACCTTTCTTCATTGACCCTTATATAGTCATCTCTTTACTCAGCTATTGTTTGCATGAATAATTGTATGGCAATTGAACGTGAAGTATTCCTTATCATCTATGCACGTTGCTGACTTAGGCCCTTTAAAAAGCCTTTCTAATTTTCCTGCAAGTATGTTCTAAATGTGTGTGTATGAGTCAGACCAATGTACCATCACAAGGACAGCTTGTATCACAGTTGTTCTGATGACACATTTGTACAGGATTTCTTCAGAGCAGTGTCTCAGTAATGGTTTATTAGGATGCCACATCCTAATATTGATAGAGAATAGAAACTGACCAAGTAATGACTTGGTCATTTGCAATACTAAAAATTATACATTATATATGGAGTTTGTCCCCATTTTTAGGAATGGAAATATTCATTTATGCTATTTAAACAATGCACCATCCATCTAAAAGAAGTTATTCTATGCTAAATTGAAACCAGTATTTTCCCTGCATGTATATTCTGTAGCAATGTAAATAAAATATGACAAAAATGCATGTAATTTCTTACCAACCTGAACTTATTATTTAGAAACAAGTATAAACGAAGACATTACAATATTAGTAAATATTAGTAGTAGATCCACTGATCTTCCCAAGGAGTTGTATTTTTCACCAGTGATAAAATTCTCATGATCACAATCCTGGTGTCTAATCCCAGGTCTTCTGATAGTCTATTAGCTGTTTTCTCAAAACAACTTTTTTTTTCATTTTTTAGTGTAATTCTGGCCTTCTGACTAAATTTAGGATCAAATTTAAGTAAAAACAATATGGACAACGTTTATGAAATCTACAACTTAAAGCAAGTTACTTAGATAAATGTGGGAGAAATTAACATTTATACATTATTGCCTCCCAGTTTATAGAGACAAAATGTCTTTTCATAAAACTACATTTTCTTCATAAACTTCCTTCATAAGTTGTTAAAAATTTCTTTCTAAATATTTATGTTTATGTTATTATAAATATGCATTACTTTTACTGTATTTTCTAATTACTCTTACCAATGCCAAGGAAATAAATTGATTATTTTTAAGATCACATAACCAATCACCTAAATTTCTTATTCTAGCAATTTGTTAGTAGATTTTATTTTGGATTTTCTGTGAACAAAATGACATCATCTGGGATTGATAAGAGAAACTAAGGCAAGAGAAATAAATGTAACATAAATTAAACTTCCTTGCAGCTTGCAGCCCACGGACAGACATCTGAAACATGCACAGCATGACCTTCGCCAAGCAGCTCATAGCTGCCTTACTTCCTTAATGGTTTTGATTTATTAAAGACTAAAAGTAACCTTATTTTAACAGTAAGTAGTCCTTCAAGGTCCTGAAAGCCTTGCTTTCAAATTCCTTAGAGACTTACACTATCCCTAACTCCCACTAACTTAAAAGTATATAATCAGTCACTCCTTACAACCCCAGTGCAGCTCTTTCTGCCCACAGATCCTGTCCCCATGCTTTAATAAAACCATCTTTTTGCACCAAAGATGTCTCAAGAATTCTTTCTTAGATGTTCGCTCAGGAACCCCAACAGTTTGGTGCCCTTATGTGGGGCTTCGAGTCTTTTCATCTGGACTCTGAGCCTTGGTGCAAACTTTGTGAGTACTTTCTCTTCTCATCCTTTACTCTCATTTCACAGGCTTTTCAAGAGGTATGGTCTTATCGGAACACTTTCATGTCAACTGGTCAGGCTGCAATCCTCTAGCGACTCTATGGGGAGGAGAAAGTCACCTTTTTGCTGGAAGTTAGTACCCTCACCAGAATGGTAATAAAACCCAGAAACTTGATGTTATTTTATTCCTGTCCTTATACCAAGTTGTCTGTCTTGGGCAGGGGACAGCCACATACATGATTAGCACTGCTGACAATCTTAAGACCCCCATGTGAGGTTTCCTTCTCAATGTTCTAATGTGATCCCCTCCACATCTCTGGTCTAGCTGCTTCTGGCTGAGGAAACTCCACTGGGAACCAGCTGAAACCAGTACCTGTTTGAATTAAAACTCAAATGGGGACTGTTTCCTAGGGAAGTTGGCTGTAAAGAGTGTATGTGTTGAAATGTCACATAGATCATGATCGCTTTCTGCTTTACTGTTTTCTCTCAATGCCCTCTACTAACTACTTAAATTCAGATCTGGGTAATTCCCCCTTGTAAAACTTTTCTAGTGTTTTCCATGGGTTTGAAAAAAAAATGGCACAGTCTTCAAGGAAATGAAGGCATGACCTTCAGGGCATGGTCCTCAAGACAAGGTAAATTAAGGCATGGCCTTGTACAGCATGGCCTTTTACAGCATGGCTTTCAAGGCATGGCATGAGATGGTAGTTTGGTCCATATGCCAGCACCTATTTGTGGCCTAGGATACAATGAGGAAGGGAAGGGATTCTAGCATCCCTTCTTGGGGGCCCAAATTTTGTTTGAGGGACACCTCCAGTCACTTTGACACCAGGAACCTCCGACATATCCTGCAAGGGATGTCACCCAGGAATTGGGGCGGGGGTGTGGGATGGGATTTTTGGTAATGGACCTTCTCTACTTTTCTAGGAACATGGGATCTTCTTCTTCAATCCCCAATGACTCTCCCTTGGGATGCCTTTTAACCCACTAGAATCAATTCAGATTGCAAAGTTTAGGAACTGACTAATCTTCTGTTACACTGCATGGTTTAAATAGAATCTCAAGATATCTTTGGGCAAAAAGGAATTCACCCAAATCTACAGGTATATCTGATGGCAAGTACTTGGCTTGGCTTCTGGCCTGGAGAGGCTACTAATTGTTCAACCTAGATTCCTTATAAAAAATTCCAGTAAGGCAAATTTTAAAAGACGTATATGACCAATTGCTGTTCTTGCTGAGCTTATGTAAATAATTAGGCCAAATTTGTTAAAACTGGGCTTATTCTACAAATGAATGGGTCTTGATTTGGCTATTTCTGGAAATGAAGGTTATTAGAGAGAAAAGTCATGTTTCAATAATGCACACTTTTGGATACTAAATTCTAGTTCTATTGTTTTCAAATGTTTGCTGTTTGCCTAAATTAGAAAAATTGAGGTAAACTTCAGAAAATTTGTCAAATTGTCACCAAATTCGTATTTGGCAATCTTTGCCTCTGTTATATGGGCCACTCAAAAGGATCACCACAGACATTTGAATTATAAACAAGAAAAACCCATCTGATTCCTTCTGCCTGTTCCCCCTCCACTTGAGCATGTTTCAAGCCTGACATCTAGGAATCTTCTCACTAGCATACTGGGAGACCCTGGGTTTGTAATTGCTCTAACCATTAACCTATATTTTTCTTGTTTCTATAAAAGTGCCTCTTGTTAGTTACCTGATTGCTTACTAAGCAAAACAGAGTCTATATGATGATTAACACCACCTACTACACAATCAAGGCCTTATATGATTCTCAAAATAACATTAGATTATTAAACACTACAATAATTCAAATGCATTAAATAGTTCTATAAAATAAAATGACATTAGCTATTTTAACTGCTGTATAAGGTGGAGCTGATGTTCTCATAAAAAAAGAAAGCTGTGTATACATTCTAGAATATCACAAAAATATTTCTGAGTTTCTAACTGACAAATACTCAAACTGATGCTTTAAATTCTCTCTCTTTTACTGGGGCACCTGGGTGGCTCAGTTGGTTAAGTGTTATGATCTCATGATTTGTGGGTTCAAGCCCCACGTCGGGATCTGTGCTGACAGCTCAGAGCCTGCTTCAGATTCTCTCTCTCTCTGTCTCTGCTGCCCCCTCCCCTGCTCTGTCTGTCTGTCTGTCTGTCTCTCTCTCTCTCTCTCTCAAAAATAAACTTAAAAAATTTAAAAAAATAAAATAAAATATCTCTCTCTTTCCTTTAATGATTGGTTAAACTCCTGGACTAAAGAAAGATTTTTATTAGCTATCAAAGGGCTTGTATTTGGACTTCTTTTTCTTTTGTTATTTTAATCATGTTTTGCTGTTTTCTCCCATGTCTCTCCATCTGGTGCCAAGACTCCTTCACTGCTACAACTTCAAGCCAACAGATAATCCCTTCTACTCAAGGAGACTCCCATATGTTATTAACTATAGATACAGATGCCTTCATTTTTCTTCACCCCTATTAAATTCTCAACTGACCAACCTTGACCTATTGGTAGAGACATCTCTATGCCCTTATTCAGCAGGAAGAAGCTATAGAAGATGAGACCTTCTGCCTTCAACAACCTTAAAGATTTAAAGGTCAAAGTTGTTCAGGGGGAAAAATGATGAGGGAACAAAGGCAAGGGAAATGTAACATAAATTAAATCTCCTTACAGCTTCCAGTCAGACACCTGAAACATGCAGAGTGTGACCTTCCTCAAGCAACTCATGGCTGCTTTACTTTCTGAATGTTTTTGATTTATGGGACTAAGACTAACCCTATCTTAACAGTAGCTAGCCCCTCAAGGTCCTGAAAGCCTTGCTTTCTATTCCTTAGAGATTTACGCTATTCCTAACTCCCTTAGGAACTAACTTAAAAGTATATAATCAGTCCCTCCTCACAACCCCAGTGCAGCTCCTTCTGCCCATGGGTCCTGTCCCCGTGCTTTTTGCACCAAAGATGTCTCAAGAACTCCTTCTGAGCTGTTTGCTCAAGAACCCCATCAGGATCAATGCTAATTTTGTTTTTGTTTTGTTTTTGTTTTTACCTCAAATATTTATATCTTTCCTTATTTTTATTTACTTCTGGATAGGCTAGAACAGTGCCTTAGAAAGTGGGATGGTGGAAATCAAAATCATAAAGCTTCATTTATAAATAATAACATGTCTCAGGTATGACCAAAGAGGTAAATGGATGAAGTGAGAGAGAGGATGAGACTATTATTATCTGGGTGTACACAGAACTGAGAGGCCTGCTTATTCAGGAATCTAGAGAGAAACCGAAATCACAAATGACATTGATCAGCTTAGCAATTGACAGAGTGACTATAAAACAGAAGCTACAGGCTTGAAGGAATAAAAAGGAGTGGCTTTTGGGAATAATAGATTACTTCACTTAAAATATTTTAATGACATAAAATTCAAACTTGAAGTTTTCATAAAGGAGAGAAAAAGAATAGTCTGGAAATAGCAGTGAAGATTAAAGAAGACACCAACCCCACTCCAAGCATTAAAGAAGGCAGTTTGCTAGGTTCTAACAGGATACCTGGAGGCCAGCAAAGTGGAAGCCAAGGTCAGCTATTGGGAAAGTCGGAGGCCTATCTTGGCAGCATCCCACAAAAAGCCAGATCAAATTAGACAGGCCCATGATAGCCACTGCCATGACAGAAACTCTGACCAACTAAGGAAGAAAAGGCCTGAAACCTTGATTCCAAGAAATCCCATTCTGAAGTAATGAATATTCTACCCCCTAGTTAACAACTGTCAGGAAAAGATAGATACCCACCCCCCAAGGTGTGCAGCTCACTCGTGTGTGTGCGTGCTCTCTCTCTTTCTCTGGCTATCTCTCATATTCTTGAGAGTGTACTTTCACCTTAATAAAATTTCCTATTTGTATCATTTGTCTGCTGTGTTGTTTGTCTGCCCTTGAGTTTTCTCATAAGGAGACCAAGAATCTTCAGAAATATCTTTGGGATGGGCTGGGTTGAGGCTTCCGGGCCTGAGTCTCCCCAGTTTACCAGGCAACACACATATATGAGGCTGAATGTAACAACATCCAACTCCTGAAAGACAATGGGGAAGCAGTGTCCTGGGAAAAACTTCATTTCAGTTAAAACAAGAAAGCAAAGGAAATTTTCAGAGAAGATTTTCAGGTTGTAAGGGAATTCACTATTTATCAACTCTATGTTCAAGACGGCACAGTGAAAGGATTCAAAGTTGATTACAGGTGGAAAATAGGTTAAGAGAAGGAGATGTGCATGACTACATGATAATTAGAGTCTCAGCAATGAGAAACCAGCTTTATTGTGGTCATTGGCATCAAGAAGTTAATACTAATAGGCTCAGTAGTGATGGGGTTGTGCATGTTAAGGTTACAAGGAGAGGTGATCTTACCACAGCAATTCGGTGTTTGGGGGCTCCCATTTTTTTTCTCCTCGTGATTAATGCAAGAAGGGGGATGTGGTCTTATTTTGAAAAAGAGAGAGAGAGAAAGAGAGTGAGATCCTAAAATGCATATAGATTCCAAAAGAGGAGGAAAAACAAAATATCTTAATTATAGGGGACTTATTTCCTAAATTTTTGGATTAAATACAGGTATATTAGCTGCTTTAAACCAATTAAATACAATAAGTAGTGACAAGATACATTTTAACTACTTCTTTGATCTATGTTATTATTTGGATTACAATTTGTCCATGAAAAAATATTTTTTGAGAAAGGGCATAATTGATGTTTTAGGTCAGGTTCTCTAGAAAATAGAACCTGAGGAAAAACTTGCAAGTTGAAACTCTGCAGGGGCACATGATCTCCTGGAAGGCAGAGTAAAAAAGGGCAAAAGAGAATAAGGAACACACAATGAAAAAGGCACTTTTTTTTTTTTTTTGTAATACATAAATGACTGATTTCTTGGTCTGAGACCACATTTCTGCAGAGGCCAAATGAACTGACTAGATCTTAGAACTGTCTATCTAAATGGAAGACAAGTGAAAAATTTAACCCACAGATCCCTAGAAACCTTTGTTAGGGCCCAGTCCATGGATAACTACCTCTTGCATGCCTCTGGGTAGCCTGCTCTTCCACAATTCTTGCCCATTATATGAAAAGGCAGAGAGGCCTCCCCGCATCAGATGACAGAATGTACAGATCCTTGATTAGTACTTGGCTCTTTAGATGCTGAAGTTGTGTGAGCCTTAGGTAATGGGATTTAGGCAATATAGGAGAGCAAGCATTCAGGGCCTGAGATGATGCATATCCTGAGTGAATCACATCTTTGCCTTGGGCTTGTATTCACTCACATCCTTTTAGAATATGTGAATGTTGTATGAGAACAAGAGGTCCTCATTTCTTTCCTAAGAGGGTTTGTACAAGTGCAATCCTTCAACATCAAGGCCAGTTGTATTCTCTTGAAAGACTGAAAATGATGAACAAACTAATCTACAATCATTGCTAGGACAAGAACTTAAACATTACTCTTCACCCCACCTCTGCCAATCTCTTGGTTGGGATGACCCAGACCTCTATCTGCCCTTGCTCACAGCCATTCAGCCTCTTCGTCCTTACTGCAAGGCATAAAAAGTACCAAAACATACCTGAGAACATTGTTTAGGTTCTGGAAATATTCCTCCCTGCTCCTACTATTATCAGTAAACTTAAATGATATTTAAAGTTATTTTCTCCATCACGTACCATAATGCCTTTCTTTACATACTAGTCCTCTGGCTGAAAGAATTCAAGATGGCAAGGTTGAATTTGTCTCTTCTATTTCAATGAAATTCTCATGATTTCCCCTGGAAGGACACTTTACCAAAAAGGAACCAGGTTGTCTTCACCATAAGACCTAAGGTTGTGGAGATGAGAAGCACAAAGTGCATGCACAAGCTTTGCACTGGAAATGGTGATGATGCAGTCATACCCTTTGGTTTACAGACTCTGAATCCTCCCAAACACAAACCATATATTGGTCACTGCTCAGTGTTGGGGTGCTAGAACATATTGGAGTAAATTTTGTAATCATACATTCATTGCTAATACTCTTTCTTTGCCATAAAATGTGCCCCTTTGTTTCATGCCAACTTTTGTGGGAAACTAAGTCAATTCACTAGGCATTCTACAAGTACTGGTGTAGGTGGAGGCCTAGTGCACAAAGAAGCCAAACCTATGTCTATAGCATACATTTATTTTGTTAAGGAAAATTACTTCTCCCACCAACATGGAAGAAATCTGGTGTAATAAACCCATCATAGGTTCCTAAAAGTCTTACATAAGGAAAGGTGGCAGAAGAGGGTCTCAGTGTTGGTTTCTGCTACTGACAAGTAGAAATATTAGAGCAGTTATGTTAGCTCAATGAGGTTTAATGGGAATAAATGGATGCTTTTGGGTTTATAAAGAGCCTCATCTGCTATCATGGCCACTTTCTTCACAAGTCCTGTGCTCTGGGACTATAGTTGTTAAGGAGGGAGGATGGTTGATTTGCTAGAAGGAGTTAATATGTCCATTGTGTTGACAAGACCATCCTCTGCAGTGGATATTTTATGGAAAGCATTAATGTGACACACAAAAACTTTATGTACTTTTTCTAATTCCCTCAGGTTCTCTCCACATGAAACTTTCCCAGACCCCCTGACATTGAATTTCCTAGTCTTGTTCCTTTCAGACTCGAACTAGAGCCAATCCATTTTCTCATGCCGAGGAGTCAGTGAATATCCCCTGGTCAGGCCACATTCCACTTATACAAATTGCATAGCGCTTTTGCCACTTGTAGCTCTACGCACTGAGAAGATTCCCCTTTACCACATCTCTTTAGGTCTACCTCAGAATGTGGCTATATTGAGGCCACTGTGTAGTTTCAGCTAATGCTAATGAATCACACCAATCTGCCTATAAGACATGCTCAATTTCATTGAGATATGCAAATACCTCTTCTTTAAGGACTTACTAGAAATTCCACAAAGCATTTTTATCCACCAATCTTAAATAATTGTATATGATGGACTATATAGAAAAAATGGGAAAATTTCTTTGCCCTAACCTACATATGCTACAAATTCTGCTTTTGTGACCTCAATTGATGAATGGATTTCAAAACTATTTTCAGGTGCCAGCATGTTGCTTCTAAAATCTAGAGTTACCCTTAGAAAGTTGGGCATCCTTAGTGGTAGGAAGTATGAGATACAAAACTCTTTCTTTACCCTTAAGGACATATCCTGGCATGTTCCAAATCAGTTGATTCCTAAAAACTTCACCATTGTGGGAAAGCCCCTGGTATACATGTGTCTTCCTGGGAACTCTAGTGTACCTGTTACTTTTGGGTAACTAATTTCAATGAAAGTCGTAACATTGATATTGTGACCAGTATGTTGCTCAGCAGAATGCCAAGAAAACCAAGGTGGGGCAGGCAAACCATGAGACTCAATTGGCAGTAAAGATTTAGTGTTCAATTATCAGGTGATAACTAATATCAACATTATTAACCTTAGTTATGACAACAACTGTTACTATATTACCTCTCCAGGTGATCTTTAGCTCATCTAAAGAAATGGAGATAATTGAAAAAGCAAGATTTTGTCAGTCCCTTTTTTTGTCCATTGGAACAATCTGTGAAACTTTTGATATCAGCGCCCTAATATTCTAGAAATTTGTATTTAATTGATCTGGAGGAAAGCAAAGCAACTTTTTAAAGTTTCCCGGACAATACACAGATAAGACTCTTGGAGAATAGAGACTAAATATCAGGACCAGGAGTACAATTTATCCATAACTATCTCTACTTCCAGACTGGAAAATTATACATTTCTAAGAGTGATAGCCAATCATCTCCAACCCACCCTCCTCTAAGAGACAAGTGATTATTTAATTGTAAACTTAATTAATGGGGTAATGGGTTTGGCCCTTAGGGAATCAGGGACTTAGAGGTGAATAGAGTTATTGGCAATACTGTTACCCCAATCCTTTTCAGTGTTTTTGTAGTTAAACATGGAAAGGGGGCTAGAATAACCAGTGTGGATTTATGTAAGTAATTTTTAGTGTTTGCTGTATTGCCAAGATTTCACAGCATTTGGAGTTTGTTTTGGGTTTGTTTACTTAGTTTTCAGTATTCCCGTAATATGCAAAACCAAGCTAGAGTGAATAATTGAATTCAACAAATGCATACAGTGCTTAATTAAGTTCAAACAATTTCCATACTCTAACAATGTTTTAGACACTGGGATAACAAAAGATTGGACGGTGACTATTTCAAGATGTTCACTATCTAGTAAAAGCCAACTGTAGTTTGATGAAATAACATTGTTATAGTAACTATGCACAAAAGAGTTTTCCTTATACCACTTTGAAAGATACATATGATTGTCTCCAATTGACCAAAAGGCAAACTAAGCCTCAGTGAGTTTAGGTGAACCAATAATTTCATATCTATTTTACTTTAGAAAAGATATTTGAATTCAGGTTCTTTTGATTTCAAAGATCATTGTAATTTGGGGCACCTAGGTGGTTTAGTCAGTTAAGCATCTTACTTCAGATCAGGTAATGATCTCATGGTTTGTGAGTTTGAGCCTCAAGTAGGGTTCTCTGCTGTTAGTGTGGAGCCCGCTCCAGATCCTCTGTCTCCCTCTCTTTTTGCCCCTCCCTGACCCGTGCACATGAGTGCACGTCTTTCTCCTTCTATCAAAAAAAGTGTATAAATATTTAAAAAAAAAGATCATTGTACTTCCACTGTACTATGCTGCTTCTGATTGTAGGGCTCCAAGAGAAGTATTTCTGTTATTTACATTTCTAGGGCCTAGAATATAGTAAATAATGTATATGTAATAATAAAGTAATAATTTTTATTGGTTCAATACATTTAAGTCACTAGAAATATTCAAGTAAATGAGTTTTTCTTTAGTCTTCAAATCATTCAAAATTTTGCCAAAAACATGTTAAATCCTCTCCAATTTATTTAATTCAATTCAAAGAAGATTGCTTTGTAGACAAATAGGAGTTTATGGATGCATTTGTCTAAGTTGTTTAAGTCATGTGAGAATTCATTTACACTGATTCTTAAATTCAAAATTGCTTTTTATTGCTGTATCTCTGAAGCAGAATTTTATGAATTTTTCAGTTGCCAAGTTAAAACTTTTTCTTCTTCCAATTTCATTGTTGAAATATTAAGTTCAAGGAAAAGTATTTTTTAGTGTCTCTCAAATATAGATTTTTCTTGCAAAAGTCCCTTGCTTTAATGAAAAAGTTTTAAAAGAATATGACCTATGTCCATTTCTCCTTTATCATTTCCCCAGAGTCCCTTTAATTTGCTCAGAATTCACTCTTTCTCTATCCTTAGTGCTCACATGGAGAACCGTGATGAGCACTATCTATAGCTTGCCTTTAATTCAAATTTTACAGCAGTGACCCAATTGGTCATTCTGCATTGGTCTTTTTTTGTTGTTCTTATTAAGGAATAAACTTCCTAAAGTGTTTGTTACTCCAAACTATGCTAAGAGTACTATGGTAATAGTAAAAAAGGCAACACTGTAAGTTTACTTAAACACTAATTTTGTTCTACCTCGATCTCTATTTTCCTCCCATTTTGCTTGATTTCTTATATGTGTCCTTTAAGAATTCTTGAAACACACACACACACACACACACACACACTTATTAAATGTCTCAAGATCTGTGAAAGAAGAGTGTAAGTTTTATTAACTCTCTTTCTTCTCAGTTTAGAGACTTGAAGTCTAAGGCGACTACATTTTTGGCTGAAGAAATGTCCCCTGAGACCCATAAAACTTGCCTACACTAGATCCTGAAACCTAATTTTTATAAAGCATTTAGACTTTCATATACCTCTCTTGGAATGTCTTTTTTTTTTCCTTCCCCATTTACTTCCTTATCTTTTCTTAAAGTCTAGAAAAGATCTGTCTGTGGATTCAAGTTTGAAGAAATTATTTTCAAAAATAAATTTTCTAAACATAGCAGTAACGAGCTTTGTCAGGAGAAGCAAGAGGGAATACATTTTAACATTTATGCAACTCTGATTCTTCTAAATATCTCATGTGCATGTTATATTTAACTCTGTATCAGTTAAACAAAAAGAATGAGCATTTCACATTTCATCTCATGTTCAAATTTTCAATTCATTTTACCTTGTGTTAGTAGAATCTATCTTTTACAAAGATGTTTTCACCTTCTTTTGGGATTTGAAAGCTGATGATTTAATGATTATGTTTTTGATATACTCATTACCTAAGTGGAAGAATGAGCATTAATGGTCTTAATATCACCAGAGTAATGCAGAATAATAAAATCATAGTTATATTTATTAAATTTATGTTTATATGTTAAATCATACCAGAACTTCAAGTTTTTTTTTTAAGTTTATTTATTTATTTTGAGAGAGAGAGCGTTAGAGAGACGCTCTTGCTTTTGTGTGCAAGCAAGAGAGGGACAGAGAGAGAAGGAGAAAGAAAATCCTAGGCAGGCTCCATGCCCAGCGTGGGGCCTCACATGGGACTCAATCTCATGACCATGATAACATGACCTGAGCTGAAACCAAGAGTCAAACGCTCAACCAACTAAGCCACCCAGATGCCCCAGAGCTTAAAATTGTGATGCTGAACATAATATAGTGACTTTTACATAAAAATAATTATTGCATAAATAATAGAGGTACGTTAAAACACTTTGCCAACTCTGGTTAAAACATTTGAGGATGCTGATTGCTTCTGTTTCAAACCAAGAAAATGTTTGCATCTTTGATTTATTTGACTGACAGATTTTTGATTTCATTATAAATGATCTATATATTCTATGGTAATGCATTATTCTTTATTTCAGTCAGTATCTTTTGCTGTGTTTAAAACATTTGTGCTGTGTGCATATTGTAATGTGCCGCTCTAGAGCAAACTAATTAAAAATCAAATGATATAATTTCAAAGTATGTATAATATTTTAAATTTCATTTATTGGCTTGTTTTCATATTTGATACTTTGGTTCATAATAAAATTCTTCAGTGTGTTGTAATATGCATATTTTGTTAATTTCTGACAACTTTTTTCTTAGAGACTTTATAAAATGAAGTATTAACATTTTTCTTGCTATATGTGAACATCCATTAGCAGCAAATATGCAAGATCCCTTTTAAGGATTTTTCAGGATTCCTTCTTTATTAAAAAAATCTATTGGGGTGCTTGCATGGCTCAGTCGGTTAAGCATCTGACTCTTGGTTTGGGCTCAGATCATGATCTCATGTTCATGGGACTGAGCCCTATGTCAGAGTCCATGCTGACTGCATGGAGCCTTCCTGGGATTTGCTCTTTCCCTCTCTCTCTACAATTCACCCACCTCAAAATAAATAAACATTAAAAAGATAAAATGTTTCAACAGTAGTCTTGAATATTCTTTCAAATTACTAACATACACTTCCAAAATGTTGAAATGAAGAATAAAAATTGTATGATTCTCCCAATAGATGCAGAAATAGATTCAATACTCTTTCTTGAAAAAAGCTCTAAACAAACTGGGTATAGAAGAAACATATCTCAACATAACATAACCCACAGTAAACATCATACTTGATACAGAAACACTGAAAGCATTTCCTCTAAAATTAGGAATAAGAAATTCTCTCACCACTCTTAAACAACATAGTACTGAAAATCCTATCCAGGACAATTAGGCAAGAAAAAAAAATAAAATGCATCCAAATCAGAAAGGAAGAGGTAAAAGTGTCTTTGTAGGTAGCATGATCTTGTATAAAGAAACCCTACAAATTCCACCAATAAAATGTTAGAACTAATAAATTAATTCAGTTATGTTTCAGAATATAAAAATCACCATACAAAAAGCAATTGCATTTCTATACTTTAACAACTAACAACAAACTATCCAAAAAGAGACAATCCCTTTACAATAGCAGCCAAACAATAAAATAAATTTAACAAAGGAGGTGAAATATCTACTCTGAAAGAAATAAAACATTGTATAAAAGAAATCAAAGAAGACACAAATAAATTGAAAGATATCCTGTGTTGACAGATTAGAAGAATTAATATTGTTAAATTGCTATTACCCAAAGTGATCTACAGATTCAATCCAATCCTTATTGAAATTCCAATAGCAAATTTCACAGAAATAGAAAAGACAATACAGAAATTCATATGGAACTACAAAAAATTTTGAATAGTCAAAGCAATCTTGAGAAAGAAGTAGGCTGAAGGCATCACACTTCCTAATTTCAAACTATACTACAAAACTATAGTCATCAAAATAGTATGCTACTGGCATAAAAACAGACATAAAGATCAATGAAATAGAATAGAGAGCCCAGAAATAAACTCACGCATAGTCAACTAATATTTTACAATGAAGGTAAGAATACTTAATGGCAAAAGCATATCCTCTTCAATAAATGGTGTTGGGAAAACAGGATAACCACATACAGAAGAATGAAAATAGTCTCCTATCTTACACCACTCACAAAATGAAACTCAAAATGGGTCAAATACTTAGATGCTTAAACATAAGAACTGAAACATCAAAATTCCAGGAAGAAAACCCAGGAAAAATTTCCTTGACATTTGGTCTTGGTAATGATTTTCTGGATACAACACCAACAGCACAGGCAACAAGAGGAAGAATAAACAAGTGGAACTACATCAAACTAAAATGCTCTGCACAGAGAAAGAAGCAATCAACAGAGTAACAAGGCAACAACCTATAGAAGAGGAGAAAGTATTTTCAAATTAGGTATCAGATAAGGGATTAATATCTAAAATAAACATAATAAATCATTATTAGCATTAGATACAAAATGAGTATGTATGTAAACTTAATCATAAAATTAAGTTTATTTTGAATATCTTCACTGTACTATAGGGTGCAAATAAAAGTGTTTACAAATTTATGAACATGTCTTAGGAAACACTTTTCTTTCAGGCTATACCAAATCTTAACATTATAAATAGTACTTATTAAATCATATGACTGTTAAAGCAAAAAAACAGAAAGTTTATTCTAAATCTTTTCTGGAGACCAATCATTAGATTCTAAAATCCTAGAATATAAATGTTCATGAAGAGCTTTGAAAAATGACTGAATAGCTCATTAACAACAACAAAAATTTCACTAAATAAGTAATAATGTGAAAAACAATCATGTAGTAAAAATTCCTCCATGTTTCCCATTCTCTTTCAAAATTTAGCATTAGCATTCCAAATTTGTGTTTACTTAGGGGAAAACAGGGAGATAAATATTTCATGCAGAAACAACTTGTGATCAACATAGATGAGGCAACAGAATAAGGCTCTACCAAACTCTCTTCTCATGTATTTATTCAATTGAACCATATGCTTTTTAAAACCATAATACTAATAAGGAACAAAATAAAACAAAAATCAATGACGCATCTTCACAAACTAGTGTTAAGAGAAATATATACTCAAGGATTGAATTCTCATAAGCATTTGTTTAAAATAGTATAAAAATATTCTCCACTGATTTACTTCATGTGAATAAATACAGCAATAACATAACAGAACAAAATATAAACCAGTAACTTTGACTGACAAGAGAGTTATAAACTTAATACAGTAAAGCTAGTCAATAATTTAATTTTTTTCAGGCAGAAATGTTGAAAATTTGAAATTCAACTTGCTTTCATGAATTCTAAATTATTTTAAAACACAGCAATTTCTGCTAGTGGAATACTGATAAGTAACACTGTCAAATTGGTCATAGGCAGTTGAGTTTTTACAGATTAGAAATATTTGGGGAAGGACAAATTAACTGATCTATACAAATCATTGTCAGCTTAAGACAATGTGAAACTTTAAACCACATATAAATCAAATAAGGCGATATTTGTTTGAAATTAAAAAGTGTGTTACATATGAAAAAAATGGATTTCAAACACGCACATGCACACACACATACACATACACACACACACACACACACACACACACAGAAATACAATCAGTGGATCATGGGATCTCATAATGTGGTTTAAGCATCCCTGGAGCTCTCGGAGGCACTTTCAGGGGCTTTAAAAGTCAAGATCATTTTCATACTAACAGTAAGACAATATTTGTCTTTTTCACTATGTTGACTTTTATAAAATTGTCATGAAATTGGGGATAAAACTGCTTACATCTTGACATTAATAAAGGCAGTCTTTCCACACTGGATTCGTAGTGTAGATTCTGCACCACCATGAACTCACTGGTGGGAGAGTGGGGAGGATTTAGTTTCACGCATTTACCTGATGAAGCAGTGAAATTATTAACTTTCTTACATCCTGATTCTGAAGTACTTTACAGAAATATTCTGTGTGACCAAAGATAAGTACTTATTAAATTGCAATGATTGTTTTTAGGGAAAGCATTTTTGTGATTGAGTTAACAAGCTCAAGTAGCTGCTTTTTTTTTTCCCCATAAAACACCAGTTTTATTTGAAAGAATGAGTGACAAATAGAGCTATCAGATTTGGGTGTTACGCTGTTTCTTAAAAATGTACAAAGTAAGCCATCCACTTCAAAAAAACTGACAGTATTTGCTGCCGATTGTAAAATCCAACCTTTGAGGAATAATATAATTCTATAAAGCTTGTAGCTGCCACTATAACTTTGACAGATTCATAATACTTAAGAAACATCTAATGAGACTGGCAGTATTTTTTCGTTAAATAATTATACATATCAAATTTCAGATCAACTCCGTAACTCTGTGAACCAGTACATTCCAAACGACCGATGCATGCAGATACAGAAGTATATGGGCAAAAGATCTCTCAAAGTTCAAGTCCAAACTAGTCTGCTGGATTTTAATGTGTAAGAGTAGAAAATGCTCATTGTTATATCTCAGATTCTACATGACAGATAAACCTTATGAAACTACCTTCTGTCACCTTGTGGTGTGGTACCAAGGAGATTAAAAATTACCTGAAAATTATTATGATACCCCTCCTTTTAATCAAGCTGCTTTCTATTTGTCAGACATTAAAAATATCTGCAAAATGTAGAGCAATGTCACTCTTATCATTAATTCTCTTTTTTGGGGGGATTTGGAAAATGCAGTTATTTATTTAAAAAATATGTTTTTATGCTGACACATAATGAGTTTATTTTTTTTAAGTTTATTTATTTATTTTGAAATAGAGCATGGGGAATGAGGAGCAGAAAAAGGGAGAGAGAGAATCCCAAGCAGCCTCCATGTTGTCAGCTCAGAGTCCTACACAGGGCTCAATCTTACAAACTGTGAGATCATGACCTGAGCCGAAACCAAGTGTGAGACGCCTAACCAACTGAACACCAGGTAACCCTATTTTTGTTATTTTTGTTAATAAAATATTTTAAAAAATTAGTTTTGTTTATAATACAGTAAAAATATATAAATATATTTATATATATATTTAAGTAACTGTATATATATATACATATATATGTATACATGCATATTTAAGGAGATTATCAATCAATTGATCAAAATTTATTGTCTTTAA
This sequence comes from Cryptoprocta ferox, assembly GCA_028646485.1. Taxonomy (NCBI): domain Eukaryota; kingdom Metazoa; phylum Chordata; class Mammalia; order Carnivora; family Eupleridae; genus Cryptoprocta; species Cryptoprocta ferox. The sequence goes on along the minus strand of CM053574.1, from coordinate 113,622,545 downwards.
ATATTTGAAATGCTATTTTTTATTTTCTGATGAAATCCTTAATGACCTGGTTTTCAAACAATATGTTTTCCTGGAAGCAGATCTTTAAAAATGAAAACTTCAGACTAGTCATCTTATAGGTTTAGATATGAAAGTAGTAATGACTATAATCATCATAATATTCAATCACAAAAATGGGATTCTTACAGTGTTAGCTCATGACAAGCCATGGCAAAATATTTACTTAATTTACCACCTATTAATCCCCTTTAGAAAACAAGATGTATATCTAAATATACATTTATGTAGATATGGATGTTCTAATTTTGCTAAATAACATGTGCATGTACACATACATATTTATGTATACACAAGCACATGCACACATAATAAAATGTTAATTTTAAATATTAAAGTGCAATATTAATATGTAATATTAATACTATAACATTAACTGTATTCATTTTATTTTTTTACTAGTTTTTTAAGTAAGCTCTACACCCAACATGGGGCTTGAACTCATGACTCCAAGATCAAGAGCTGTGTGCTACACTGACTGAGCCAGCAAGAGGCCCCTACAATATTATGTTAAAATAAATAATTAAGAATACTAATTGAAGTATTTTAAATAATTAAAAAGTATTTAAAAGTATCAAATTTGATTTTTACCTTAGGTAATCAGAATACAGAAAACCAAACCAGAGACTAATCAAAATGATCCCCTAATGGTTTTGAATGGAAACTGAATGGAGAAAATAGGAATAAGAGTAAGACACCTGAATTTTTTAAACATAACTTTGATTTTGAGCCATGCAAATAACTATTAAACATTAATCAATAACAAAAACAAATCGTAAAACTGTACACAGAAATCAATATACCTAACTCTAAATCAAATTGAAAATGTAACACATAGAAAATATTTTTTTGAGTAACTTTAGAATACAGAAGTTTTTTTTTTTTAAATGAGGATATTTTCTCCACACAAAAGCAACTGCAGAAAAATGCTGACTTTCACCAAGGAACTTTATTTCTAGAATCAGGAATAGTATTAGAGGTTTTAAAAATACTTATGCTTATTATAATAGAAACAAACACATGAATTAAGGTAATTAAGACAGAAGTCTTGTTTTGTTTTCTTTTTTCAAGTCTATTTATTTATTTTCGAGGGAGAAAGAATGCAAACAGGGTGGGAGTAAAGAGAGAGAGAGAGGGAGAGGGAGATAGAGAATCCCAAGCAGGCTCTATGCTGTCAGCACAAAGCCCAACATGGGGCTCAAACCCTTGAAACGTGAGACCATGGCCTGAGTTGAAATTAAGAGCTGGACGCTTAACTGACTAAGCCACCCAGATGCCCCAGAAATTCTTTCTGAAAGTAGATTTTTTTAATAGTAGAAACAAATTGCAAACATAAAATTTAACAAGCTCAGAAAAAGTGTGAGAATGTTAATTTTGAAATGGAAATATCAACTTGAGGTTGAGAATACTGATGATCCTACTCAAAAAAAAAAAAAGGAAAAGAAAAAAAAGGAATCCTCGAGTTTACTGATGCATAACAGTTCTCAGTTCCAGTTCAGGATATGTTATATTTTCAATTCCTTCATTTGAACCCCGTTCTTCTCCTGGAAATGATTTGCCACAGCTTTTGGCTCTGTTTCCTGTGGTCTTTCTTTCATTCTCTGCGTCCTCCTTTAATAAGAACAATTCCTTTTTTTCCCGGATACATAATATTTCAGTCTGTACCTTATCTGTAACAGGTTATGGGTACAAAAGCTCTTTTGATTTCAAACAACCTTTCCTATGTTCAGTTCAATTTTATTATGCATTGCCTTTAAAATATTAGAAGCTCCCTATATATCAATTGACTTATAATGGGCTCTACTAGAAAAAAAAGCCAAGCGTACAAATCATTTCAAAAAAGCCCTTCTCTACCTTTGGTCCCCTAAAATTTTATCATAATATGACATGTTTAAAGATTCCTAGAAAGCTTATTATTAACAGAGCTAACTATAAGATATAAGACTCTTATGATACTTAGCTTTATGTAGCTGAGAGGGTTTATGGGCTTCCACCTAAAATCTTCTGTAGTCTGAGCACAGTTTAGCATTCCATTCTTATTCTTCACCTTTATACTGAATCTTTAAGCTCTGGAGTTGGTATTTGCCTGATGTCATGACTTTCTTTGAGAATGTCTTGCTCTCTTGGTCATATTGTTTTAGACTCTGTATTGCTAACAAATTCTGCTTAAAAACTGAACATTTCTTTACAAGGTTTATCTTCATTTATCATATTTTATTATAGGCTCTGAGTTGAATCCAGGACGTCCTTTGAACAAACTGCTCAGATTTGACATTTCTCCAAGCCAATTAGGTACTCTTTCTACTTTTCAAATAAAATATTCTGCTACTACAAGCATCCTCTTTTTCCAACCTCCACTAACATTTGGCTCACTGTCCTTCAAGCCCTTACTAACCATCTCCTCAAAGCTCTTTCTACTTCTGCCTACTGTTTCATCCTAAAGTCAGTTCCATGTTTTATGTTATTGGTATGGAAGTAGTTTACTTTCAGGTATGAAATTTTGCTGTAGTAATCTAATGCTACAAAACAAGTCTATCCCGAAACTTAGGGCTTAAAACAACTATTCTATTTTGCTCACAAGTTTTGGGCCAGAAATTCAAGAAGGCTCAGCTCAGAGATTCATCTGTGACCCACATGCCATCAGCATCATGTGCCTTATTGAGCTAGAAGATTGTACTAATTTCCTCAGATTGCCATAATAACTTACCACCTACTTGGTGGCTTTCAACATCAGGAACTTATTTTCTCACAGTTGTGGAGATTAGAAGTACAAAGTCAAGCTATCCATCTGCACCATGCTTCTGATAACTCTAAGAAAGAATCCCTCATTTTCTCTATCTGTAAGTGGCTCCCGGAAGTCCTTGACCTGCCTTGGTCTGGAGCTGTATCATTGCAGTTTGCCTCTGTCTCTGTCTTTATGCCTCTATCTTCACCATGGCATTCTTCTCTGTATCTTCTCCTCTTCTGATGCCAGTCATTGGATTTAAGGTCCACCCTCATCCAGAATTTAATAATCTTATGATCCTTAACTAATTACATCTTCAAAGACTATTTCTAAATAAGGTCACCTTCTGGAATTCCAGGTCATGAATTTTGGGAGAATACTATCCAATCCATAGTAATGAGAGACATTGTTGAACAAGCTGGGAATTCAGTAAAATCCAAAGAAAGGCTATGCTTTAGGGGAAGTACTAATCTAGGCTTAAAGGATGCTCAACACATTCATGAACAAAGTTTTTAAGTATGCTACAAATGAGGTCCACAGGGTTTTAGCTAACTTCTGGAACAAAACCAAACTATTAAGGAAGACAGTAGAGTCCAAACATTCAATAGCATTATGTTCACAACTCCAGCATTCAATTATAAATCATTGCCAATGCAAAGGCGCAAAACTTATGAAAATAAACAAGGAAGAAAATGAGTTGATAGGAAAACTAAGCAGTGATAGAAACAATAGAATGAAATGACCAGGAATTTTACTATTCTAACATTTATTAAATTTGTTCAATAATATAAAGGCAAAAAAGGAAAGAAAGTATCAAATAAAAGTGGAAATTATTTTAAAAGAATCAAGCAGGAGTTCTAGAGGAAAAGAAAAAGATACTTAAAACTACAAACTCACTGGAAGGGCTTAACTTCAGGATAAATCCTGAAATACAAAAGAACAGTGAACTTGAAGAAGACAATATGAAAAGTAAGTAAGAGTAAGAAAATGGATTGAACAAAAATGAAATATTAAAATGTGTCACGGGTTTAAAACATGTTGAAATAGAATATATGACAAACACAGGACAAAGCATGGAAAGAGCACAAATGAAGGGTCTTGTTATATATAAAGTGCTATAATATCATTTGAAGGTAGACTGTACTAAGATAAAAATGTACATTACAAATTGAAGATGAGTTTATTTTCTGCTGGTCCCATAACAAATTACAAACTATGAAACAATACATATTTATTATCTTACATACTATTATCCAGAAGGCTGTAACGGGAATCACTGGACTAAAATCAAGTGTCAGCAAGACTGCATTATTTTCTGGAGTTCCAAGGGAGAATTCATTTCTGCTTATTCAGGTTGTTGGCAGAATATAGTTATTTGTGGTTGTAGAAAAGAAGTCCCCATGTTCTTGCTGTCATCTGAGGGTCATTCCGAGTTTCTAGAAATCACTGCCTCTCTTGGCTTATGCCCCACTTGGGCATTCTCAAAGCCCAAAGGCAATTTGCGTCCTTCTCATGCCACATAATCTAACTCTCTCCCAGTTTTTCAGCTCTTTGATCAGCTGGAAAAGTTTCTCAGTAGTAAGGACTCAGGTGATTAAACTGTGCCCAATTGTATCATCCAAGCTAATTTCCTCATATCTAGATCCTTAACCTTAATCACATCACCAAAATCACTTTTGCCATGTAAATTAATACATTCAAAGGTTTTAGATATTAGGGCATGGGCATCTTTGAGAGGCCAGAATTGCATTAGAAACCCATAAAGAAGTGGTGTTCACAAAATTTTCAAATAATTGGAAATTAAACCACAAAATTCTGAATAATCTATGAATTAAAGAGGAAATTGTAAATAAAATTAGAAAACATTCTAAGAAGAAATTAAAAAGCAAAACCTATCAAAATTTGTGGGATACAGCCAAGGAAATGCCAGAAATAAATTTATACCTATAAATATTTATATTAGAAAAGAGGAAAGATAAAATAATGACCAAGATTTCCTTAAGAAACTAGAGAAAGATGAGCATATTAAGCCAAATTCAGCAGAAAGTAGGCAATAATTATAGAAGCAGAAATTAATAAACTGGAAAGCAAATGAATAAAAGGAATTTAAAACACATACACACAGGCAATGAAAAGTTAGTTTTTGAAAAGTACAATTAAACTGACAAACTTTTAGCTAGACTGACCAAGGAAGAAGAAAAGACAATCGAAGGGAACACCATGAAAAGGTAGAAAATCTGAATACCACTATAGTGATTGAAGAAATTGAATTAAACATTAAAAACAACTTGTCAAAGAAAACTCCAGTTTCACAATACTTCACTGGTGAATTTTATAAAATACTGAATAAATAAATAATATATAAACTTTTTTTTAGAAAAATAGAAAGAGCAATGCTAAACTTGTTTTATTAGGCCAACATAACCCTGACGTGAAACCGCACAAAAAGTGGAAAGATATGACACATTAATTCCAGCTATATATAGAAAAAATATAATGCATCTTTGCAAATTGGATTTATCTGAGATGCAAAAGTTGTTGTTAACATTTGAAAATTATTCAATGTAATTTATCACTTAGTAAATAAAAGAAAAAATATATATGATATCCATTTCTTAAAAAGACAGAAAAAGCATTCAACAAAATTCAAAACCCATTCATAATTAGAAAACAATTAGATGCTGGCAAGGATGTGGAAAAACGGGCACCCTCCTACACTGTTGGTGGGAATGTAAACTGGTGCAGCCCCTCTGGAAAACAGTGTGGAGGTTCCTCAAAAAATTAACAATAGAACTCCCCTATGTCCCAGCAATAGCACTGCTAGGAGTTTACCCAAGGGATAGAGGAGTGCTGATGTTTAGGGACACATGTACCCCAGTGTTCATAGCAGCACTTTCAGCAATAGCCAAATCATGGAAACAGCCTAACTGTCCACCAACTGATGAATGGATCAAGAAGATGTAGTTTATATATACAATGGAATACTGCATGGCAATGAGAAAGAATGAAATCTGTCCATTCATAGCAACGTGGATGGAACTCAAGGGTGTTATGCTAAGTGAAATAAGTCAGGTAGAGAAGGATAGATACCATATGTTTTCACTCATAGGTGGAACAGGAGAAACTTAACAGAGGACCATGGGGGTGGGGCTGGGGAAAACATAGTTAAGGAGAGGGAGGGAGGCAAATGGTAAGAGACTCTTAAATACTGAGAACAAACTGAAGGTTGATGGGGAGAGAGAGGGGAAGTGGGGTGATGGGCATGGAGGAGGGCACTTGTTGGAATAAGCACTGGATGTTATATGGAAACCAACTTGACAATAAACTATAAAAAAAAAATTAGCCAAGGAGGTGAAAGACCTTTATATGAAAACTGTAAGACATTAAGAAACTGGAGAAGACACAAATAAATGGAAAAAAATATTTCATTCTTGTGGATTGGACAAATTAATATTATTAAAATGCCCATTTTAACCTAAAACAATGTACAGATTCATATAATATCTGTCAAAATTCCCTCTGTTTAGTCTGTTCTGTGCTATTTCTTCCTCTTTTGATTCTAACCCACCCCCCAAGGTATTCCTTATTTTTTCTAGAGATGGTTTATAATTCATTCTCTGACCTTACCTGTGTTCATTTGACTGAAGGAGATCAGCCTTCCTTTCAATCACCTATGTCACAATGATTCCTTTCAAAGAAAAGATCAACATTTATAATGCCAGAAACACAGTAAAGATGCAAGTTGCACTTGTGGCCTTATCCCTCTGGTTCTAGCATTTTGATCCCAGTTCCCTGTGTCATTACCATCCTGCCTTCTGCACAAACTTAACAGTTACCTTCTAGTACAAACAAGGGAGACATGAAAAGATAAAATAATACACATTTTGAGTGGGTGTAGAGCAAAATGGAGAGAAAACACAAAATAGTAGCTAGGAGGATGGAGTCTATACCTAGACCCCATTCTCTGTAATTAGCTGTCTGAGGATGAGAAATTTACTTAAACTCTGTATTTCAGTTTCCATATTTGTACAGAAGGTTAATAGCATTGTATATCTTATAATACATTTATAAATATTAAATGAATTCATCTTTATATGGTGTTTAGAAGGACATAGTAAGTCCTACCAAGTACTAACAAATACTTAAATGAATGGAATACAAATTGTACTGATGACCATATCTTTTAGAACAAGTTTTCCTAAAGGAAATTGAATATTCTATTAGTATTCGTCTTTATTAAATAATAACTTTAGGCAATATGTGAAGAATTGAGGATACATTCTTTGCATGGAATGGGAGGAAAGCTCTCAAGACAAGAGATTTCTCTTCCCCACCCCCCCACCAGGACTTCCAAAAATAGAGAGGGTCAGTTACATTTAGAAGAGGTATCAGCAATTTAAAGGCAGATAAAAATAAGAGGACAAGATCTTTTAAGAGACATGAAGTTATGGTTCAGTTTGGGCAGTTCTATAGCTCTTTGTTATACAGAGTAAGGTCTGTGGACTAGAATTATCATCATTACCTGAAAGCTTATTAGCTATGTAATATGTTGGAGTCCACTCTAGCCCCACTGAATCAAAATTGCCGGGAGTGGGTCTGGGCATGTATGTTTTAACAAGCCCTCCATGTTTGTTTAACAATTCTTATGCATGCTGACCTTGGACTACTGGTCCTTGTTGCACTGTGCCTCATTATCATTGGACTGTAAGAAAATACTCATTTAAATGTATATGCAGTTATCAGTTTGTGCTTTGGAGGATTAAGAGAGACTTCTGATTGTACTGAGAAATATAGAAGAGGGCAGTCTCCCCTCTGGTTTCAGACAGAAGGAAGTAGTAGTTACAGAGAAGGCTGCTGGAATTAGGTTGTTGGCTAACAACAAAACCATCAAGTTTGTGAAAGATGAGAAAGCCTGATAATAACCTGAAAGGTTTTTTTCTGAACACATATAAGACTAAGCCTTTGAAAACTCTCACAAATTGCTAGGTAAAAGGTGTTGGTGAAATTATTTTTGACAAGTAGGTTGTCTGAGGCTCAAGTATTTATATCGTGTGTTATGGAAGAAAATGGGACCTTATTTTTCTCAGCATCTGTCTGTCTGTCTCTCAGTCATCCATCTGTCAATCACCTATCTCTCTATCTCATTTAGTGGCATCTCCTCTAAACACCATTTTAGACTGTAACTGTATACTGTTTGCTCTGCTTCCTCAATCCTATGCCTCTTCAGTTTATCTTTCACACATCAGTCATGGCAACCTTCCTAAAACCCATATTTTATGTACTTCCCCTTGCTTTCAGACAGATTGAACACTAACTTGTATGGTTAATAGGACTTTTTTTGGTTCTTGATCATTGTATTTTATCAATACCCATACTCTGATCATTAGCAGACCACTGCACATCTCGTAGTTCCTAGATAAGTGTATTCTTTTATTTCTAGATGTTTTCAAAGGTTGCCTTCTCTAGACCTCTCAAGCAGAAAACTGACAATTTACTCTCCAGGCAACTTAGACCTCATCCTCTCCAAATAACATTGCGATCCTGAAGATTGGATTGTTAGTTTTCCTGAAAACTTGTACTTAAATACATCATAGTATATTGTAATGATTTCTTTACTTCTCTGAATATCTCATGAAATAATAAGCTTCTTAAAATAAAGTATTGCATTTAATTCATTTATAAGTTCCTGCTGTGTACATCAATGCCTGATTGGAAGAAGTTATTCAATACATATTTATAAATAAATGAATGAATAAGTGAATGGAAAAATATTGAATGAATAATGTGTCCCTTAATTAGTTAATACAGACTGAGCACAAAGAAAAGTAGCCATGTGGGCAGGCTCAGATTTCAGGCCAAACACTGTCTCAGGAAAGGGTATATCAAGGCACCTTAGCTAGCTCTATATCTGGTCAGTTCACATGATGTCCATCTTTTGCTCTGATTCTGTCAATGTGTTTATGGCCTCATTTGCCCATGTTCATGCTCCCTTCTTCATGTGGATGAAGTGTTCCGGTTATTTCTAGAAGTTCCTAAATTCAAGCTCTTCTCCCTCAAAAAGACTGAGAGTGTTCTCTACCATGTAGTATAATCCCTACTAACATCTAAAAGACTTTCCTAAACTGCAAATGCATACTTGTCTTTTTGGATATCTGATTTTAAAATGGTCCTGGGATTCCCATCACTGCGTGATTCATCTATCTGGGAACACACTATCTTTTTTGTTTGTTTGTTTGTTTGTTTGTTTTTGAGAGAGAGAGTGGGTGAGGGGTACATAGGGAGAGAGAGAATCCTAAGCAGGCTCCGTGCTGTCAGCACAGAGCTCAACGTGGGGCCTGATCCCATGAACCATGAGATCAGGACCTGAGTCGAAATCAAGAGTCACATGCTTAACCCACTGAGCCACCCAAATGCCCCGTCTTTGGTTTCATCCTTCTAATATCCCTTTTCTGCTTCAGCTGTCACTATCTTGTTTTTAAACACTATGCCCTGTATATGGATCTCATTTCCATGGGTCTGTGGCTGGTGCCCATACCATCACTGGAACTGAGTTTCTTTCCAGTTACTGCTCCTGCAACTCTGCTAATCCACCTCAGGATGGAAGTAAACAACTTGACTGTCTTTATAGTCTCCACAACACTCAGAGTTCAAAACATGGCCAATGGCCAATAATGTCTTGGCATATATCCCATGAAGATATATATAATTTTTCTTCATCCTCCAATTGTTATTTAATTTAAAATAATTACAAATCCTTTACTATGTGCAACATGGTATTTTTAATACAGTATAGATCTTAAAATCTGCTTTGTTATTTAATACCTGTATAACATGAGGTAGTCACTTCATCTCTCTGAGCTCCATCTGTAAAATGGTTAGAATAAATGCCTCTAAAGGCATTGAACTGTAGAGTATATTTCACATTATTGTCTCGTAGAAGATACTATAAAGTGATTACTCATGTTGGCACTATCATCAATATCAGATAAGTTTTATTGAAACCTAGTTAACACATAGTAAATGTTATAATACATTAATTTTATTATGCAATGTATTCAATGTACATTAACACATTAATGCTATGTTTGTGGGTATAATATACACTCTCCCTATATTTTTACAACATTCCTCCTGGTAAACTTGGGTTAAAATATGTAATAATTCCTATTTTATAGAACTTCAAATCCTATAGGAACAAAGTCACTTTTCCAAGTTTATACCAGTAAATATTGGTGGAGAACAGACTGGAGCCCAGGACTATCTGATATCAGTGCCTGTGCTAATACTAGCTAATTTTTAAATGCTAAGAGATTAAAAACAAAGGAAAAGGTAAAAGAGAAATATGAAGATTAAGAGGAGAGTGAGAAACAGGAGGAAAAATTGGGATATTTCATCTTTATGTAAAGAAAATTAAATCCATTAAAAAGCATTACAGAAGTAGTTTCAATGTTATTTCATCATTTTATATATGTATAATGTGCATGGATATACATAATTCCTGATTTGTACTATGTATCAAATTATATCACCTCATTCCTAAAAGGCAGGCAATTAGTAATTAATAAAGAAGTCATATCTTGTAGTAAAATTACACTTATCATGAAATTTCAGAAATTAATCAGCCAATGAAGCACATTAAGCTTTTGCAAAGGCTTTCCTGACCTCATCCACATACAGTTTAACAATTTAAGTAACATAAAATTCATTGAGGGAAGTAATGTCAATGAACATAATAAGGCAATATGTTTGAATTACTTTATTTAAAAGCTAATACCAAAAAAATTAGTCTTGAAAATATGATAATAAGATTTGCATTGAAATATGCAAATATCACTTGCTTGTGAACAAAAAAATTCAAAAATGCTTTAGTGTAAAATAAAAAGAATTTTTTATTGTTTATGAAGAATCAGAACTTACAATACAAAACTATTTTCAAAGAAGATGAATACTTTAAATTTTTAAAAAATATTTATTTATTTCTGAGAGAGAGAGAGAGAGAGAGACAGAGCATGAGCAGGGGAGAGACAGAGAGAGAGGGAGACACAGAATCTGAAGCAGGCTCCAGACTCCGAGCTGTCAGCACAGAGCCCGACGCAGAGCTTGAACTCATAAACCGGAAGATCATGACCTGAGCCGAAGTTGGACGCCCAACCAGCTGAGCCACCCAAGCACCCCAAAACAAATGCTTTAAACTTTATTTTTATGAAGAATCCTTTAGGTCATGAGTAATATAAGTAAATATAACTCTAAGCAACAAATATAGATGATGTTTACTGAAAGTTTATTTCCACTTATTTTCTTTCTTAAGTCAAAATATAACAGTTATTTTTAACTTAATGTGAAGATTTAATCTTTGTTAAGTCATGTTAGCTGTCAGAGCTTTGAGTTATTCAATTATATAGAGAAAATCCTTAGTTAATAAAAGCTTAATACAATTTAAGCTTCCCAAGACTATTAAATCTCACACCCATAATGTATCAAAAACACATGTTAAATATTCAAAGGTAATCTATAGGCATTCTACAATAATAATGAATGCAAATCTCTGTAGGCATAAAAGGTAATACAAAAATCAGGTAGAACCAGGATGTCCAAAGTTTATCTTCACAGTGCAGCTTCACTGCAACTAAAATAATACCAAAAAATAAGTTAAACATACATAATGTCTAAGCACCTGCTTCTCATAATGGGTGGAGCGATCTTAGCCAGATAAAATAGAAGTCTGCTAAATGTGCACTCTTGGCCAATTTAAATATTTGGCCAATTGCTTTTACTGTAATTTTAAGTACGTTTGAAGATAAATTTTGTTGTTTACATTTGAATATTGGTTGACCACAACACAATAGAAATTTGAAAAATTATACTGAATGTTGTTAAGTAAAATGAAGTGTAATCTACTTAAACCAGATGATGATTTTATCATTGATTAACACTTCTGAAAAAATATCTATTCATCTTACAAGACATTTACATACTTTAGATGACAAGGTGGTGAAATTAAAAGTGAAAAATTAAATATTGGCCTTCTTAAAATGTGTATTTTGATCCTAGGAAAGATGTATAGGAATGCAAAATATAACCTATGGCATAGTCACATAATTAATACATAAACACTAACATTTACTCAAATAACAAATTTGCAAGAATTAATAACATATTTCTTGAAAACATAATTGAGATCGTGATGAACTTAACTTCAAATTCTGGATCATTCATTATGTAGAATGTTATTGGTAAAAGCCATTTGACAAGAGTAAAGGGACTTAACATGCTTTTTGTCTAATTATGAAAACATTGAGGAAAATTTCAGTATTGTTATTGCAGATTATCAGAAGTGCTGGAGATTGTAGTTCATTAATAATTTTAATGTAAATTCCTCTTTTTTAGTTTTGTTAAAAAGAAAAGACAAATGGAAGTAGAGGGTGAAGAAGGAAGAAAGGAAGGAAGGAAGGACAGAAGGAAGGAATGGAGGGAGGGAGGGGGGAGGAAGGGAGAGAGGAATGGGGAAGAAGGAAGAGAAATGACATATTAAGATTGCAGTGCAGCATTGTTTAGAAACAAAGACTTTGAGAAAATATAAACTCTAATTTTAATTATAGACCAACATTAAACTATGTGACTTAACTAGAAAAACAAAACATATTTTCCTCATTTAAAAATAGCTCATAGGTGTTGTGTGAATTTTAAAAGACTGTACCAATAAACTCATGGGACACTCTCTTAAGAAGTTAAAGCTATGTAATAAAGATAATAATACAGTCCATAACTAGAAGGTTGTGTTTCAGCAATGAAAAAAAAAAAGATAAAAATCTTCACCCTCAAGGACCTTATAATGTATTATTAGTTCTTAGGCCCACTGGAACAAAGTACCACAATTTGAGTAGCTTAAAATAACAAAAAATACATTCTTTCACAGTTCTGGAGTACAGAAGTCTGAAATCAGGATGCTAGTAGGATTAATTCTTTCCTGGGGTCTCAGAATATGGTGCTTCATGCGTCTCTCCCAGCTTCTGGTGGTCGCTGACAATCGTTAGCATGCCTTGGTTTATGGCAGTATAACTCCAGTCTCTGCCTCCTTCTTCACACGACATATTGCTTGTGTCTTTTCTCCTGATCTTATAAGGATATTGAATTAATAATCTACCCTAATCTTGACTTAACCAGTTATATCTGTAATGACTCCATTTCTAAGAAAGTTCGCATTCTAAGGTTCCAGGAAGGACACACGTTTTTTTCAGGAACTAGTACAATCCAGCAAATCTCTTAATGGATGAAAAGAAGTAATAAACAAATATGTGAAATAAATAGTATACTAGATATTGCTAATTGCTGTGAAAAGAATAAAGCACAGAAGGAAAAGGTTGTCATGTTGAACGAGGCAGTCAGGTAAGTTACACTAAAGGAAAGCCTTACAAGGAAAGCCTTTGTAGAAGATGGGTCTGTAGGAATCAATGTACAACCACATGGTATATCAACTAATTAATGTGCAAATAATTTTTGGATATCAAACTACTACTTCCATGTTCACAACAGCAAAGTTCTAGCTACCTTAACTATCCTGGACTCTCTAACTTTTTGTCTTTGTAACTTACTCAGCTAACTCTTTTAAGGGGAAAACTGACACTAAATATCATCAGGCTTACTTCTCTGCATTCTGTTACCTCCTGCATCTTGGTCACTAAGGACCTGGCTGCTTTGATAACCTTAAACTGTAACTTTTATCTCCCCTTGCATTGTCTAAACAATTCTGGCTTCTGTCTCCCAGAAGCCTTTATCTGTCCAGATTCTCATCAGTCTTTTTCTCTATAGAAGAAACAGCAAAATACCCAAGAGGAAGAGTGGTGTGCAAAAAATTCCACTTGGCTCGATGAGCTTCTTCTCTTCTCATAGGCATCTGGCTGCCTTGGAAGATATTTGCTGTATTCAAACAGTTTTCTCTATTTAAATATGCATCGGTGATGGAAATTTTAGTCTTCTCAGACTTTTTCCTATTAAGTAGCAGCTGAAGCGCTACTGAACTTTAATCCATTATGATGGCTTTACCATCTGATTCTCTCTGTTTTGTTATCTGTCTTCTCTCTAACCCAACTAATTCTGTGATAGTCTCTTCAGCTCATTGTTCTCTAGCTAGATCTGTTAAAGTTCCTTGAACATATTAGGCTTTTCTCAAATTGGGACATTTACCCATGTGAGGCTGGAAATAACTTCTACCTGGATCTTCTTATATAACTTTTTGCATTTTATCCTTTTTCACAGCTGAAATTTAAAATTTCATTGAAAGTCTTATCCTGGCATAAGTTTTAAGTAAAGTAGATTCTCACCTACTTTCTCAGATATTGGTCACTTTCATTAATAAAATGTATCATGACTTTCATGACATTATTGATGTCTTACTTATCACAAGAATAGAAAGTGACCGTGAAATAAGAAACTTTGTATTCCTTCTTTTCCATTTTAACATCAGTTCCTGGTACTGTGCTTGATAGATAAGTATTAAACAAATACTTGTTGAATCAATTTTAAAAGCCTACTGAACAAATGAAATTTGAGCTGATTCAGATACATAAATGTATCATGGTTTTGCATAAAATTAAGTTTAATGTAATTCATCACAGAAGAAAGGGAAGTGTTTTATTCAAACAATATTAGAACCTCCATTTTAGAAGTCAGAACGGATTGTCCTCCTTGTCACTTCATCCCATGGAATCACACAATCTCTAACCTATTGTGAAACTACTGAGGAATTTTGAGGCAATAATAAATAAGTAATTTTTATAGTGATGTGAGTGCAGATTAATGATTTTAATTTACTAGTAATATTTTTTGAAAGGTAGGTTTATAAAATGATACATTCATCATATATGTTTTACTTTTCAGGAAATAATTGTATTTTCTTAATTAAAAAATTAAATATTGTTTTAAGACCTCATTCTCTACACATTCTCCCTAATTTTAGCTTTTAAAGCATTTTTTAATGTTTTTTTATTTTTGAGAGAGAGAGACACAGAGCGTGAGCAGGGGAGGGTCAGAGAGAGAAGGAAACACAGAATTAGAAGCAGGCTCCAGGCTCTGAGCTGTCAGCACAGAGCCTGTTGCGGGGCTCGAACCCACGAGCTGTGAGATCATGACCTGAGCTGAAGTCGGCCACTTAACCAACTAAGCCACCCAGGTGCCCCACTTTTAGCTTTTAGTCATCATGTCAACATCTTCTAGAGGTTCTGAACTCCATAGCTTCTCAATTTCTAGTACTCAACCAGTTATCCCCAAATTATGTATTTTTATTCAAACTTTTCTCTCCATCTGAGTGTCTCTCCATCCTCTTTAAACCTCCATAATGTGCATATTCATTCCCTAACTACGTATTTACAAAGCAACTGCAATGTTCCAGAAAAGTGCTAAATCATAGTGATGATATGGTGACACTATAGTGGTAATATTTTCACTTAGTTTCTACCCTCACAGAGCTTATGGTCATTTAGTTACATAGTTGAGATGGACATATAAGTTATATAGTTAGTTGAGATGGACATTAATAGAAAATATGACTCAAAATAGGAAATTTAACTGTATAAGATAATAGGGAATGTGTATACTCAGTATTATATATTTAATAGATAATTTCACATTATCAAGAATGTTGGAAAAACCTTCTTTAGGTATTTAGTGTGTTAATTTATATAGTATTTAAGCAACCCTCCAATGTTATCAATATGAAGAGTTAACATTAATTTATACACAGAGAAATAAAATGTATATAGGTTAAACTTCAACACTATCTTTTATTATTTAAAATTTTTATTTTATTCTATTGAGTTGTTTAGATGCATTTAAACAGTTGTTTAACATATAAATCCTGTGCATTTATACATTAAAAGGCAACATTTTAAACTGAGCTCTTCTAAGTCATTTCCTACTTCTTGTCATCAATAACATCTTTTTCCACACAATAGGATCTTTGGTGGCATCCAAGGACTGTTGACACAATCCTTTTTGGCACAATCCAAAAACTGCTGATGATACAGCATGACTTGAAATATAGCTCCATCTATTCTTTTTCTAGAATGCTTTTCCCAGACAATGACCCCCTATTCTATAAATTAGTTGCTGGTACTTCCTCATTTCTAAAATCATCTTTCATCTTTCTCTCAATAAATTCACATATATCTAAATTTTAAACCCCTTTTGTTTAAGGCACAGGAAGTCTCTGACAAATTGACATTCATGTTTTAATGATAGTACTGAACAATATGTGAGCAGCCTCTAATTATTTTAAAATACCTTTCATTGCTTCTTTGAGATTTGGTCAATTCTTCTTTCTCGACTTTCTTTGCTCAGTTTGTAATAGTCCATATTTTTGCACGTATCTCAACAACAAAATATAACAAAGTTTTATCTGCTTGCAGGCATTGTCCTTGGTTTTCATTAAGCACTTGATTGTTTCCTTGAAATAAATTACTAAATTGTAATTATTTTTCTGACAATGATTATTTGCTTCACTAATAGAAGTTATTGCCCCCTACTCTGTTTTAGTGCCTTTCTGAATTAAAATGACTTAGTATCTCAATCTAATTTATAATGTCATCCTTTCAAAGACGTTTGAAAAGCAATTAAATACAGAAGATATATAACAACAATAAATAATTCAATTGAAATGTCAAAAATATGAAAACCCATGACCAAGTTTGTATATTACACACATGCATGATTCATATAATTATGGTCTGATCGACAAATAACGTAGTTGTGCAATGCCAAAGTTTTCAAATGTATACCATTGTCAGAGATGTTAAAATATGAAAAAAAAAGGACATGAGAAAAGTAAAAGGAGTTCTGCTTCTGTTTAGCATGTGGAAATATGCACCAGACCATTGCAGGCAGAGAGCAGTAGCAATTTTCCTGTTTATGGGCATGTATGATTCTGAGAACTCGTGGAAGATAAGGATTGGCATCTGTAAAAAACTCGGTGAAAATAAAATGAGGGAAGTTTTAATGGCCTGTGATCAGATTAGAACACATGACTGGTTTCTCCATCTGATGTTCTCACCCTTGAAGACGTTGAGTGCTTAGGAGACACCTGTATATGGGATACTGGGCTGAAGAGGCAGAGACAATTATTGAACAGTTCTGTCATCGAGACATTTAAAACCACAAGTGAACTTAGATAAACTAAATATACAACCCAGCCCTGACCTCGTTCAATTCCAAATGGATCTAAGTATTTAGCCCTCTTCTCTAGTTTTCTAATAGTATTAGACACTTGCATTCTCTTTGGAAAGAAAAAAAAAAAGAACATAACTTTGGTGCCAGGGGCCTTTTATATGGACAGGCTAACATATAGAGAAGAAAATAAATGAGATTCAGAATCAAAAGAAATAAACAGAACCACACAAGTAGGATAAAAGATAGCTAAACTGTTGGGAATAGTAAAATAAATAATTAAATAATATTAGACTGAGTGAATAAAAGGATACATTTAAAAAAATATATCTCTGAAAAAAAACAAAAGGACATTCTATAATTGAAAAAATAAATATTTAAACCAAGAAATCATTGTTAGGACTTAACTGGAATGGAGCAGAACATAGAACAAAGGATCAGTGAAATCAAAGACAGGTTGGTAAGAATTTTCTAAACTAGAGCATACACAGGAAAAAAGTAATGGCAAAGATGGAACTGATGATAGGTTTGTGGGACACTATTGAAAAGTTTTCAAGATCTGTATGACACAAATTAGACATACCAGATAAAATGAGGGAAAAATCTGAGAAATACAAAAATTATCCATGTTGGCTTAAGAAGAAATAGAATATTTCAACAGACCTAAAACAACTAAACAGATTGAATCACTAACCAAAAATTCCCAGCAAAGAAAAGTCTAAGACAATATGGTAAACTGGTAAAATTCTATTAAACATTTAAAGAAAAATTAACCACAATCCTCAAACTTTTCTAAAAACATTAGAAGAGGAGAAAACTCTTCCTAAGTCATTCTATAAGGCCAGAATTACCCAGGAAAAGAAATTTACAAACCTTTTCTCTAATGAATGTAGAGTAAAAAATCCTCAACAAAACACTAGCAAACCAAATCAATAGGATATAAGAATTATTATACACCATGGCCAACTGGATTTTATTCCAAGATTGCAGGGGTGATTCAATGTAAGAAGGTTCATATAATGTAATATATCACATTAATGGAATGAAGTGAAAAAATCATCATCTCAGCTGATGAAGTAATTTGAAAATAAATCCAACATTTCATGATAAAAACACTCAGAAGCTTAAGGAAAAAAAAAAGAACCTCCACATGATAAAGGGCATTTTATGAACCCATAGTTAGCATCATACTCAATATTGAAAAACTGAAAGTTTTCCCCTTAAGATCAAGAATATGACAAGAATGTTCTCTTCCATACCTAGTATTCAACGTTGTACTGGAAAGTTCTAGCCAGAGCAATTAGACATGCAAGAGAAATAAAAGTATCCAAATTATAAGTGAAGAAATTCCTTAAAATCTCTACTCACAGATGGCATAATCCTATATATAGAAAATGGAAAAGAATCCACAAGGAAGTTCTAGAGCTAATAAGTGCATTAAACAAAGTTGCCGGGCACAAGGTAAACACAAAAATGAATTGTGTTTCTATTCTGTAGCAGAGGAACATAATTTATTATGAGAAATTGACTTACATGGTATGAGGCTGAAAGTCTCACTATCTGCTTTCTGTAAGCTGGACACCCAATAAATCTGGTGGTGTAATTCAGTCTGATACAAAGGCCTGGGAACCAGAAGTGCCAATGCTGTAAATCCCACTTTGAAGACGGAAGCTAGAGTCATGTGAGCAAAAAGGGGCAAAGTTCTCCTTCCTCGGTCATTTGTTCTATTCAACACTTTGATGGATTGGATGATGCCCACCCACACTAAGGAGGACCAACTTCTGAGTCTATCCATTGAAAGACAAATCTCATCCAGAAATACTGTCACAACCACACACAGAAATAATGTTGAATCTTGGCACCAGGTGACCAGTCAAATTGACATATAAAATTAACCACTGCACAGACCATTGTAAAAATTTATCACTTTCTAGTTTAACTTCAGGGATCCTGGGAATGAGAAAGGGACATAAGAATACATAGTGTATAGAACCAAACTGATTAAGAATATCTGAATCTAAGGTCATAGTTATAAAACCAAGAATCTGGAGAATATTAATAACAATTGCCTATTGTAGTCATGTTGTTGAACTATTAAAGAGATGTTATACTAATGCCATTGTTTTGCAGCATAAATCAGAGTTATGAAATAATCTAACAGAAAATTAAATTAAATTCATTTTAAATATTCGATGGGGAAAATGAATTAACAAAAATAAGACAAGAGTAGGACAAAATGAGAAAAAGACAAATGAATTTTAAAAAGAACCAAATAGGGGTGCCTGGGTTGCTCAGTCAGTTAAGCAACTCACTTTGGCTCAGGTCATGATGTCACAGCTCATGAGTTTGAGCCCTGCATGCGGATCTGTGCTGACAGCTCAGACCCTGGAACCTGCTTCAGGTTCTATATCTCTGTGTCTCTCTGCTCCTCACCCACTCGTTCTCTCTCCCTCTCTCTCTCTCTCTCTCTCTCTCTCTCAAAAATAAACATTAAAAAATACAAAAAAGGAACAAACAGAATTCTAGAAATGTGAACAGATATAATGAAAAGAGAATAACTAAATTGGATTATAAAATAAAGAATGAAAAACACAATGAGATACAGAAATAAAAGAAAGATTGAAAACATTAAAATAAGTTTAGAAATACAGATGATGTGTTAATTGAATATTTAAGAATAAGGAAATCATTAGGATGGGAGACTCAGTTTTTACAAATATAGTATCTATGTAGCTCACTATTGCAGTCTCAATGCTTGACACATCTTTATCATCTAGCATATATCAATAAATATTTATTTCATAATAAAAGTGTTTAAGAAGTGTTGGAACTCAGCACAAGCCCACATTATCACCTGTAGTTCCCATAAAAGAATTTGGGGATGTCTGGGTGGCTCAGTCAAACATTGGATTCTTGATTTCTCCTCAGGTCATGATCTCATAGTTCATGGGATCAAGCCCCATGTTGGGTTTTGCACTGACGGCATGGAGCCTACTTGGGATTCTCTCTCTCTCTCTCTCTCTCTCTCTCTCTCTCTGTCCTCTTCCTCCTCCTCCTCCTCTCCCACACGTGCACACACACACACACATCCACTCTCTCTTAAAATAAATAAATAAACAAATAAAAAAAATTGAATGCCAGTGTGGTACATTTATTCTTAAATGCATACATAACAGTCATATATATGTGTACATTATTATTTTTATATGGATTGCTAATTTTTATAAATTATAATTTTATAAAAAATTTTAATTCTAAACATTTTACACAAATATTGAATACTGTAGCATTACTGCTATCTACATAGAATATATTAAAATAATAAAAGAATAATATTCAAAGGTTACTGCATACTTTGTGGAAAACAGGGAGCTGAGAGTTATCTCATACAATAATCTTACCAGTTAGGTTCTCTTACTATATCCATTTTATCCATAAAATTGTTGAAAGTTTGAGAAATATAATAAGTAAATTACCCCATTTGGAATCTTTAAGTTACTGGACCACAGATGTTTCTTATTTCATATTTCCTTGCAATTTAGAATTATACATGCTGTATCCCTACTTTTAGAAAACATTAGTACCCAGGGGAAAAATTTTTTTCTTGCACCTAATATGTGTACTTTTTGACTTTTCTATCTCACTGTTTATTACAGAATTCTCCATTTAGGAAAAGTTTGGACTATTTTTTTTTCGTTTTGAAATATAAGAACCCAAAATAAATGCCATGTGTTTTGAACAACCAAAATTATAATACAATTCCTAATGACTCTCATAATTTTATCTTTTACCTTTTTGAATTTACTTTAAGATGTAATAACTAACATTTCAATCTGTATTATTAGAAGAGAAGTCAGAACAATGATTAAGTCTGTAAAACAAGATATATGAGCAAATGTTGAAATTCCTGATAATATATAATAGGGAAGAAAGAAGACTTATATATACAGAAGCATGTCTTCAAATAATTAAAGTTCTCCCAAAAGAGAAGGAGTTTAAATTTATTATGTATCATTCCAAATGGGAGAACTTGCGTAAGTGAAGAAAGAATATCTACCTTCAATTAATAAAGACAGTTTAATTTTGTGTATGTTTATTTATTTATTTTGAGAGAAAGAGACAGAGCACAAGCAGGGGAGGGGCAAGGAGAGTGGGAGAGGGAGAATCCCAAGCAGGGTCCTCACTGTCAGTGCAGAGTCTGATGTGGGACTCGAGCCTGTGAACCATGAGATCATGACTCGAGGTGAAATCAAGAGCCAGACACTTAACCACCCAGATGCCGCCAATCTATAGAGGCATTTTAAATAGTAGACTTCTCTGTTTATGCAATGTTCAGTCCTTGGAAGTTGTATGCCTTATCCTCTTCCTTCAGGATGATTACATGACGATTTTTCCTATAATATAGTGGGGGACGTGTGGAAGATGACTTTACAAGATGATTTTAAAGGCTCCCAAATTTGAGGACTGGATTTATTACAACAAATGTTTCAAAGTGCACATGAGTGTGTGTATAGAAATGCCACAGATTTCTATATGTTGATTTTATATCCTATGATTTTACTGAATTTGTGTATCAGTTCTAGCAATTTTTTGGTGGAGTCTTCCAGGGTTTCCACATAGAGTATCATGTCATCTGCTAATAGTTAAAGTTTGACTTCTTCCATGCCAATTTGGATACCTTTTATTTCTTTTTGTTGTCTGATGGCTGAGGCTAGGACTTCCAGTACAATGTTAAATAACTGTGGTAAGAGTGGGCATCCCTGTCTTATTCCTGACCATAGAGGAAAAGCTGTTTTTCCCCATTGAGGATGATATTAGCTGTGTGTTGTTGTTGTTTTTTTTTAATCTGGCCTTTATGATGTTGAGTTATGTTTCCTCTATCCCTATTTGTTGAGGGTTTTTAGCAACATTGGATGTAGTACTTTGTCAAATGCTTTTTTTGCATTTATTTAGAGGATCATATGTTTTTATCCTTTCTTTTACTAATGTGGTGTATCATGTTGACTGATTTGTGAAAATTAAATGACACTTGCAACCTAGGAATAAATTCCACTTGATCCTGTTGAATAATTCTTTTAATGTGCTGTTGGATTTAATTTGCTAGTATTTTGTTGAGAGCTGTTGCATCCATGTTCATCAGGGATATTGGCCTGTAGTTCTCGTTTTTAGTGGAGTTTTGTCTGGTTTAACTCATAATAGCATGGACTGTAACAAAAATTATTTAAAAATATTTTTATTTGTTTTAAGAGAGAGAGAGAGAAAGAGCAGGGGAGAGGCAGAGAGACAGGGAGAGACAGAGAATCCCAAGCAGGCTCTGAGATGTTAGTGTGGAGTCTGATGTGGGGCTTGATCTCAAAACCATGAGATCATGACCTGAGCTGAAATCAAGAGTGGGAAGCTTAACTTACTGAACCACCCAGGTACTCCAGTTACAAAAATTCTTAAAATAAATTTGAAGATAAGACCAAAGCTTTGTATGTCATTTGAATTGAAATTTGCTTTTATGGATTCTTATTTCTATAAATTGTCTTTCATGATTTTTATTTTTATTTCTGTAGGTTGCAAAATGTAGAATTATGTAAATAGTGAACGAAATGTCCATATAGCCTAATATTATATGCCTATTAAATCTGTGTATATTTTCTGTGCTTTTCCTCTTAAAAGATACTGTGCATAGAGTGATATTCATCAAGAATATCTACATGAATAGTGGGCCTATAAATAAATTTTCTTCTTTGTAGGTCTTTGTATTATTGTGTTTTTCTATTTGTGATAAATATAGATGCTTACAGGAATCCATTAAATAGGGTATTAAAAGCTTTTCTAAAAGGAAGATATTGAAGAGCAGACATCAAAGATGAAAAATTTTTATTCAAATAACATAAAGTAAGAAGGAATTTTAGGTAGAGAATAAAATGTAAGAAGTCCTAAAATAATTCAAAGATATGTTTGAACAACTCATTTGAATCCTATCTAGGTGGCAGCTGATGAGCAAGGAGCAATTTTCTAAGTAAAGTTCATAGAAATGGTGTTGGATTATGTAAGACATTAAGACCATGGCAAAGAATTTGATTTTTTTTGAAAGCGCAAGCAATGGGAGGACAGAAGGAAAGGGAGAGAGAGAATTTTAAGTAGTCTGTATGCCCAGAGTGAAGCCTGACATGGCTCAATCTCACTGCGATGCATAACCAACTGAGCTCCCCAGGCACCCCAAAGAGTCTGATTTTTAACTTAACTGTACATAATTCAATTTACATTTAAATAAGCTCATTCAGACTTATGAGTGGTGAATGGACTGTAGTGGGAACCACGGAGACCAGTTGCAAGCTGTTGTAAAATACAGATATGTTATGTAGGCCTAGCCTAGGATAGTAGCAATGCAGATAATCTAAGTTTTGATATTTTTGCAATAAGACACAAGTGGAAAGTTACAGAAATGGAGAAATCAAAGATGATTCCTGGACTTATGTCTTGAACAGAAGAGTAAATGAGGATGCACTTATTAACATGGGAAAAGAAATGGGTGGGTGGTGAATAAATCCTGTGAACAAATATTTTGCATTTTGGGATATTTACTGTTTGAGATTTGGCACACATGCAAGTGGAGGTGTTAAGAAGGTAGCAGGAATGTGAGTTCAGGGTTTGGAGAAGATTTGATTAGATGAAATGAATTTAATTAGCATTATCCTGCAAAAGTATACCCAAAACAATGGATTCCTTAAAAGATAGCACCTTAACAAGGTGGGAATATTAAGCAATAGTATATTAAGAAGCAGGTAACCTTCAAAGATTAAAAACAAACAATAAAGGGGCACCTGGGTGGCTCAGTCAATTAAGCATCTGACTCAGGTTATGATCTCATGGCTCGGGGGTTTGAGCCCCATGTTGGGCTCTGTGATGACAACTTGGAGCCTGGAGGCTGTTTTGGATTCTGTGTCTTCCTCTCTCTCTGCCCCTCCCCCACTTGTGTTCTGTCTCTTTCTGCCTCACAAAAATAAATAAACATCAAAAAAAACCCTACATTTGACTGTATAGAGTCAAATACTGAGTCTTACTTTTCATTTCTCTAAAATTAATATATTAGCTCCTTATTTATTAGGGGGTTTGTTGTAAAAAAATTGAATAAGTGAATGTATTTAAAGTATTTTTTTAGAAATTAGTAAGTCATGATAATTATTTAGGAAATATGGAAAATAAAGGAGTGTAAGAAGAGAATGATTTATAAAAACTTAGATTAGATCTCTCTCCAGAAATACTGAATTTTCCTAAATAGATGCTGGAACATTCTATCCTATGCTACTACCATCTAATCTTTGTAACTTCCTCAATCACATGGTCAGTTTATACAAAACCCTGGGTTTTTAATTCCTTGATCTCCTCACTCTAACAATCTAGTTCTTAAATGAACTTCAGCCAACAAATTATACTCTAGACCTTGTCAACATCAACTACTGCATTGTTATTGATTATAACAACCTTTTTCTCTCAACCCCACCTTTCTGCCACTATTAACTCTTCTCAAAACATTCTTTGACCCTACTTGGATATCCTGTCAATTGACTCTCCATTCTCCATGGCTTTACTTCTATCTCTATCCTTCTTATCTATATTAGATTACAAAGCTCATTACTACCTGATCACTCCAGCACATATTCAAAACTCACTTGTTATTATCTTTCATATGCTTAGCTGGTAAAGACTCCAACCATGATTATACCTCAGTTTCCACCTACAAACAGCTAAAAATTGTTAGGAAAAGTTAACTATGTAGTCTCGTTTTGTTTAGTTTTGTTTCCAAATTATGCTTATACTCTCCTGCTCACTACTCACTTACTCAACTATTTAAAACATCTCTGACTTTTTACACCACCATCAAACTCTTCCTTCTTGACTCTCAGGGAATTATCTTTCTTCTTATGTCACTTAGAAAAGAAAAGTGGAGTAGTGCTTATCATCATCATTACCATTATCCTCACCATTTTTTCCTAATCTGCAAGGCTACTTGAACTTCAAATGTTTATTTATTTTTGAGAGAGAGATAAAGACAGAGCACAAGTGTGGGAGGGTTAGAGTGAGGGAGACACAGAATCTGAATGAGAAGCTGAGCTGTTAGCACAGAGCATGACTCAGGGCTCAACTCAGGAGCCTTGAAATCATGACCTGAGCTGAAATACGACAGTCAACTGACTAAGTCACTCAGGCGCCCCATGGCTACATGAACTTCCATCCACCTTATGTGGATCTTTCCACATAAGTGTATATACACACCCTATAAAGACAATGACCTGTCAGTGTTTCAAGTCAAAGCCAACCCTTCTGAGGTACACTGGATTCTATTTCATCTCAAACAGTAAGGACAAACACCATGTAGTTATTTCTCTCTTTATATACTACAGTATTCTTTTATTGGCTCAACAACTCCAATTAACACACAAACATACTAGGTTATATACCACGTTAAAGGGAAATAGAATAAAGAACTCACTTAACTTGTGTCATCATCCACCTTCTGCCCAATGTCTACACGCCTTTCCAGAAAAAAAAGTGTATAATCACTGTCTAAAATCTATATACTGAATCACACACAATTCTTTCTTAACTTAATCCAATTAAATGTTCATTCCTTCTATTAAGCTGACCTAAATTTTAAAATTTCAAACATTAATTTTTAGTCATTATACAACTTAATCTCTCACCAGTTTGATGAAGTGGATCAGTTCCTACTTCATGAAATACTTCCATCACTGAATTTACAGAATACACACTCCTGGTTTTGCCACTATTACTCTAGCCTTTGTTTTTCAGTCTCCTTTGCTGGTCTCTCCTTTTCATCCTAAAGTATAAATGTTGTCCTGGCCTAAGGCAGAGTCTTTAGATCTTTTGCCTTTTCTATTTACACTTACTTCCTAGGTGATATCATTCACTTCCACACCTTTAATAATGTCTCTCTGCTGGTGACTCCCAAACGTTAACCTTTAGCCCCAATTTCTGTACTGGACGCAGAATAAGATATTCACTTGAATACTTGACGTCTCCCTTTGAAATTTTAAAAGCTTATCAAATTTCATATGTCCAAAAAGAACTCTTGGATTTCAACTACCACCGCCCCTGACCACCATACACATATTCATTCATTAATATTCTCTTAGTTATAACACTATTCACAGAATGACTTGGCTTAAAAACCTTGAGGATTCTCACTATTTCTTTTCTCATGCTTCCATCCAATTCATTTGTAACTCCTTTCAACTCTACTTTTAAGTCTATCTCAAATCAAATGACTCCATATCACAGTCACAATCAGTGCAATCCAAGTTAGAGAGATACAGTCATCTGTCACCTAAACTACTGCAATACTTTCCTGCTAGTCTTTCTGTTTTTACCCTTGTCTCCTAAAATCTATACTCCTAACAAATAAGCATGATTTTATTTCTTGAAGTAAAAAGTTCATCGAATCCCTACTATACTCAAAATAAAATTGAAATTGGTCACAATGTCTAGGCAATTTTTGACCTTCATTTTCTTTAATCAGCTATAATCAAAATAATTTTATTAATGCTCTCAACTGCTTCATTTTGTTTTTCTCTTAGAATCTATACTTATACTTAGCCCTCTGTTCAGCAAGCATTTCCACAAATTATTCACAGAGATAACATTCCCATTTTACTCTGGTTTCAGCTCAACTGTCACCTCTTCAGAGAGACCAGTTCTGAACAATCCACATAAAAAAGTGGCTCATCACTGTTTATCTCCTTGTTTCTTTTATCATCACTACTAACCCCCTGAAATCTTCTTTTGTATTTATTTAATTCTTTTGTATTTTAATTTCTCTATTGTGCGTCTCCCATATAAAATGTGAACGTCTGCATGGAGAGGGAATTTTTGCACCTACCTTATTTCCAGTGCCTGCAAGAAAGGCTTGTATGAATTTAGTATGCATGGATATTTGCTGTAGCATACTGCAATTAGTATCTTTTAGTCTACCCAAAATTCAAATAAAGGCAAATAGGATTTAGGCATTTGTTATTTACATAAAGAGTTTAAAAATCATAACTCATATCCTGTATTAACTCCTATATTAACAGGAAAATTGTAATGGCTCAATCTTTTTTTGTCTAATAACAGGATTGGCATTTGGGGTTATAGATTTAGGCAATTTGGATGACTGAGAATGGTAAACACATAAATGAAATTAACAACTGTCTGTTTAATAATAATCATAATAAAAACATTCAGAAATATTACCCACTGATTCACTGACCATTCAATATCTGTTATGTTTAGGCACTGTCCTGGGTGGTAGAGACACAGCATGGATCACAGTATACAACAGTATGCCTACAGATTTCATGTACTACTGGGAGGAATCATACAATAAACTCAATTACAATGAGCATATCTAGTATGTCAGAATGTGGTAAGAGCTATGGAGAAAAGTAGAGTAAGGAAAGGAGATGAAGTATGCTGGAGAAATTAAGAGAACAAGTCAAGTGTACATCTGGGGAAAGAAAATTCTTATGGAGCCTTTACTGTGAGAGCTAATGTGCTCAGTACCTTGTTTGTGTCACCTCATTTTGTGCAAACTTTATAATAATCCTCTTAATATTTACTACTTTTTCTTTGCATTTGGATGTGGGGCTCAATGAAATTTGGATATGAGACTGGTTCAAAGTCACTGTTTCTATTTAGCAGAGAAGGGTGCAATGCCAATTTGCCTGAATTCAAATCTCATGTGAGATCACGTTTTTTATCTGTGTAATATTTAGTGAGGAGATAAAAATAGATGGTTTATATGGAAAGCTCTTCTTCCATGGAATAGTAGTAAATATCTATACAGTGATAAAAATGACCTTTTTATTTGAATAAAACATCATTCTTCACCAAGTTCAGCTAATGTAAGTAATAACAAAGATGCATGTTGATAAATATGAATGAGAATAAGCATTTATTTTACATGTACTAAATAGGCACTTTTCTAAATGTTGTGTATGCATTAATTGATATAATTCTCCCAATACATTATAAAAAATAATAGATTTTGCTGGACATCTAATGTTTGCTCACAGTCTGTTAAATTCCCTAAATTGTAATATATGTGGATCATGAGGAGTAGTATCATGAGATTTGGTGGATAGTTTTCTGAAACATCACTGTATTGATTGTCAGACAAGGATTTCCTTTTTTTACAAGTCTAATTCTTAACTATTAAACAGAAGGGATGACAGAATTAGATTTAAAAATGCAGTGCAATAGATTGGTTGATTTTCTGAAAGTACCATTTTCTGAATGCACCATTGAAGAGCACACACATGAGGTCTCCCTACTTAACTTCCAAGGAATCAAACTGAGATGAGGAGAAATTGGAACTCATAGAGCTTGCTGGCTCTGAGCCACCTAACCTAATCAGCTTCACTAGAATGGCAAATTATAATGACTATGAGTAGCAGGAGAAACTGAAATTAACAAATTAATATATGGCAAAGTGATTTCTGTCCTCTTTAGAGACAGAATGACTTAGAAAAATCTTGAAAAATTATTTTCAGTATTATACATTTGTGTTAGCTCTTGGCAGCAGTAAAAACATTTCCTTGGAATGTTAATTGGATGTTTTCCCTTTTGCAGTAATACGGTGACCAAAATACCTACTGTTTCACAATTGCTGTGCTAAGACATAACAGATAAACATGCCTGACAAAGCACTCACTTCAAAGTAAACTGCACTAGACTTCCACTAATTTGATCTTATAAATGTGTCTTATGGAACTCCATGTTTAATGTTCAGGTCTTAAAATCTTTCCTCAATGAATTCTCAGTGCATTTTATTTTTTCAAGGAAATACTAGACAAGAATTTTAAAAATTAGTATCATCCATTTGGTAGTCGGGTAGGACAACATAGCATGTATTGCTGACAAGATTCGCACAGTAATTGGGTATGGTAAGATTTAAAACTGTTTTACTGTGGGTTTTGCTTCATTTTTTTTTTTTTTTTTTGTAAGCATCAGACTAGCTACAGAAAAGAGGAATTTGTTACCAAAGATAGACAAGTTTCTCGGGGTGCCTGGGTGGCTCAATCAGTTAAGCATCCAACTCTTGGTTTCAGCTCAGCTCATGATCTCGTGGGTTGTGAGTTTGAGCCTCACATTGAGCTCTGCACTGACAGCATGGAACCTGCTTGGGATTCTCTCTCTTTCTCCTCTCTTTCTCCCCTCCCTTGCTCGTGTGCTCTGTCTCTCTCTCTCAAAATAAATAAATAAACTTAAAAAAAAAGACAAGTCTCTCACTGGAGCTTGAGGGCAGTGGTTGTGATTATACATGGGCTTCATAGACACTGTAACTGAATTCAGGGCACCCTAGAGGAAACCTCTAGAAGTTATTTATTAATTATCATTTCGTTACATCACTATTAATGTGGCTTAGCTACTCTTGGGTAATATCCCAGTACTATACAGCAGATTCCTTCATTGTGTCTTAATCAAAATTACCAATACAGAGTTTATTGTGGTTACACAGAAATTTTTATCACAATCTTTTTCATAAACCACAAGCCAATCTATTAGCTATGGGTCTAACCCATAAAAATGAAAGGATAGAAGAAGACACACAGATTGTAACTGAGAGACACAGTACAAATAATCAATTTTAAGGTTTCAAATTGCCCTCCGGTATATTGTTTAGGTGTAAAACACTCTTAATTTAAAATAATGGTTCGAAAGAAAACTCATATAAGATAATCACTCATTCACTATTTCAACACTACTGGTGATATCTTATGTATGGTGAAATATATATTAAGGTGTTAAAATTATTATTATGATAGATATTGTGTTAATATTTATAACTCCCTAAAGAGAGAATCATTAATGTGTTCACTATGTTGTTAACTGAGTTTTAACTCCAAGAAATTAAAGAGTTGCATCTAATTTGAATAAAATGACCATCAATCTCTGAAAGCTGTGAAATATTCTCAGTGGGACCAATATTTTAAAAAAATGGAAGAGACAACCTGAAGGGAACTCAATGGGTCTTTTAACTCAAAAATATCTTTTACCTATCAGAATCCAAAAATTCTAACTCAGTAAAATCTTTGTGTTTTAAAAGCCCATACATTTAGCTATTCCTAAGGGATGGTTAGTGCCAATGTCTAAGACATAATTTTGCAATAAAATGTCATAATGTACTCTGTATAGCCTTCCCTCCTTGAAATGCCAATCTGGAGCTTTGAATTATATGAAAAACTACATATTTGATTTGTAAAAAAACAAAACAAAACTTCCTAATGGCCCCTTAGCTCCATTGAAGGGAAACTTCTCTCACTGATAAATGTCTTCGATATAAACTTACTTAAATGAAAAGTTTCAATGGCTTGTGTAGAGATTAACTTCTGTTGTTGTTCTTGTTCAGAATAACTCAGAATGACCAATATATTATAAAACCTAAGATAAAAATAATACATAGAACTGAAAAACTTTTATATGTACTTCAATTTTAGGGTTGACCAGGCATCATTATAGTTATAAAATTAATCTGATTTTTCCATAACTATTTATAATGGCCACCCATTCCTCTTCTACTTCTTTTATACCTTTTTCATTACATGGATTTTTCCTTCATATTTAGATTTTTTCCCCCACAAAACATCATGATGTAATATTCAGTTTCAGTTAGCCATATTGTAAGACAGATCAATATAAATTCTAATTCATTTAAGGTGGAAAATCTTAAATATATCAAAACTCAGAAAGGTCTAAAATTATTAATCAAGCAAGTGAAGATATAATGCAACTTGTTATTTTATTTTATTTTAAATATTTGTATACACTGCGAGCTGAATCATGCCATTCAAGGCATATTTTATACAATAACTAAAATAGTATATTCTATTGAATTATTCTATTTTTAATCTCAATTTTTTTTACAATTGTACTAGAGGATATTGTTTTAGGAATATTATGTTAATTTTCTACATATGTATGTATATATAAAATGTGGAAAATAACTTGCGTTATATTCTTATCATCAATATTCCAAACTCTTCATTCACACATGTGCAACATATTTCATGTCTTCATTGCATAAATGGCCTTCACTAAATGTAACCAATAAATATATAAAGTTTTCATATAGCTTTGATACACATGATAGTAAAACTGCCTTGTTTGTTTACATATCTAATTAGGCAAATAAGGTATAATACATTTTTTTTTGTTTTTTAGAGAGAAAGAGAGCAAGACCTGATCTGGGTAGAGAGGGAGAAGGCCAGAGGGAGGAAGAGAGAATCCCAAGCAGGTTCCCACAACCCTGGGGTCATGACCTGAGC
The DNA here is from genome assembly GCA_028646485.1 of Cryptoprocta ferox. Taxonomy (NCBI): domain Eukaryota; kingdom Metazoa; phylum Chordata; class Mammalia; order Carnivora; family Eupleridae; genus Cryptoprocta; species Cryptoprocta ferox. The sequence continues at coordinate 113,591,288 of CM053574.1, read as the reverse complement.
TGAAGTCAAGAGTTGGATGCTCAATTGACTGAGGTGCCAGGTTCTCCTAATATAATGTTTTTAAATCTTTAAGATTTTCTAGGAATTTTGGAAAGAATTAATTGTTGTACATTTATCTAGACAAAAGATTTGCAAGAAATGCTTTTGGTGAACTCTGGCTCTAGTATAGTGTTAGGTGTTCTGTGATCAAAGCCTAATCTAGTCAAGTAGTTGAGAAATTAATCTTCACAATAGTTTACCCTTCCTGAGGCCCAGTCAAGGCTCACAGAGTCTTGTTGGAGGTAAAACAATCAAATATATAATTCAACAGCAACTTTATCAACAACATCACAACCAAATACACAGACAAACAGCTTAACCTTGTGTTGACCAAGTGTATGTGATTAAGGAATATTTTATTATAAAACTTATTTTTAAAACATAATTTAGAGACCAAGTGAGGTTGAAAATATTAAATTATATTTTGTAGAAAATAAAAAATCAGTTTACTTAACTCCACTCTCTTCATCTTTCAAATGGGGATAATTTTAGCATTTTTATTGTTAATATTTGAACTATTAAAATAGGCATATTTTTAATACATGGCATTTATTATTTTTAATACCCCAAAATATTTTCTGATGCACTTGTAACTTTTAATGGTACACATTTTTCATAATTCTTTTATTATTTTTTACTTAATTTCAAACAGCACAGATTAAATCCTTCATTGGACTAAACATTAAGTTAAATTATAACAAGTAAACAATTATAGGGTCAATGCTAATGACCAAATATTTTGTGGTAATATTCATACTTAGATCTGTACTCTTCCAAATGATTCTATGTTCATTCCTTAAGGGCAAAGACCATGATATCATCCCTTTTACTAAAGTCAAAATCATTGGTCCCTATCTTGCCCTAAGAAGAGATTGTAGGGAAGAGGTGAAGAGTTTGCTATTCACAATGTCACAAATTTAGGGATTATTATATAATTATAATATAATACTTTTTTTTACTCACCATACTTTATGTGTTAAGATGATATGCTCTTCTGAAGAGTTCCTCTTCTGAAATTTCTCTTTATCTAGTAGATTTACAATTCTCCATTTCCCCTGAATTAGTTTTATATTGCTCTAAGACAAATCACCACAAGCTTAAGTTTTAAGCATCTTAAAACACCCCACAGTTATTCTCTCACAGTTCCTGTGGATCACCGATTTGGGTGTGGCTAAACTGGGTTTTCTGCAGGATGTCACTCAGGACTGGATCCTTATCTGAAAGCTTGACTGGAGAAGGGTACAATTCTAGCTCATACAGGTTATTGGTATTATTCATCTTCTGCAGCTCAAAAATTCGTGGAAGTTTGAGTCTTCAAAGTCAGCAATGGAGGGAGAGAGAAAGAGATTATAGAGCAAGTCAGTAAGCAAGAAGGAATTGTATGTAACCTAACATAATCATGGGAGTGATAACCCATCATCTTTGATACGTAATGTTATAGAATCAATGGAATGACTTCTAATCACTTCTACCATATTCTATTGTGTAAAAGAAAAGTCACAGATTCTGCCGACACAAAGGTGAAGATTTTACAAAGGAGTAAAAGTGAATACCAATATGTGTCTCTGCCTAACCCAGGGGTCACAGGGGAGGATTTATGAGACACCAACAAGTACTCTGGCATTCTCCCCTTGCTTTGGGAAAAGCAGAGCTCTTCAGGCTCACTGGGACACAATACAGAGCTGTAACGATTAAACACAGTATCTCCCTCTCTCTAGGACCCTGATGAAATAGCCTAGAGGTCCAAACTGTCATTTCCCTCTTTGGGGAAGAACATTCACATGAATTTGAGGAGGGTAATTGGAAGTATAGGACAATCTAATGCTGAAGAACACTACCTATGTCTCTAACTATACCCAACCTCTAACGCTGTAAAGTGGACACTTTCAACACCCCGAGTAAGAGCACCTTGTGCGTCGCTGAAATACTGGCTATAGCAGCTATTGTCACAGACACCCAGCATTCGTCGCCACTCCTCCATCCCAATCTCACCATACTGCAAGGACTGATGGGCAAACAACTCCAATCCCAGACTGTCTTTCCATGTATGTTTGAGATGCGATTTAGGTTGTTCCAAGGACACGAGTCCATGCCAGATTGTGAAGACAGAATCTATTCATCGCCAAGCTGCCGTGGAGATTGATATTAATTCGTAGAACGGGAGCCTCTATGTTTCAATGTGTAAGAACGAGTCTTACCGGTGCGGGGCAGCTATGAAATCAGCAATGGTTTCCTGCAGCATCCAGAGCCCTAAGTGGTTGCAGGAACTGCCTGCTGATTCCCAGATTGCAGCAAGAGCTGCGATGGCATGAGCCTGCAGCCTGGTGGCAGTGACCCGACTTCAAACCCAGGTCTTCAACCAATTATATTGTGTTTGAAATACTTACTGTGTTTTTTTACTTTTTGCATTAAAACTTGTATAAGAATCTTCACAATGCAAGTCCAACCTATAAATCTTCCCGAAACGATCTGTCTTGCTTTGCTAGCTTCCAGGTTTATAAGCGAAGATGATTCCAAGGTTTCTGGTCTTTTCTTTGTTCAGTGAACAAGCACTTAATTTCTTTCGAAAATAAAACCTACACATTTAAACATTACACATCTTCGATTACATTTATGTTTCAATATAAAACAATTTACCACTTTCACTCTCTTAATGCATGAATTCATATTGTGTGGATGGTTTCCATAAAAAACTGGCAAGAATTTCATAACCATGAGACTTAAGAAAAGTGACTCTATTGTGTATGTGGTTAGTGATTTAATATTTTAATAAAAAGCTCATTTTAAAAAAGGTGTCATAAACAATGTTAAAATACTTTTAGTCCCAGACTATAGCCAAAAATGTTTGCAAGACCTCAAATTTATTCTGCAATGAAGTGTTTAGGAAATAAAAACCTACAACATGAAGAGGTCTATTAAATTAGTTTTAATAAGAGTAGTCAGAAGAGAAATGATCTTACAGCACTTTTAACCAAACATAGATATATTGCAGTACATTTAAATTCGCTGAAGAAAAATTACTTGTGCAAAGGAGATTCTGAGTCAAATGACAAGGGGAAGAAAGCTGTAAGCATATAGCACCACTTATGTTATTAATCTGAATGACAGGGAGGAAGAAAAAAAGATAACAATAGATGCTGACAGTGCATAGTGTGAGCCATGAATTAATTTTCTTTGACAATGACACCTTTCAAAGGACACTCTTTGGCCATAAGCAGTAACATTTTGCTCCGAATGTAAAATGCAAAAATAACAGAATCACTTCTTTAAAAAAATTACAGGATCATGTTAGGAAATATTTTTCTATTGGATTTAGTAATACATGTGACATTGTTGATAAGGGAACTACAATTTCCAATTCCTTATTTTCGTACTGTTTCAGATTAAAAGCATTTAGTTATACTAACCTCTAAAAAAGGAATACAATTCTAAGAAAGCCATGTCTGTGAAACAATGGCTGATGCAGCTTCTATTAATTTTGTTAACATCACTCTTTTAAGCAATAACTCCAAGATAAATGAAGATTATATATTTTTAAAGCAGAATATATCTCTGTAAATAAACATAGTAAATTTAGGAACAAATGTGTGCCACCCCAAATTGCAACAGAATCATAAACTGGGAAGCCAGAAATGGGTTATACATCTCCTTCATACACAAAATTACCCTAGAAGGTTTAGGATGACTCACATTTTCGTCTGTTCTTTCACATCTAGCAATACAGTTGGAGCATATGTTAATCTCACCCTACTGAATCAGCACAAATTTGGATTGAGGGAGTGACTAGCCTGATTATTTGCATATTTGCAACAGCTTTCAGAGTTGTGGTCCATATGCTAATGGGGAAAAGCCTCCTTCATTTGTCTACTACCGTGCCTGAGAATAATATTCTCCTAAAACAGATATTCTCACTATCCAAAAACACTGCTAGCATCATCATTTGAGATGGATCAGATGTCAGAGGAAGCAGGGGATTGCATTAGTCTTAGAACAACACCACTTACTGAAATATATTATTGATTTAAATTGAAGTTTAACAACCACAATGACCTCTATCTTATTGGGTTTTCCTTTCCTTGTTCCTAGGAAGAAGAAAAAGATACAACAGAAAAAAAAATAGCTGTATATACATGTGCCAGAAGTGGGAAAATTGTTTCCCACCAACATCCGTCACTAGAGTTCCTCCTAAGAATCTGCGTTTGTTTGTCAAATACCCTGAAAAGCCTTTGGACATATAAACTTATCCTGTATGAGGCCTAGATATGAAAAGAATTCTTCGATGGAGACAAGTGTGATATGGGTGATGACGCTGTGTTCTAACTTGGAGAGAATGAAGGAAGAAGTAGGATAGTAAGATTTGAAGGATGGCTGGCAGCCTGCCCACTCAGAGATCTGAAGCTTTGCCAGGAAAGACAAAATATTCGGTGAAGTTAGTTTAAAGAAGTGCTTGGTTTGAATGGATTGTTGTGGGAACTGATGAAGGAGTGGACTTTGCATTGAGATCACTACCTTGTTGCTGAGTATGGAAGCAGAAAACACAGGATGAAGGAAGTCACGGAACGCCTAGAAATCATTGGAAGAACTCTGAGCTATCACAAACCTTGGGGTATGGGACTATAGTGAGTCTTACATACATACGTGTGTTTATACATATAAACACAGTATTGATATTATGTCATTTCTTTTGATGAAAATTCCAATATTAATAGAAAAAAAGCTATAATATCTTATGTGTTTGTTTTAAATTTTACTAAAGCCCAATATTTACTAAAACAGACTTATAATTTATATACTTTATATACCTTACATATGTATATTCCTTATATACACTCTTATGAAAATAGAAGTATATTATGGAAACATTTATGATGCATACTTATATACTCTCTTACAGAAATAGGAGATAAAATATTAGTGGGGATTTTGGCACAATACCCCTATATAAATAAAGGTGCACTTTAAAAGAAAAGTTAGATTTGAGGAAAAAATCTGCCCATTGGCACAAAGAGCATTCACTGCTTTTGCCAGATGCATGGGTACAAAGTTAATTCATTTTTTAGAATTCATAACTACTAAACTGACTTTCATAGGGGTCTGAGGTTGGAACAGATCTCTGTTCCAGAAATCCCCAAGCAATAAATCCACCCTCCCCTGACCCCCTGTCAAATTGGTTCTAGAGCAGTAAGACTCTTGGTGTACTATGCAAACATGGGCCAGTCTATAGAGACACACCCTCAATACAGAGTTTTAAGCATTTCCGCTTAAAAAACCCCACTACGAACATGAGCTCATAATCTGAAAGTATAGAATATGATAGAAAAAAGTAATAGGCACACAAACTAAAAGAGCTAGTATGACCAAACTTCAGATAACGGTGATATTCGTATACCGCCTAAATGTAAATTAGAGCTTAGGTCATAAGAATTTATGGAATAAGGAGTGTCAGTAGAACATTAACAAAAAGATGATTTAGCAGCAGTTGAAGAATCCTTATTAACACAGACTCACAATGAGTTTGACCTACAAAATTTTTGACCAGGGCATATCTTTGCCTTTTAAAACATAGGTCTTTAAGAGGAAAAAAAAATTTTTTTTTACCATATCCCTATAAGGCTTATTTTCCCTCAAGTCGTGCTATTACTTTAAGGAGAAAAATATAAATAATATTATGGAAAACAAATAGTACATGCAAAGAGAATTTTCTGGAGAGTGAGCTGTTCATCCATTTTTCATACTGGTTTAATATTCTATTAAAGATTAGCTTAAGATTTAAAAAAAATGTCATTCTGCATTTCCTAGATTAAAAAAACAAAAATGAACACATGCACGTGCACAAATACACAGTCTTTTTTCTAAGAAATAGAATTTAAAATGTTGTTGATAACAGTTTTGGACACAGACTTATTGCAAACATATGCCTAACATTATCATATATGAAAGTGAGAGATTCCTATAATTTTTTGCTTTCTGATAATCTTAAAGTTCTTCAAGTTTTTCCGTTTTTTTTTTTTCATTTTGATGCAAGAAAAAAACATGAAATGGGGTACCTGAGTGGCTCAGTCGGTTGAGCATCCGACTTTGGCTCAGGTCATGATCTCACGGTTCGTGGGTTCGAGCCCCCCGTCAGGCTCTGGGCTGACCGCTAGCTTAGAGCCTGGAGCCTGCTTCGGATTCTGTGTCTCTTTCTCTCTCTTCCCCTCCCCTATTCACTCTCCGTCTCTCTCTGTCTCTCAAAAATAAATAAAATGTAAAAAAAAAAAAAAAGCACGAAGTTAGAAGTTAGTTTTATTGTTTTGTGGTAAATTATAAACGGATACAATTACAGAGGTTACTATATATATGGATAGTAACGTAGATGTAAAATCAGATATATGGAGAAGCATGAGCATAGATGTAGACATAAGTATAGATATAAGTGAAGGGTAACAGGGTATGCCACCCTAAAATATGCCACTTGGTCTAAAGATTATTTTGAATTAAAGGCACCTGAAATACAGCAATTGCATAAAAAAACAAAACTCTGACCTTTTTTATTTTCCTTAGAAGCAGGAGATGAAATTCCCATGTGAAAGATGTCCTCCCCATACCAGAGGAGAGTAAAAGTTTTTAAAAGGTTTTTAGTTGTTTTTTGTTTTTGCCTTTTTTTTTTTTTTTTGAGAGAGAGAGAGATGCAAGTGAAGGAGGGGCAGAGAGAGAGGGGGACAGAGATCCAAAGCAGGATCCCCACTGACAGCTATGAGCCTGATGTGGGGGGCTTGAACTCATGAACTATAAGATCATGACCTGAGCCGAAGTCAGACACTCAAAGGACTCCACCACCCAGGTGCCCTAGTAACATTTTCACTGTAAGGAACAGGAAATAAAGACAAAGAGAATGCCATTCAAAGAGACCAACTGCTGCTCTATATTTATTTAACCTACTATAAAAGCATTGTAGGCTCCACCATTTCTTTGAAACTTTATTTCTTATGAGGGCTCCCATGTCACATAAAACTTCCATAAATTTGTATGTTTTTCTCCTGTTAATCTGTTCTTTGTCCATTTAATTCTCAGGCACACGTGAAAAACCCTAAGAGGGTAGAGGGGAAAATCTGCCTCCCCTACACAGGTATAGATACAAATAATGATACACTGATTCGTACTGAATATAAGATCATGTATTCTTATTTAATCATTACAATTGCCAAAGAAAGTCAAAGCAAGGTTGTACATTTTTCCATTATAATGAAGAAGGATAGCCTTAACATTTTTTTCATGTATTTATTTTCAATAAATTTTGTCAGTTATTTAATCATTCACCATACAGTGATATTATTGAAAGATTACCAAACCCAATCCATCATAATAAATATGAAACTTTTTAATATGAATGTGACAACTGAGGGGAAAATATGCACATGGGAAAATATTAGAACACTGCTAATGAAATAATCTAAGCCTTAGATTCATTACCTATAAAATGGGGATTATTTTTGTAATCTTACCTACCTTGCAAGGTGGCTTTGAGGATTTAACAAGATATTGTATCCAACCTATCATCTGGCACAGACTCTGGTCTCAATGTATTATGATGACTATTATAATTAATAATCCTCAAAGCAAACACTGGAATCCCCTGGAATCTAAATGTGTTAAATGCATCTTGGTTTGTCTGTTTCTTTAATTCCAAATTCATCTTCTCTGGGAATCACACTTAATATACCAGAAAGTGCCTCCAGCAGCTTTTTCTCAACTCCACGGATCAAACACAGGTATAGACAATTTAAAAGTAGAAATTTATACGGCACCATGACTATCACTGTTGGTTTTTTTTAAATCTCCATTAAAGTAGAATGTTAATCCAAGACACTCAAAGCCTGGATTTATATCACTTAATGGCTGGGCTTTAGAAAGGCATCTTTGTGAATTTACCTTACATCCTCAGAACAGGCCTATCTCCAGGTCTTCTCAGGTTTGATTAATCAGTCGGGCCTTCTCATCTCTAGATGAGATTTTATCCTAGATTTTTCCATTATATTTATTGGTGCCTTTGCTATTGCTGTTTCGGTTTAATCAATTTACTTATTTTCTTTCTTAAAGCAATATAGAACTCTTTTCTCTTATTTAAATTCAAATTAAATAAATGAATAGAGCTGATCTTATATCCAACAAAGAATTCATTACTTTTCATGAAATATGATATGGTTCTTTACTCTTGAGTAACTTGCTGTCTCAACTGACAAAAGAGGGAGCTCCATAAATTAATAATTTCAAGTCAATATAAAGATTGCTACCATAGAGCTGAACTCAGATTGTATTGCGTAATATAACATAATATCTGTGGGAGAAAATGGGAGAGAACACTTAGAAAAAAATACACAAATGAGCCATAATTATAGGACAAATGAGATTTTTTTTCAAAAATGAAAAAATATAATATTCTCTAGTCATTCGCTTGCCCAGACAAAAGTGAGTTTTATCATATTTAAAAAATCACACAAAAAAAGAACATGAAAATGCAGTTAAGAAAATGACCAATGTCATGGAATGATATAAGTTAGGAAGTGAGGAAACTAAATGTAAGGTCATTGTTTGCATAAATCATTAATCAAATATATAGCAAATAAAACAGATTTGCTTAAGGTGGCAGCAAGACAGTTTACAAAATTTAAGTAGAAAAATTAGGTTTAAAAATGAAGTTTGCTGGCTTGATTTAAATACTTAAATTTATATGAAGCAAAATTAGTATAAAAATTTTCCAAGATCACTTTTTCTATATTATTAGGGAAAGAAAACAAATAATCATTCAGAAATACAATAAGCTCAGGAAATACCCAATGCGTTTTTATATGTTAATTTTAATAAAAGACAATATAGTCAGAAGTCTCCATACTATTTAAAGTCTGTAAAATATTTTAAACTAAAATATAAGATGGATTTCTGGTGAAATGGGTAAAAACTATGAAAGTTGTGTTTCTAGCCATTGCAACTTTGATGGAGTAACATGCAAGGGCCGAACTCCACTAATAGGAAACTTTTTCAACAGTTTGGCTTCCAAGGGAAAACAGTGAATAAGAAAAAAGGATGCTGTCATATTATCTCTAGAGTTGATATATGCATGTAAATACATATAATGTATAAAAAATATACATTATATATATTTACACACTCTATATGGAGAGACACTAAAGATGAAGTTACTTTGTTTTCTCAATTCTGTCTAAAAATAATGTCACCTTTGGGGCGCCTGGGTGACTCAGTCATTTAAGCAGCTGACACTTGATCTCGGCTCAGGTCATGATCTCATGGTTTGTGAATTTGAGCCCCCTGTCAGGTTTTGAGCCTGCTTGGAAAATTCTCTCTCTCTCTACCTCTACCCCACTTGTGGTCCTCTCTCTCTCTCTCTCTCTCTCTCTCTCTCTCTCTGTCTCTCTCAAAATACATAAATAAAACTTTAAAACATTAAGAAAATATGACACCTTTAAGTTAGTGGGGGACTTTGCAATGATGATCTAAGCATCTTATAACCAAGTTTTATGCCTATTATGGCAATACATTGATATGTAAATGACACTTTTGTTGAAAAAGAGAACAAAACAATTTTCACTCTTGATATGTTCTACAGAAGTGTATTTTGTCCCCCTCGAAAATCTGGAAAACAGAAGTTGCCAATGATGATTTCAAAATGTGACCAAAATGTAGAAGTCATAAGGGAAATAATTAATTAACAGTACATATATTAATTGAAACTTATTTTCAAACAAAACTGCAACCAATTATGACAAAAGCATAATTTACAATATACCAATAATCAGTAAGAAAGATTGACAACAGTTTTTTAAAATATAGGTACAAACTATTAACATGTTTCATAAACAATGCAAAATAAATTGAAAGTAAACATTAGAAAGCATACTTCATTTATTAGTATTTGCTCATATCCAAGCTGGAGAAATCCTGTAAGGATTCAGTGCTAAAAACATGCAGTCACATACTCTTTCCAAATACAATGTACATCACAGATATTTTGGGGACTAAGAAACAGAGCAGTTTGCATCAAGGTGAAAGCTATGTATTCAATAAATATATTAACATACTTCTCTGTGATTTCTATTTTTCATTTTAAATCTAGTACTATAAATTAATGATATTAAAGACCTTGATATGCTTTCCTATTTAATATATATGCAGCCCAAATTATCTGTTTCTCATTTAGAGCTCAGCATTTTCAACTTAAGTCTGAAATATAATTCTGAACTTCTCAATTGGCCTGATGTAAAGTAATGATAAAGATGATGTGTGAGGGTATCATGGACATTGGCCATTTTATTTCAATAATTATAAAGTATCATCTAGCCTTTTCTTTTCCTTTTTTTGTTTTGTTTTTGGTGTGCCAACTCTAGTTCAAGGAAATTTTCTCAAGGAAATTGTATGGCATATAATTATATTTATCAAAGTAATGATGTGATTTGATTTTCTCTTTTACAATTTGGCATTTTCTTTAAAAATCACCAATTTACTGGAGTGTGATAATCCACTAATTAAATAGCCTTCTTTCTTTTCACAGTGATGCTAAACTGAAGACTAAAGTAACTTGAACTTATTATAAATGATCTGGAGACTCTTTGAAACATTTTTATTTTCCAGATGAAATTCATTTTATTTTCCACAGATAAATTTAAAGATAAATAATTAACATTCATATGGATAGATGCTGTTTCTAATGACTTCTGGACTTCTAATGACTTTATTTATAAATAATTTATACA
>CM053574.1:113549636-113580001 GCA_028646485.1 Cryptoprocta ferox | reverse complement strand
TCACAAAAGACGAGAGACAGCAAATGCTGTATGTGGAGAAAAGGGAACACTGTTGGTGGGATTGTAAATTAGTGGTGTTACAATGGAAAACAGTATGAAGATTCCTCAATAAATTAAAAATAGAACTACCATGTGACCTAGCAATTCTATTTCTGGGAATGTATCCAAAGGTAACAAAAACACTAACTTAGAAAGATATACATTAGAAAGCATTCTTCATTTATTAGTAATTAATGACATGCAAAAACAAACCCTTTTTAAAATGTGATAGCACTATGGTAAAAATTAGAGATATAGGAATATAATTAGAGCAAAATTTTGGAGGGCCATCTGACATCAGTAAACCTTTAAAGTGTGCATTTTTTTTTTGCTAAAATTCATTATAGGGGTATTATTACAAAAGCAAGTTCATTTGTAAATGGGAAGATGTCCATTGCAGTACCATGGGTAATGTCAAATAATCTGTAAGCAAACTACGTACCCAACAACAGAATACTGTTTATACAAAGCATATAATATTTATGTAATGGAATATAGATATTAACCTTAACAAAGAGTGAGATCAATCAAAAAACAATGATACACATAGAGTAGCAGGGATATTTTTATAGTAAAAAGAGGAACAGGGAGAGGAATGACCTAAAATTCCATTGATGTCATTTTTACATAAATTTTCTATTATATAAAAATCAAAAAACTGAAACTGTAGCTAAAGTAATGGTTTGTAGTATAATACCTGAATATTTGACTTATAAAAAACACAGAAATAGTATTTTATTTTTAAAGTTAGTTTTTAGACAAATTTGGTTCTACTGAAACAAGCAAAGTTGTCTTAAGGAAAAAATTTATACACCTTCGATTCTCTTTCCACCAAAATGACTACTTAATCTCCTTGTGTATTTCTTCATTTTACCTTTCTATAGGATCATACAAACATGAATACACACAGATATTATTGCTATTCCTTTGTTTCAGTTTGTTTTTGTCACTGTTATTCTTTGGATGGCATGTTCTTAAATCTTAATGTTCCAAGCAGTGATGGGACTTCCCATTAAGTGATGTTAGATTGGAGTATTTAGTTTTGCTTTTTAGAATTTATCCAAATCTCAATAAGAAGTATGCATTTTAATTAAACTAAGCTTCTATATCTTAAATCAGACAAACATTTTAAACAATGAGGATTCTACTTGTCTCAAATGACAGTGCCAAAAGAAAACTGTTCTCAATTTACATACATCCTAACAGAATAAATTCCTTTGCCATTCAGTGAGAGCTATCAGAATGAAAACTGTAGCTAGTTTCAAAAAAGACCATTTCAAAAGACTGTGCCCAGTTGTCAATATTCTTTCTGCAGTTTAAATTTGGAGAGCACCACATTATTTTGAGTAATAGCATAATCAATTTGAAATAGTAAGTAGATATGGATAATGTAATCATTTATCTAAAATAAAGGATAAAGGGAGATAAGAGACAAAGTGCCCACAAAGAACTATCATAATATTTGTTTAAAATATGGTCCATGATGGCTAAATCTATGAATACCTGAAGGGTGAAGTAAAAGAATTATCAGGCTAAGCAATTTGCCAATTTGCATCTAATTTTTTTAAATATATGAAGGTTCTAGTTTATTATTAATTTCAGAAATATGTCTTTTTAATTTAATTTGTTAAAATTCAATAAAAGTGAAAATTTAGTGCCTAATGGATGCTCTTAATGCAATGTTGGATCTAAATTATATAAATAATGGAGCAGAATTCCTCATTCCCACATCATTCATTATCTTTCAAAGTTTCTGGTTTTCATTGTCTTTTTAATGTCTTTCCTTGACATTACCTGATCTAAGACATATCGTAGATGCTGGTTGTACAGAATATTATAAAAAAAATTTAACAAGGCTTAATGATAATTGCTACAAATTTTTGAAATATTCTATTAAATTATCCTAGTACCATTTTTATTAGTTTTGAAAAGTCTGGCTGAAATAAAAATGGTTGCTTAACTGTTGTTAAAATTTGTTTAAAATGTAACATAAACCTAAAGTTTAGGTTATGATTACCAGAAAAATAAACAGAATTAAATAAGCATACTTGTGTAATCTGTGTGTTTGTAGGTGTTATTTAATTTGATTTCCTAGAACTTCATATTTGCTTCTGCTTTAAATAATTGCAGTCACCAAAATACTAATTCAATGGGGGATACATGCATCCTGATGTTTATTGCAGTATTATCTATTATAGCCAAATTATGAAAACAGCCCAAGGGTCCATGGATTTTTGAACGGATAAAGAAGATATTTCTAAATGTTTATTTATTTATTTTTGAGAGAGAGAATGTGTAAGCAGAGAAAGGGCAGAGAGAGGGAGAAAGAGAAAACCAAACAGGCTCTATGCTGTCAACACAGGGCCTGACACATGGCTCTTACCATGAACTGTGGGATCATGACCTGAACTGATATAAAGAGTTGAATGCTTAACTGACTGAGCTACACAGGCATCCCAAGAAGATGTTTTACACACACACACACACACACACACACACACACACACACACCGAGGAATATTACTCAGCCATAAAAAAGAATGAAGTCTTGCCATTTGCAACAACATGGATGGAGGTAGAGGATATTATGCTAAGCAAAATAAATTAGTCAGAGAACAACAAATATTACATTATTTCACTCATATGTAGAATTTTAGAAACAAAACAAATGAGCATAGGGTAAAAAAAGAGAGTGAAGGAAGCAACTCAAGAAATGGACTCTTTAATAGAGAGAACAAACTGATGGTTACCAGAGGGCAATGGGACAGGGATTAAGGAGTGCACTTGTGATGAACAGTGGAATCACTATAGTTTACATGTGAAACTAGTATTATACTGTACGTAACTAACTGGAATTTAAATAAAAACTGTAAAAAATAATTACATTAACGTGTTTTTTTCTTTTTAAATATTGAAGGAAACAGAATTTTTTTTCTTTTTAAAACAATTAACAGAAATATTTAATATAGGAGGAGAGGTCACAAACGTGATTTGATCAAGTGTAATATACAGTACACCAAAATAAATAGTAGGTGCTCCCTGGTATCTCTGTGTTCATTGATTAAAAAAGAAAGAAAGAAAGAAAGAAAAAAAGAAAAATTCACTCCCACTAATGTGCAGATTACATATCTAGAAATATCCAGTTACTGAAAAAAAATCAAGCTTATGTATGGTAACCTTAATTATATAATCTGTATAGTTTACCTGTATGAATCAAGTTCACTCTTTTTTCTTTTTCAGTTAAAAAGATGTATATAATTAATTAAAATTTTATTTATTTATTTTTAGATATAATTTATTGCCAAGTTAGCTAACATAGAGTGTACAGAGTTTGCTCTTGGCTTTGGGAGTAGATTCCCATTGTTTATCACTTGCATACAACACCCAGTGTTCATCCCAACAAGTGCCTCCTCAATACCTATCACTCATTTTTTCCCCTCCTCCACCCTGCCATCAACTCTCAGTTTGTTCTCTGTATTTAAGAGTCTCATGGTTTGCCTTCTGCCTCTGTTTGAAACTATTTTTTCCCCTTCCCTTCCCCCTTGGTCCACATATGAGTTAAAACATATCTGTCTTTCTCTGACTGACTTATTTAACTTAGCATAATAACCTCAGTTTCATCCATGTTGTTGCAAATGGCAAGATTTTATTCCTTCCCATTGCCAAGTAGTATTCCATTGTATATATAAACCACATCTTCTTTATCTATTCATCAGATGATGGACATTTGGGGTCTTTCCAAATTTGGCTACTGTTGATAGTGCTGCTATAAACATTGGGGTGCATGTGCCACTATGAATCAGTACTCCTATATCCTTTGGATAAATTCCTAATAGTGCTATTGCTGAATCGCAGGGTAATTCTATTTTTAATTTTTTGAGGAACCTCTGCACTGTTTTCCAGAACAGATGCACCAGTTTTCATTCCCACCAACAGTCCAAGAGGGTTCCCGTTTCTCCACATCCTCACCAGCATCTGTTGTTTCCTAAGTTGTTAATTTTAGTCACTCTGACTGGTATGAGGTGGTATCTTAATGTGGTTTTGATTTGTATTTCCCTGATGATGAGCGATGTTGAGCATTTTTTCATGTGTCCATTAGCTATCTGGATATCTTTGGAAAGTGTCTATTCATGTCTTCTGCCCATTTCTTCACTGGATTATTTGTTTTTCAGGTGTTTAGTTGGGTAAATTCTTTATAGATTTTGGATACTAACATTTTAGCCAATTTGTCATTTGCAAACATCTCCCATTCTGTCTGTTGCCTTTAGTTTTGTTGATTGTTTCCTTTAAAGTGCAGAAGTTTTTATCTTGATGAGGTCATGTCTGCTTTTATTTCATTTGCCTTCAGAGACCTGTCAAGTAAGAAGTTGCTGTGGCCAAGGTCAAGAGGTTGTTGTCTGTTTTCTTCTCTAGGGTTTTGATGGCTTCCTATCTCACATTTAGGTCTTTCATCCATTTTGAATTTATTTTTGTGTATGATATTAGAAAGTGGTCCAGTTTTATTCTTTTGCATGTTGCTGTCCAGTTCTCCCAGCACTGGACTGGGACAGCAACATGCAAAAGACTGGGACTGGGACAGCAGTTCTCCCAGCACTGCTAAAAATACTGTCCTTTTTCCATTGGGTAATCTTTCCTGGTTTGTCAAAGATTAGTTGGCTATACATTTTCAGGTCCATTTCTGGGTTCCCTATTCTATTCCATTGGTCTATGTGTCTGTTTTTGTGCCAATACCATACTGTCTGGATGATTACAGATTTGTAGTAGAGAGTAAAGTCTGAGCTAAAACCTCCTGATTTGGTTTTCCTTTTCAACATTACTTTGGCTATTTGGCGTCTTCTGCGGTCCCACACAAATTTTAGGATTTGTTTAGGTTTGTTCAAACAAATTTTAGGTTTGTTCTAGCTCTGAGAAGAATGCTGGTGCAATTTTGATTGGGAATGCATTGAATGTATAGAGTGCTTTGGGTACATTGACATTTTGGGTACATACACACTTTATTGACATTTTAACAATGTTTGTTCTTCCAATCCATGAGCGTGGAATGTTTTTCCATTTTTTGTGTCTTCTTCAATTTCTTTCATAAGTTTTCTATAGAGTTCAGCATAGAGATCTTTTACATTCTTGCTTATATTTATTGCTAGGTACTTTATGCTTCTTGATGAAATTGTCCATGGAATGATTTCTTGATTTCTCTTTCTGTTGCTTCGTTATTGGTGTATAGAAATGCAACCAAGTTTTGAACATTGATTTTGTATCCTGAGACTTTGCTGAATTTATGTATCAGTTCTAGCAGCTTTTTGGTAGAGTCTTTCAGGTTTTCCATGTAGCGTATCCTGTCATCTGTGAAAAGTGAAAGTTTTATTTCTTCATTGCCACTGTGGATGTCTTTTATTTCATTTTGTTGTCTGATTGCTGATGCTAGGACCTCCAGCACTATGTTAAACAACAGTGGTGAGAGTGGACATCCCTGTCATGTTCCTGATCTCAGGGGGAAAGTTCTCAGTTTTTCCTCATTGACGGTGATATTAGCTGTGTATTTTTCATATATGGCTTTTATGATGTTGAAGTATATTCCTTCTATCCTGACTTTCTTGAGAGTTTTTGTTAAGAAAGATGCAGTATTTTTTCAAATGCGTTTTCTGCCTCTATTGACAGGATCATATCCTTTCATTATTAATGTGATGTATCACATTGATTGATTTGCAAATATTGAACCAGCCCTGCAGCCCAGGAATGAATCTGACTTGATCAGGGTGAATAATTCTTTTTATATGCTGCTGAATTTGATTTGCTAGTATCTTGTTGAGAATTTTTGCATCCATGTTCATCAGGGATATTGGCCTGAAATTCTCCTTTTTTGTGGGGTCTCTGTCTGGTTTGGGAATCAAGCTAATGCCAGCTCCATCGAATGAGTTCAGAAGCTTTCCTTTCATTTCTATCTTTTTTTTTTTTTTGGAACAGCTTAAGAAGAATAGGCATTAACTCTACTTTAAATGTCTGGTAGAATTCCCTTGGGAAGCCACCTGGCCCAGGACTCTTATTTGTTGGGAGATTTTTGATATCTGATTCAATTTCTTTGCTGGTTATGGGTATGTTCAAATTTTTCTTCCCGTTTGAGTTTTGGAAGTTTGTGGGTATCCAGGAATTTGTCCTTTTCTTCAGGCATTGTCCAGCTTGTTGGCATATAATTATTCATACTATTCTGTAATAATTGTTTGTATTTCTGCGGTGTTGATTGTGATCTTTCCTTTTTCATTAGTGATTTGATTTATTTGGTTTCTCTCTCTTTTCTTTTTGAGAAATCTGGCTGGGAGTTTATCAATTTTATTTATTCTTTCAAAAAACTAGCTCTTAGATTCATTGACCCGTTCTACCTATTTTTTTTTATTCCAGTGTTTATTTCGGCTCTATTCTTTATTATTTCTCTTCTGCTGGCTTTGGGGTTTCTTTGCTGCTCTGCTTCTAGTTCCATTAGGTGTGATGTTAGGTTTTGTACTGGGATTTTTCTTGTTTCTTGAGATAGGCCTGGATTGCAATGTATTTTCCTCTTATGACTGCCCTTGCTACATCCCAAAGAATTTGGACTATAGTGTTTTCATTTTCATTTGCTTCCATATATTTTTTAAATTTCTTCTTTAATTACCTGGTTGACCCATTCATTCTTTAGTAGGATGTTCTTTAACCTCCATGCATTTGAAGGCCTTCCAAAAATTTCTGTGGTTGATTTCAAGTTTCATAGCATTGTGATCTGAAAATATGCATGGTATGATCTCAGTTCTTTTATATTTATTGAGGGCTCATTTGTGACCCAGCATGTGATCTATCTTGGAGAATGTTCCATGTGCACTCAAGAAGAATGTGTATTCTGCTGCTTTGGGATGAAAATTTCTGAATGTATCTGTCAAGTCCATCTGGTCCAGTGTATCATTCAAGGCCATTATTTCTTTATTGATTTACTGCCTAGATGATATATCCATTGCTGTAAGTGGAGTATTAAAGTCCCCTACAATTACCATATTCATATCAATAAGATTGCTTATGTTTGCGATTTATTAATTTATATACTTGGGTTCTTTCACATTGGGAGTATAAATATTTACAATTGTTAGCTCCTCTTGATGGATAGACCCCACCATTATGATATAATACTCTTCTTTGTCTCTTGTTATAGTCTTTAGTTTAAAATCTAGTTTGTCTGCTATAAGTATAGCTACTCCAGCTTTCTTTTGACTTCCACTAGCATGATAAATCATTCTTTATCTCCTCACTTTCAATCTGAAGGTGTCCTCAGGTCTAAAATAAGTCTCTTATAGACAGCATATAGATGGATCTTGGTTTTTTATAAATTCTAACACCTTATGTTTTTTGATTGGGGCGTATAGTCCATTTACATACAGAGTTATTATTGAAAAATATGGATGTAGGGTGCCTGAGTAGCTCATTCGGTTGAGCGTCCGGCTTCATCTCAGGTCATGATCTTGCGGTTTGTGGGTTTGAGCCCCGCGTCAGACTCTGTGCTGACAGCTAGCTCAGAGCCTGGAGCCTGTCTTCAGATTCTGTGCTTCCCTCTCTCTGTTACCCTCCCCTGCTCATGCTGTCTCTCTCTCTCTCTCTCTCTCTCAAAAATAAATAAAACCTTAAAAAAAAAAGAAATCTATAGATGTAGTGTCACTGTGAATTATCTGTAGGTTTCATGATGTCTCTGGTCCTTTGTAGTCTGCAATATTCCACTCACAGAGTCCCCCTTAGGATCTCCTTCAGGGCTGGCTTAGTGGTCATAAACTCCTTCAGTTTCTGTTTGTCTGGGAAAACCTTTATCTCTCATTCTATTCTGAATGACAGCCTTACTGAATAAAGGATTTTTGGCTGCATATTTTTCCTATTCATCACATTGAATATTTCCTGCCACTCCCTTCTGGCCTGCCAAGTTTCAGTGGACAAGTCTGCTACTACCCTTCTGTCTACCCTTATAGGTTAACTCCAACTTGTCCCTAGCTGCTTTCAGTATTGTCTCTTTATCTTTGTATTTTGCCAGTTTCACTATGATATGCCATGGTGAAGACCAATCCTTATTGAATCTGAAGGGAATTCTGTGTGCTACCTGGGTTTCAATGTCTGTTTCCTCTCCCAGATTAGGAAATTCTCAGTTATAATTTTGTTCAAGAAAGCCTTCTGCCGCTTTATCTCTCTCTTTTCTTTCTGGAACTCCTATGATAATGGATATTATTATGTTTCATTGAATCACTTAGTTCTCTAATTCTCCCCTCATGATCTAGTATATTCTTACCTCTCTTTTTCTCAGCTTCATCACTTTCCATAATTTTATCTTACTATTTCACTTATTCTCCCCTCTGCTACCTCCATCACTGCTGTCACTGCATCAGTATATTTTGCACTTCCTTAACAGCATTTCTTAATTTGTCATGCCTATTTCTCAGGTCCTTGATCTCTGCAACAATAGATTCTCTGCTGTCTTCTATGCTTTTTTCAAGTCCATTATTAATCTTATGATTTTTATTCTAAATTCTTGATCAGATACAATATTTATATCTGTTTTGAGTAATTTTCTAGCTGTCATTTCTTCCTGGAATTTCTTTTGAGGAGAATTCTTCCATTTCATCATTTTGGCTAGTTTTCTGTCCTTTAGGTGTTTTTTAAATTTTTTAAAATGTTTATTTATTTTTGAAAGAAGGAGAGAGAGAGCATGAGTGGGGAAAGAAGCAGAGATAGAGAGAGAAACAGAATCCGAAATAGGCTTCAGGCTCTCAGCTGTCCACGCAAGGATCAATGCGGGGTTTGAACCTACATAAAGTTGGACACTTAAGCAACTGAGCCACTCAGGTGCTTCTGTCCTTTATGTGTTTTAATAGCATGTTATGTGTTCTGCACCTGCGATCACTACTATATTAAAAAGGGGCCATACACTGTCCAGGGTCTGGCCCTTCAGGAGGTGTTTTTGGAGTGTGTTGTGTGCTCTCTGTTATTACTCTGGTTACTTCATCTCCCTACTCTTAGGGGTGGTTTGGACCTTCCACCAGGTGTGCTTTGATCTGTTCATTGAAGTAATCCTAGAAAAAAATTTAAAAAGGGGGTAGTGGTGGTGGAAATAGCCTTATGCCACACAAAGAGAGAAATAACAGGGGCAGGGAAAAAGAAAAGAAAAAAAAATTGACCAGGAAGAGAATTCAAGAAACCATACAGCTTAATCCAGAGAGAGAGAGAGAGAGAGAGGAAATAAAGAAGATGGAGATTTAGAAGAGGTGTAAAAAGAATAGATTAAAAATGTCTGCTTAAACAAACCAACAACCATAGGAAGGAAAAAAGGGCAATATATATGATAAGAATTCACCAAGAATCAAATCAGAAAATGCAAAATCACTACACCCATATCTGACTGCCTTGGAACTGGTGCCTGTGTTGATCTGTAGGAAGGGCCATCTAGTTCAGTCAGTGTTAATCTTGCACTGGGAGATATACAGTTACCAGGGACAGAAGGGCCTGGATTTGGTGTAGGCAAGTCCTGCCTCCACTTTGGGCCTGCTGTCCTATTCCCTGAAGCCCCACCTTGTTAGTGATGGGGAGAAAAATGGCAACACCCAGTCTCTCCTTCCCCAGACTGGGTGTCCCAGACCACTCTGTTCAGGCAGGACTCATGGTGCTGCTTTGGCAAGAGCAGCCCTGTTTGTCTTGCTCCACAGTCTCCTGCACAGCCAAGTACCTGGGATTCAAACCATGATGTCTTAGAGAATCCATTCTGTGTGACCCAGTTCTGGGGTAGTGTCACTCTGCCCAACTGACAAAGGGCCTCTGGTTGGCAGGCACCCAACTTTCATCCTTGGAGCAGCTCTATACCTTCTTCCCACAGCACTCAAAAGAAGGGAATGCTTTCTCTGACTGTGCCTCTGAGCTCGCTACCAAGCCCAGGGTGGGCTCCCCTCCCCCTAGGAGTGTGTAACAGGGTGGCAGGCCCCAGCCTGGAGAAAGTCCCTGGATGGTCCTCCTAAGGCTGCTTGCAAGTTAAAAATTGGTTCTTTCTCTGTTTTTTTTTTTCTGTTCCCCAGTCCATGGTCTGGGGAGGTTTTTCTCTTGTCCAAATACAATCCTACACTTCCATAGTGTCTCTTTCTCTTCCTTATGTCTCTCCACAGAAGGGGATCCCTCCCCTCAGTGCCTACACTACCCATTTTATCTCTTCCAATTCACAATCATGCACCTATGGCCCACCAAGTTGTCCCAGTGGGCCTCTGGAGATGTTTCTGTCACTTTGTAGCCCGAATTCCTGGAATTCTAGTCTCCTTGCCCAAATACCACTGTGCTTAAGGGTCGAGGGAATTTCATGTCCCCCTACTTCTCCTCCATGTTGACTCCTCAAGTTCACTATTTTCTTTACCTGAATATAACCTTGTCCTTTTCACCACTGTGACTCTCTAAAAAATCACTTTTTCAAACTTTTTCACATTTTTAAGCTTCACTAATTTCTAATCTCTTATAATTTATAGTTTGGGGACCAATTACTTAAACCTGATTTGCTGATACTGTTAACAAAGATCAAAATTAATGTTTCTTTGAAGCTTTTTTTAACCACATGCAAGCATAGCAGAAATCCAATTACATCCAAATTGTTCATACAATGTTGAATTTGAAAGGTGTTAATGATATAAAATGGTTTTGGTCAATCTACCATCTTATTAATGAATAACTTTCAGCTCAGAGAGAATAAGATCACAAAATGCATGAATATCAAAAGCAGAAATTGAACCCTGACGTATTTTATCTATTTAATAGAATGTATGTTTTGTAGACTGTTTAGCAAGCTATTTTAGTTGAATGTGCTTTTAAT
This sequence comes from Cryptoprocta ferox, assembly GCA_028646485.1. Classification (NCBI taxonomy): domain Eukaryota; kingdom Metazoa; phylum Chordata; class Mammalia; order Carnivora; family Eupleridae; genus Cryptoprocta; species Cryptoprocta ferox. Next base: position 113,569,122 of record CM053574.1, on the reverse strand, counting down.
TGCTTAAACATAATAAGGCATTATGAAAACATTCAATATATATAATTAACTAAGAATTAAATTTGTAGGCAGCTACATAACAGCCATAAAACTTCACAATCTTCCATTCCATTTACTTTCTTAAAACTTAAAAAACAAAGAAAGAAATTAAGACTAATGCACTACTTGAAATCTATTTTAAATGGATATATTCCTTCCTTTGTATGATTTATGGATTTTTTAAGTGGTGAAAATTCATTTTGAAAATAAAATTGCATATTCATTGAATCACTATATAATTTGATACCTTCAAATGCTTATGGTGAACACACTTGATGAATATTCTAATAATGACCCATTTTTGCCCAATATATTTACTAAATGACTCATTTTTTAAAAGTAAGCTCTATGTCCAACATGGGGCTTGAACCCATGACCCCAAGATCAAGAGTCACAAGTTATTTTTTTTTAATATTTATTATTTTTGAGAGAGAGACAGAGAGACAGAGTGTGAGCAGGGGAGGGGCAGAGAAGGAGGGAGATACAGAATTTGAAGCAGCTCCAGGTTCTGAGCTGTCAGCACAGAGCCTGCCATGGGGCTCAAACTCATGAACAGTGAAATCATTACCTGAGCCAAAGTCGGACGCTTAACTGACTGAGACACGTAGGTACCCCAATTGTCGTCAGGCCCTCCACCAAAAGATTCATTTGTATTAAGGTAAATATAAGTTAAATTAGAATAAGATACTAATTTTAAAATTAAATTTCCTTCAATTGTTATAAAAGCATACACATAAAAAATCTAATGTTCTGTAAGTTATTTTGATTTTGAACACATTCACTGTGTTTATTTTGTTAAATATTTATAAGTTTAAAGAATCTTGAATAATGATATATTTGTTTCTATAGGTTATTTTTTAAGAATATACTTCAAATATTAGTTACCAATATTTTTCAAAATTAGCTTATTGCATTATTAATTAGAGATTAATTTTTATTAAAATTATTAGATTTTATTTTTTTCTTTCAAAGTAAAACCATACTTTAATTTTTATTAAAATTATTAGATTTTATTTTTTTCTTTCAAAGTAAAACCATACTCCCCATTAAAAATAAGTTATATTATGTTTTACAGATTATTATTTAAAATTTGGAGGAACTGCATTCCTATTCTTCACAAAATCATGTAGTTTACAATTTACATATTACATGACCTCTGAGGAATTGTAAATCTTAGCTGATCTTAAGTTTTAATTTTGTTCAATGAAAGACATAATCATATATCATCAGTAAAAGAGTGATTGTAGTTCACTGTAGGTCTCTAATCTTTTTTTTTTTTTTATTGATTTCAGGATCCATATAGATGAAACATTTAATGTCTAAGGCTCTTCAGCTTTCCCTAATAATTTTTATAACTTCCCCTCGTCATTTTTGGCTCCCATAGTCACGACCTCCTCATAAGCAATACTTCATTTCCTCCACAGATTTAAATTTTGAACTTCTCACTCTCCATTCACCACACCCTCCTTTTAACATCAACTTTAACAATCCTTTGATTTCAGTGGAGTCTTCAATACACCGATCCTGCTACTTTCACTTCACATCAACTCTTCATGAGTTCTCTTAGCTTAAATTCCATGATAAATCATTGGAATCATTTTATTGTACACACATAATCTTTTGCTACCTTCCTACCTAAGTCCAATTTTCACTGAGCTGATGCCTACACCAATCCTGCTGAATATGACAGAAGACATCCTTGAAATACAGGATTGCCATCTTAAGTGAATCTTCCCTGCTCCCAAGCAGGATTGCGGATATCTCCTAGGTTAATCTCTCCTGTTTGCAAAGGTAACTGTCTCATTTTTCACTAAAAACTTCCACACTTCTATCCTATTCCTCCCCCTCAAATGGCAGCCTTAATTCTTTATCCACTGAGGGTTTTACAGGACAGGGAATTCTTGTGATTGTTTAAGTGGAATAGGTTTCCTGCTATTCAGTGGAAATTGGAGGATGTCTACAACTAATTTACTTACTAATCAAGTATTCTTTGGGGTGTTTGTCCATTGTATTAGCACTTGAAACTTACAACTCTTTTCTTAATTAGTTCATTTCATTTTTGTTGTTGTTTCAGTTTTGCTTTTTGATCGTTTAGTGCCCAACATTGCGCTAGATATAGGTGATTCAAAGATAATTAAGATACTATTTCAAATCAAGCAGTTTATTTTAACTTGAAGTTAATTGGTCTCAGATGTAATTCATTTTTAGTAGTATTGAACAAACTTATGTGTAATTGTATGTGTTTGTGTGTGTGTTTCTTGTGTGGAGGAGATGGGTATATAATCTAGGTATCTATATGTCTATGTATCTATTTATCATCTATTTATTATCTATCATTACCTTTTTATAGTCAATCTATCTGGTCCTCTGTTCTATAAAGGATCTGAGACAGGTATCAAAACAGAAGGAAAGTCAGTTAGCAACACAAAGTATTTTAACCTTCACAAGGTGCATAATAGTTTACTAGGCTCTTGAAATTCCCTAGGGGCTAGGACATCTGTTAGGGCTGAATGCCAGTGGTCTGTGAAGCTCTCGGGACCAATGGGGAATACAAATCAAAACTGTTCAAAGAATGTTTTTCTTACTGCCATTTACCAAGAATTTTTACAGAATATTTAGTGGCTATTTAATCTGAGCTGAAATGAGAAATTAGCATTTGCTTTCTAACCACATCTGTTGATAAGTAAGGGCACAATGCAGTCCAAAAGCCATTTATTGCTACATATTTCCTAGTGCCCATTTTGTCTGACATCTGTAACTACTTCAATATGGCACAGAACATACAAAAGACAAAGTACTACAGCCATGATGAATAAAGTGAATAAGAACAGTCTATTTTCAGTGAAATAAATAATGTTTCCCATGATCTTAAGAAGTGAAATATGCTGCCTCTTTCCCTCCAATCCGCTCTCCATTTGGCTAAATTTATTTCATTATTCCCTTAAGAATGAATCAGGGATTTGGCATCCATTTTTGATAGTCCATGAAAAACCATTTTAAATTATATTATTGTAATGTTAGCATGACCAATAGTAGATTCAAGAATTTAAGTGAATATTAGCTAATTTCTTAGACGGCAATTCTCTTGTCTTTTTGTTTTGTTTTGTTTTATTGTTAACTCTTCTAGCCATTCAATTCCAATTCTAACTCGCTCTTTGAATGTGGATATACATTCTGCTAAAGGCTTTTTCTATTTCTTCTTAGATAATGACTTACAAATCTCAATTAGGTAGCATATATTACCCTGTAAAATTCAACTCATAATTCTTGCTTCTGGTTGTTTCCCAAGGCATTTACAAGTATTTACAAACTTTTTATTTTTTGTTTTTTTAGAAGTACTTACAAGATTAATGTTTTGTCCATTCTTATTTTTTTTTTTCAGAAGATACCCTGAACAACTCCCATTTACTGTAGTTCCCAGTCTAATATCCTTATTATTTTTGAGTAAGGAGCATTTTTGGAAGAATTCCATGTCTCATTACATGTGCTCACATTTAATCTGCAATAAAAGTATAAAAGTTGAAAATATTTTGAGCACTGCAGTACTAGAACTCAGTGCATCCCTTCAATTTTATATTAACCAATTGAGTTTTGAATATTGCACTATACATCTTATTTCATGTATATGTCATATGTATAGATATTTTAGTGATAGTATCCCCTCTTAATGCCTACAATGAACTGTTCAGGATAAATTATATGGGTATATATATAAAATACATTCAATATACATTATTTACACACATAATTTATCATATAAATAATATATATGTGTGTGTGTATAATCATTGGTAATCCAACCGCCCAATGAAAAATATTAAGACCTTGGTGAAACAAATTCTAAATGAATCTGTAATATTCTTGTAAAATATTTGTATATATCCACAAGGGTATTTACTTCATAAATAAAAATAAAATGTTGGAAATATTGTAGGAATTACAACTACTTGAATTGAAAAAGTAGCTGTAGAAGACACTAGAAGTTTCCTATTAAAATCTGTTTTTCATTATTTCCCAGCAGAATCTCCTCTTCCTTTCTTCTTGGCCCCAGCACTGGCGAGGAGATGGTCACCGCCTGCGGTCTGCAGCGGGTCTGGCGCCTGCATGTTAAGCAGCAGCAGTACTCCCAGCGCCTTATGACAGCAAAGTGGTACCTCAGGACTTCGTTTAGAATGTAGAGAGCTGTAACAAACTTTGTTCTCATGCTATAAAAATTTACAATTAATTTCATATGTGATGGTGAAAGACTGTATGCTTCTCCTCTAGCTTAATAACAAGCTCATAACATTCAGTTTAACATTTTACTGGACGGCTTAGTGGAAGATTAAAAAAGATGAAAAGAAAAACTTGTATTTACAGACACCATGATTGGTTGTATTTAGATTCTAAAAATTCTATGAAAATTTCTACTCGTAGGGGCACTTGGGTGGCTCGGTCACTTAAGCCTCTGACTTCCACTCAGGTCATGATCTCACAGTGTGGGAGATCCAGTCCCAAGGCGGGGCTCTGTGCTGACAGTGTGGAGTCTACTTGGGATTCTCTATCTTTCCCTTTCTTTCTGCCCCTCTCTAACTTGTGCAATTTCTCTCTCTGTCTCTCTCTCTCTCTCTCTCTCTCTGTCAAAATATTCCTATTTTTAAATAAGTGAATTTAGCAAGGTCCAAGAATTAAATTCAATATGTAAAATTAAATTGTATTTTTATAAGCTAGCAGCAAACATTTGGAAAATGCAAATATGTATATTATATTTATTACATATATTAAATTTTACATGTATATTAAATTTAAGTATCAATAAAAATGAAATACTTAGAAATAAATCAAACAAAAAAAGCACAGGATATACATGTTGAAATTCAAAACTGTCGATAAAAAAAAGAAACTGTAATAGAGATATATGCAGTGCATCAAGCAGAAGGCACAATAGACAATATTGTTAAGGTATCAATTGAGCTGTGTATTTAATGTAATCTCAATAGAAATTTAAGTTGTTTCTTTTTTGTTTGTTTTATAAATCAAAAATAGAATTATAAAACACACATGGAAGAGCAAAAGACCTAGAATTGTCATACAGTCTGAAAATGAAGACAATAATTTGGAGAAGTTATACACTCTGGTTTTAAAATTTATTGGAAAGATACATAATCAAGACATTGTGGGGGCATCTGGGTGGCTCGGTTAAGAGTTAAGCCTCCAATTCTTGGTTTCAAGTCAGGTCATGATCTCACTGCTTTGTGAGACAGAGCCCTGCATCCAGCTCTGTGCTGACAGTGTGGATCCTGTGTGGGATTCTATCTCCCTTTCTCTCTGCCACTCCCCCACTTGCGATGTCTCTGTCTCTCTCAAAATAAATAAATAAACAAGAACCAAAAAAGATATTGTAGTACTGGCAAAAGAATAGAAACATAGATCACTGGAAAAAAGAATCAAGATATACCCACATCTAATTAGGCACATTTGATTAAAAAAAAAAGACTAAAAATTCAATACAGGAAATAGATTCTTTTCAGCATATGGCACTTGATCAATTGCCTATCCATTAAGTTAAATGACCTAGACTATGATTCCCATGATATAAAAAAAAGTGAAAAAAATCAAAGAGCTAAGCATAATAACTACACTATAAAATTATTAAGAGAAGTAGGGGAAAATTTGTCATGTGTGGTTATGTAGAATTACTTAAGCAGGGCACATAAAAAATGAAATAGGAAAAGGAAAAATTTTAAGTTGAATTTTATCAAATTATGATTCCATGCCTTCAAAAAACACTGTTAAGAAAATGAGAAGATAAGCTATGAGTTTACACAAAGCATTTAAAATATACAAATATAATAAAGAATTTGCACCCAGAATTTATAAAAAAATTCTTTAAAAAATTTTTTAAGTTTATTTATTTTTGAGAGACAGAGGGAGATAGAGCACGAGCAGGGGAGGAGAAGAGAGCAAGACACAGAATCCGAAGCAGGCTCCAGACTCTGAGCTGTCAGAACAGAGCCTGATGTGAGGCTCGAACTCATGAACTGTAAGATCATGACCTGAGCCGAAGTCAGGTGCTTAACTGAGTCACCCACGTGCCCAGCAAAAATTCTTTTTTTTTAATTTTTTAATGTTTTATTGTTTATATTTGAAAGAGAGAGAGAGAGAGAGAGATCATGAGAGGGGGAGGGAAAGAGAGCTAGGGAGACACAGAATCTGAAGCAGCTCCAGGCTCTGAGCTGTCATCACAGAGCCTGACATGGGGCTTGAACTCATGAACCACAAGATCATGACCGGAACCGAAGTCGGACACTTAACTGACTGAGTCAGGCACCCGTCAAAAATTTTAATTCAGTAAGAAGAAAGTAAATGACTCAGTTAAAAATAGATAAATAATTTGAACGTTCATTTTATCTAAGAAGAGGTATGAATATCAGTTGATACCTGAAGAGGGATTCAAAATTGTTCATTATTAAAGAAATACAATTTTATCTTCCCAAATATGAATTTCTCCAGCTTCCACAGAAGTTAGTGTCTTAAAAGGGGTGTGTGCTAGGACCTTTTGTAAAGCATTTATTTCCTGATAAAATAGTGTGACAAAAAGGCTTCTGATTCCTCTGCCTTTGTCTTTTTCTCCCTTGGAAATACTTGTAGGAGGACATGATATTTGGAACTTAGAGTTTTCATGTACCCGTGAGAAATAAAAATAATAATAACAAAACCCAGGACAACAAGCAAACATGTTATAATAGGTGGTAGGCAATGTTAGCAAGAGATTGGGTCTTGCAACATGAAATGGAATCTTCTCTAGACTTCCTATGTGACCTACTATTAATCAGGATAGCTGGCCACTGCAGCCAAACAATATTAATATGGGAACTATGATAATTTGATGAAGGAGAAAGTGTTAGAAGAGGATGCTCCTAGAGGTCTAACTTGAAATATCACTGTCTTTTCTTTAAAATGGAGGCACTAAGTGAGACACACGTGGGTCTTAATGTGCACAGATGTAACATGGTGACAGGTTTCAAACTGTACCATAAATAAAGACAGCTGTGTGCATTAACATAAATAACTGTGATGGCCCATGCCATTGTCATGTTGATGGACATCTAGACTTAAATTTTTACTCAAGTTTAATTCACTTGAAATTAATCTCAAACTTTTCCTGAGGTTTTACCCTTCCTTTTCTTCCCCAATCTTCACTATCATCCCCTTCTCCTAACACCTTTGACATTTACAATGTATTCAAAGTTAACAAGATGCCTATTGTAGGAAGGGGGCTGAGGGGAGCCAAACAAGTTTTTCACATGTCTCTCTCTTAACAGAAAATGAGTGTTATTCAGTATGTTCTGAATACTCATAAAAGAAACAGACTAAGTTATTAACTTCTAAGTATGGTACAATAAAATGTCAAAAAGTTCAGTCTTGACAAATTTTGTACTGCCATAAGATTTCCAGGTCAGATTACCTAAACAGAAAAAAAAAAAAAAAAAACAAGGAAATAATAGCTTTGAATGACACAGTGGATCAAATGGACTTAGCAGATATATTCAGAACATTTCATTCTAAAACAGCAGAATACACATTATACTCAAGTGCACATGGAACATTCTTCAGAATAGATCACATAGTGGGTGACAAATCAGGCTTCAACAGGTACAAAAATATCAGGATCATACTATGCATATTTTAAAGATCACAGTGCCATGAAACTTGAAATCAACCACAAGAAAAAAATTTGGAAAGCCTCAAATACATGAAGTTTAAAGAACATCCTACTATAGAATGAATGGATTAATTAAACAGAAATTTAAGAAGAAATTTAAAAAAATATACAGAAACAAATGAAAATTAAAACATGACAGTCCAAAACCATTGGGATGCAGCAAAGGCACTCTTAAGAGGAAAGTACATTGCAATTCAGGCCTATCTCAAGAACCAAGGAAGGTCCAAAATACACAACCTTACCTTACACCTAAAGGAGCTAGAAAAGGAACAGCAAATAAAGCCTAAAGTCAGCAAGAGAAAGGAAATAATACATATCAGAGCAGAAATAAATGATATAGAAACAAACAAAAAACAGTAGAACAGATCAATGAGACTAAAAGCTGGTGTTTTGAAAGAATAAACAAAATTGACAATTCCCTGGCCAGATTTATCAAACAGTAAGGAGAGAGTACCCAAATAGAATCACAAATGAAAGAGGAGAGGTCACAACCAACACCACAGAAATACAAAAAATTATAAGAGAATATTATGAAGAATTATATGCCAACAAACTGGGCCATGTAGAAGAACAGGACAAATTCCTAGAAACTCACACACTACCAAAATTTGAAACAGGAAGTAGAAAATTTGAAGAGGCCCATAACCAGCAAAGAAATTGAATCAGTTACCAAATCTCCCAAATCGAGAGTTCTGGGCCAGATGACTTCCCAGGGGAATTCTACCAGACATTTAAAAAAGAATTAATACCTTTTCTTCTCAAACTGTTCCAAAAAAATTGAAATGAAAGGAAAGCTTCCAAACTCATTTTATGAAGACAGCATTACCTTGATTCGAAAACCAGACAAAGATGCCACTAAAAAGGAGAATTACAGGCCAATATCGCTGATGAATCTGGAAGCAAAAATTCTCAATAAGATATTAGAATTCAACAGGACATTAAAAGAATTATTCACCATGACCCAGTGGGATTTATTCCTAGGCTGTAGGGCTGGTTCAATATTTGCAAATCAATCAATGTGATACAGTGTATTAATAAAAGAAAGGGTAAGAACCATATGATCCTCTCGATAGATGCAGGAAAAGCATTTGACAAAATACAACATCGTTTCTTGATAAATACCCTCAAGAAAGTAGGAATGGAAAGAACATTCCTCATCATCATAAAAGTTAATATCATCCTCAATGGGAAGAACTGAGAGCTTTTTCCTTATGGTTAGAACACGATGTCCACTGTCACTACTGTTGTTCAACATCGTACTGAAAGTCTTAGCCTCAGCAATCAGGCAACAACAACAACAACAACAACAACATAATAAAAGGCATACAAATTGGCAAAAAAGAGGTGAAACTTTCACTCTTCACAGATGACATGATACTCTATGTGGAAAACGTGAAAGATTCCACACACACACACAAAAAAAACTGATAGAACTGATATGTGAATTCAGCACAGTCACAGGATATAAAATTAATTTACAGAAATCGGTTGCATTTCTACACATCAATAACGCAGTAGCAGAAAAAGATATTGATCCCATTTACAATTGCACCAGAAACCATAAGATACCTAGGAATAAATGTAACCAAATGTCACAGACTATGAGTCTGGAGTTGTCTTTTGTCCAGCAAGAGAGCAGATGCAGTATTAAATATAAGGGAGGGTAATATCCAGGAGAAGACAAGAGCCCCAAACAAGAGTTTTGAGTCCATATTTATTGAGCTCACCAGATATTACCTATGTGGTGAACGTGAAGAAAACAAGATCTTACACACGTGGTGAATGTGGAGAAAACAACTGGACAGAAATCATTAGCGTGTGTGTGTAAGAAGCAAAGGGTCTGGGGGGCAAGTGGAGTTTGTGATCAAAATCCAATAGTATATTGCCATCAGATGGAAAGTAATTTCCTGCAGTTGATATAACAAGTTACTCGTGATCCCATTACAATATCTCACTAGCAAACCGCAGGCATTTTTGCCCAGTAGTTGTGACTTTCTGGACTAAGTTTTTTTCTAACTTATTTATGTAAGTAGAACCTATTTCCCCACAACCAAAGAGGTAAAAGATATCTATGCTGAAAACTATAGAAAGCTTATGAAAGGAATTGAAGAAGACACAAAGAAATGGGAAAACATTACATACTCATGGATTGGAAGAATAAATATTGTTAAAATGTCTATACTACCCACAGCAATCTACACATTCAATTTAATCCTTTTCAAAATAACACCAACATTCTTCACAAAGCAAGAACAAATAATCCTAAAATTTGTATAGACACAGAAAAATCCCCAAATAGTCAAAATAATGTTGATAAAGAAAACCAAAGCTGAAGGCATCACAATTCTGGACTTCAAGCTGTATTACAAAGCTGTAATCATCAAGACAGTACGGTACTGGTACAAAAACAAACACATAGATCAGTGGAATAAAATAGAGAAGCCAGAAATAGGCCCACAAATGTATGGCCAACTAATCTTTGACAAAGCAGATCAGACTATCCAATGGAAAAAAGACAGTCTCTTTAACAAATGGTACTGGGAAAACTGGATAGCAACAGTATAAAGAATGAACTTGCACCACTTTCTTATACTCAAAATGAGTAAAGACCTAAATGTGAGACAGGAAGCCATCAAAACCTAGAGGAGAAACAGGCAGCAACCTCTTTGACCTTGGCCACAGCAACTTCTTACTAGACATGTCTCCAGAGGCAAGGGAACCAAAAACAACAATGAACTATTGGGACCTCATCAAGATAAAAAGCTTCTGCATAGCAAAGGAAACCATCAACAAAACTAAAAGGCAACTGACATAATGGGAGAAGGTATTTGCAAATGACATATTGGATAAAGGTTTACTATCTAAAATCTATAAAGAACTTATCAAACTCAATACCCAAAACACAAATAATGCAGTGAAGAAATGGGAAGAAGACATGAATAGACACTTTTCAAAGAAGACATCCAGATGGCTAACAGACACATGAAAAGATGTTCAACATTGCTCATTATCAGGCAAGTACAAATCAAACCAACAGATACCATCTCACACCAGTCAGAATGGCTAAAATTAACAACTCAGGAAATAACAGTTGTTGGCAAGGATATGGAGAAAGGGGAATGCTTTTGCACTGTTGGTGGGAATGCAAACTGGTGTAACCACTCTGGAAAACAGTATGGTGATTCCTCAAAAATTAAAAATAGAATTACCCTATGTCCCAGCAATTGCACTAGTAGGTATTTATCCAAAGGACACAAAAATGTTGATCTGAAGGGGTACATGCACCCAAATGTTTATAGCAGCATTATCAACAATAGCCAAATTATGAAAGAGCCCAAATGTCCATCAGCTGATGAATGGATAAGAAGATATGGTGTATATATATGCAATGGAATATAACTCAGTAATAAAAAAGAATGACATCTTGCCATTTGCAACAAGGTGGATGGAACTAGAGAGTATTATGCTAAGCAAAATAAGTTAGTCATTGAAAGAAAAATATCATATGACTTCACTCCTATGTGGAATTTAAGAAACAAAACACATGAACATAGAAGAAGGGAAGGAAAAATAAGATAAAAAACAGAGAAGGAGACAAACCCTAGAAACCTTAAAGACCAAGAGCAAACTGAGGGTTGCTGGAGAGTAGTAGGTGGGGGGAAGGTTTGTTAAATGGGCAATGGGCATTAAGGAGGACACTTTTTGGGATGAGCACTGGGTGTAATAAGTAAGTGATGAATCACTGGGTTCTACTCCGGAAACCAAAATTACATTGTATGTTAACTAACTTGAATTTACAAAACAAAAAACAAACAAAAAGATTTCCAGGACAGAGACATATGCTTTTTTTTTTTTTTTTTAACTCAGAGCACAGCTAGTACAAGAGCATCAGAATTTGCATTGATTCCCTTGCCCCAAGTTCCATGGGGAGGATGCCGTGTGGGCCCTGATGAATGTTATGCATGCTCTAGGTTTGTGTGCCAACCGATCATCCCTGAGTTAAGTCTCCCCTATGTCTCAATGTTAACTCCTGGGACCAATTATTTTGCTATAGCTTATGGATTTAGATTAATCATGATTCATACCATGGAGGGCCATATGGCTGTTTAAAAAAATACTATGATTCAGTCGCCAAGAAGTGAGAAAGTAACTACAGATGTCCTATATCATTCAAATGATGAGAAGATTTTTTAGATTTTCTTTTGTTTTTCAATCTGGAAAGTTACTAATTGGAATGAAGTGTATTTTTGTTAAAAAGTAGGAATGTATGAAGTGCAAGTAGTCATTAGCAGGCTGCAGTTGGGGGTCAATTTGCTTAATCAGATGATTTTCCTCCTAACTTGACTGCTTATAATAGAAAGGTTCCTTAGAGAAGGCAGAAATGAGAAAGGGTACTTGAAGGAGGATAGGCATGATTTAAAGCAAGAACAGAAGAGACGTGTACTGTGGTCCCTAAGGTGGCTCTGCTCGCACCTGCAGCAGCCCAGGAGCCCAAGGTGGCAAGAAAAAAAAAAGAAGAAGAAGACAAGGAAGACAAATGAGCAACAAGGCATTTTGGATAAAAGGGCACAAAAAAGAGGAGAAGAGATGAATTCAACTACCTTACAACACAGACAAGAGCAATCATATGGTGTAATATTATTATAACTCATATTTAATTGATAATATCTACCACATAAAGTGCTTTTTATCTATACAATCAATTACATGAGTTTTAAATGGGCAATATTGAAAGGAATATTTAAAAAACACAGAGATAAAATTTGAAGTGAATGTGTTGAAACCTTTAGGATATGGTTTAATCAACCACAAAAGAGAAATGTTATGACAGAAAACTTCCAAATAGTGTATTTGTATAAACATATAACTGGTATACATAGGATGATTCTGGGAGGAAAAAGGCTAAGCCAATCGTTTGTGTAATGGCAGCCTGAGGCGCAGATGATCAGTTTATTTGTATATATATTGCAGGGTATGATGATACATTTTGTGATGATGGATCTTATTAGCTTTATAAGAAGACATTCTATGTTTTGTTTATTCTAAAACATATTGTGCTTTTTCTTTATGAAAAAAATGGTCTCTGTAATTTGAGAATACCAGCTCTTCTGTGTGAACTTGGAACAGTTAATTAAGCCAATCAGATGTGTTGTGGGCTGAATTGTGTCCCCAAAATTGACATGTTGAAATCCTAACCCCTAGTAACTGAGTTGTGACTGTGGCTGGATAGAGGGTCTTTAGAGAGATAATGAAGTTAAAATAAAGTCATTAGGGCAGACCTTAATCCCATTTTAGCTGGTGCTCTTACAAGAAGAAGAAATTTGGACATAGACATGCACAGAGAAGATGCAGGGAGAAGATGCCCATCTACAAACTAAGGAGACAGGCTTCAGAAGAAACTAAGCCTGTTGACACCTTGACCTTGGGCTTTAAGCCTCCAGAATTGTGAAAGAATACATTTCTGTTTTTTAAGGCCACCTAGTCTATAATACTTTATTCTGGCAACCCTATCAAGCTATTATAAAATATTAGTGTTTTCATCAATGAAATAGGTATGAAAATAACATCTCATAGGAGATATAAGCTAAAATGGCATTTTGTTTGTTTCTTTCTCTTTTTGTCTCCACAACTTAAAGCAAATCTGGGTTCTAGGTGTGGATAGACAGAATTGAGTTAATTATGCACTGTGTTCATGCTCACCAAATATTCTAACTGCCACTAAACATATATTGCATATAATGAAACATGTTTTCTTTTAGAAGATCTGCTCTTTTGTATTTTTATAATGATGATAAAAAATATGCTAACTTACCTACACTGATTAATTGCCCTAATGGTGCGGAATCTAATATAATTAAGCTTGAATTTCTGCTATCCTACATAAATATATATCTTTTTAACATTAATTATAATTTAAGTATTAATATAGCAACATAAAAGGATACTTTACCAAAGAAGAATGTATTTATATGCTCACTTCTCAAACACAATTTTTTTATTTCTCTAGAATCTGCTATTTTTGTTTGTTCAGATTTTTACATAATTTTACTTAGAGTGTTTATATACTCATACTGTTTCATTAGTGCTATTATTATTGGTTATTCACAGAAGTCATTTCAAATGTCATTAATTACATAAATAAATATTCAATCATGTGAATATGCTGTTTTATATAATTATTTTAATTATTGAATGTTCAGATTAATTGAACAAATTCAATCAATTAATTAATATTTAACTTGTTTGTTATAAAACAATTAATTATATAATGCTGCAATATGGCTTCTGTGAAGAGATTTGCTAAATACTTAGTCTGTTATTCTAGGTAGCTTTGGAGCTGTAAATTGATTTTAATTAAAGGTTATATTTTAATGTAAATAACTTGTAGATAGAGATTAAAACAATAACTAAAAATTGATGGCATTAGTACTATTTTTAGGGTAAAGATTGAAGAGCTTTCTTTAAATTTTTAATACACATGATTTTCTTGAATAAACACACCATGAAATTCATTTACAAATTTAAATTTTCTATAGGGGTACATTAACTTACTTTATAAATTACTACGGCAAAAGTCACTGTGCAGAAAATAAATTATTTTTATAAAATAGGAGTATACATTTAGTAGCCTTCTAGTGTATATAGTATGCAAAATTGTAGTGCTGAGAACTGCAATAAATACGTGCACTAACGTGCTTTAGATTATGATGATCTCTTTGAAAGCAAATTCTGTTCTTTAAGGAAGGCTCTGCTTAATTATAAATTCAATTTCATGCAAGTCACTGTGATTTTGATTCAATGTTCAAACCCACCTGACAATTTGAAATTATAAATTAACTCTCAAGGCTTATATATTCTGAGATATTAACCACTAAGGTTTATAGACACTAATGCCTCCAGTATGATGGTTTCTTTGCAATCTCTGATATGCATTTGTATGGTAATATTAACTCTTACTAATACAGGACTGCTGAGATTTGGCCAATTTCTCTTTATCTGTGTCTCCTGTAATGGTTGGTCAAATGGGGAATATAGAGAAGTTAAAAATTTTCTTTAAATCACTGGGCAAAGCAAGTGTTGCTCATTTTTTCTGTTCTATGTAGGGACTTAAAACTTTTGCTTTTGTATACATTTGTATAAAGCTCTGTGCCAGCCTTGAACCTTATATTTGTTTTTAATGTTCCCCAACATGAATGCTTCTATTATTTTGAACGGTGACCTATGGATACTTACACATGACTTGTGTCAAATTATTAACTTACTAAACAAGGAGTGTTTTAAGTTCAATGATGCTAAATGATGATAGAACTAATGAAACTTTCACAGTGACTTGAGCAATGGTCAAGAGTAGCTCAGGAAATATATTCAACTGGATAACGAAATCATATTTCAAATGAGGTCTCTAAAACCGTATCATTGACAACTAGATTGCATGAAAGAATATTATAGTGCAAAGTGTTGAGATAACATAAAAATACTATTGACATCTTAAAATGAATACAAATAGAAACTCATGTGCAATGTATCTAAATATTTAAAATTTATAAATCAAGCCACAACTGTTAAGTAAAATATATTGTGTTGTCCTACTGTGGCATATCTTACAATTAGAAAAGTTTAAAACAAAAGATATATGTAAAGTTATAGCATTTATATAAGTGAAAATGTGCAAAATACCAGAGATGGCTGAATTTAATATTGAAAACATCTAGATGTTCTGTTGATGGGCATAGAACTTTTGGATGAGCAACTTAAAAGAATACAATTAATTTTAAAATACTTTGTTCAAGAGTCTTTAAGTTTTATTCCAGAAAAAAATATTTAAGTTGTTATAATTGAGCTTTTTACATAATTTAGATTTTACTGGCAATAATGACTTTTGGAGATAATCTTCCATAGGTCTCTTACACATTTCTGTAAGCAGAGGCACTGATGATCACTTTGTTGTGGACTGTTTTCAAGAATGTTTGTATAGTGAACAGCTTTGAAAAATAGTATTGGTCACTAAAGCAAAGGGCAGGCGTGCTTACACTCATTACTGAAGATTGGGGTTTAGGAACTCACTGGCCTTTTTTTGATACCCTGTGGGAAGTGGAGCATGGGTAACCGCCACAAAAATGTAAATTCTCTACAACCATTGCCATGAGTAATAAAATGCACTGGGTCTCTAACTCAGGAGTCTTCTAACAGAAACTATGAGACTTTGACCAGCTAACAATTAGTTCTCAAGTAGGGTAAAATCTGTGAGTCTTTAGAGGCATGGGACAATAATCTCAGTAATGAATAATAATATGTAAAATATGTTTTACATTCTTAAATAATAAAACATAAAATAGAAATGTGTTAGGGTTCACTTTAAATAATTATATACCATTTTACTATAATCACAATTACATAAGATATAATTATTGGCAGTAATCACCAAAAGCATTAAATAATAAAATGCCCAATATGTTATCTCATAAATATGTTGAAACATGTAAATATAAAATAAAAGATTAAAATTTTTCATTGTTTCCATATTTGAGCAAATATTATCTTGCCCCCAAATTTTAAAGTATCCATTAAAGTTTATTTTTTATGTTTATTTATTGTTGAGAGAGAGAGAGAGAGAGAGAGAGAGCCAGAGCAAAAGTTGGCAAGGGGCAGAAAGAGAGGGAGGCACAGAATCCAAAGCAGGCGCCAGGCTCTGAGCTGTCAGCACAGAGCCTGATGCGGGGCTTGAACTCCCAAGCCGTGAGATCATGACCTGAGCAGAAGTTGGACCGTTAACCGACTGAGCCACCCAGGTGCCCTCCATTAAAGTTTAACTGCAAATGCTACATATTCTTAATAATATTAAGTTATTAATATTCTGGATACTTCTGAATAGTCTTTTTAATTAAAGTTTAACAAATATTTAATACTATTTTTTATAATTATACAGATCGATGTCCATCTAATTTCCAATATGGAAACTGTTAGACTTTATGTAATTTATTTTAGAACACATGTATATGAATTGAAGCATAATATATATCGATTACTAAAATGCTCCTGTCTATTTGAGGGAAAGGGGACAAGAATAAATAGTACAGAACCCCTCTGAAATATTCTTTTATATTTGGAATTTTTCTTTACATGTAATTATTTATTTTCAGAGAGAGAAAGGGAGAGGGAGGGAGGGAGAGAGAGAGAGAGAGGGGGAGAGAGAGAGAGAACATAAATGGGGGAGAGGCAGAGAGAGAGGGAGACAGAGAATCTCAAGCAGACTCTGTACTGACAGAGCAGAGCCCTATGTGGAGCTTGATCCCCAAAACCCAACTTACTTGCCACATCTTGGTCCAACACTATGTACTCGTATACATAAAGACTGACCAAGCTACTGCTGCTATGCACATCTAACCTCCCAGAATGAGATCCATCTGGAGTCCCCAGTACAACACTGCCAATATGAGGATACCCAATGGCAACAACTTACTAACAAATTCCTATGTTCTACTTCTTCTATTCTGTCAGAGGAATGATATATCTTAAGTGGAAATGACACATATTCTGGAAATGTTTTTGATTTTCCTGCTTACATTTCCATAGGCAGCACAATTATCTAAGGGTTTATAGAACCCTTGATCTTCCAAGATAGAATGCCATAGAATGGACCAAGAATGACTTTACAGCAAAGGAAGTATAGCTGTTGGCACGTGAACATGGGATCTAAAGATCTTATTTCTTGAACCATGAAGAGGATGCCAGCATGAAAGAGCAATTGATTAGGTTTTGAAGACACAGTATGCTACAGTTTGGAGACAATGCACTGCAAGGATAGAATGTCATTTTTCAGGATGCACTATCCACCATAAATCAAATATAATGATATAGCATTCTGTCATCAAGACATGAGGTGAAAGCTTCACTCTAGGAGCCAAAAGGTAGAAGGAGAAGCCTACAGTTTATGTCCCACTTGATTTTGTAGAATTTGTGCTTTTCTTTCTCATAAATCCAGGCTATACATGTTTGAGGTCCTGATTTCCAAAGAGGAAATGTTTCCACAAGAGAATGCAAGAAGGGTAAAATTAAACTTTAAGCTATGGCTTCTACTTAGTCACTCTGGGTTCCTTATG
The DNA here is from genome assembly GCA_028646485.1 of Cryptoprocta ferox. NCBI lineage: Eukaryota > Metazoa > Chordata > Mammalia > Carnivora > Eupleridae > Cryptoprocta > Cryptoprocta ferox. The sequence continues at coordinate 113,551,278 of CM053574.1, read as the reverse complement.
CAAGGAGATTAGCAGACAAGGAAAAGAGTCCTGATCCTGGTATGTACAATTGACCATGCTGATCTGAAGATTGGTAGGGTGTTGTCAAACAATGAGGGAGGACTTATTTCACGTAGCGTAATGTCCTCAAGATTCTTCCATGTTGTTCCACACAGCAGGATTTCTTTAAAACAAAACCTGAGTAATATTCCATTATACATTTATACCACATTTTCTCCATTCATTTATTCATCAATAGATATTTAGATGGGTTCCACAACTTGACTGAAAAACAATGTGGCAATAAAAGTGGAGTGGAAATATTTCTGATATCCTGAACTCATTATTTTTGGATAAATACCCAAAAGTGAATTGCTGAATCATATGCTATTTCTATTTCTATTTTTTTGAGGAATTTCCACACTGTTTTGCTTAACAACTCTATTATGAAATAAGCCCGTCACAAAGGACAAATATTACATGATTCTAATTATATGAGGCATCTAAAATAGCCAAACACAGAGAAGCAGAGGGTAGAATAGTGGTTACCAGGGACTAGAAAGAGGGGGAAATGGGGAGTTGCTATTCAAAGGGTATAGTTTCAGTTGTGCAAGATAATGTTGTAGAGATCTGCTAGGCAACATTGTGCTTACATGTAACAGTATCACATTGTACACATACAAATTTTTAAGGGGGTAGATCTCATGTTAAAGTGTTGCAACCACATTAAAAAAAAGGAAAGTGTGAAATAGAAAACAAATGAAGGCGGTTAATATATTTGACATTTAGGTGAATTCACAGAGGAGCTCTCGGTATTACTTTGTTAAATTTTGATAATAAATGAACAGGTGTAGCATTCATAGACTGAAAAGTTCATAATAATAAGGCGCTCAGATCCATCAAAGATGGGGCTTCTGGGTCTCACCACCAGGCAAGCTGCCCGGTAGGGATGGAAATCTGGAATGAGTACAAGAGGGAGAAGATGAACATCATTTGCAGCCTCTAGCTTGTTTCCACTGCTAGTCCTCATGTAAATTTCCCTAAGGAAATAGACCAACAATTCTGAAGGTGCTCCTATCAGAAGTATTTATATAAGGGATACAGAGGAAAGCAGGAATGGATTCTAATGCATGTTGCAGGGCACCATTAGGATCTGTTCTTGAAGACTGAGGCACTCCTTCCCCCAGCTGCTGGGAGCAGTGGAAACTGGAGCGCTGATCGGAAGCTTGAGGAATTACCTTGCGCTGAAAGAGCCTCCCTCTCCAAGTTCAACCCACTGCCCTGGGACAGTGCACATTCAAAGACTGGATGATTTGCCTGAACTCTGAAGAACCATACAGCTCCAGAGCTTTCCATGGGCTTCACTGACTGGTGCCTCTGTTGTGACAACATCACAGTTTAAGTCCTCCCTTTGAGCAAGACTATGACCTCCTGTATTCCAAGAAACTGACTGCATGTTAACTTCCTTTCAGGAGTCTATTTCAGAGGAAGTCAACTTAAGACAGCTAACTTTGAAGAAGATTAAATTAGTTGAATGATTTGGTTAATTTTAAATCAGAAGTCCCATTACATATACTCATTGTTTGTAATTAATTGCTACTGTAGTATTTTCCTTTACAAAATTCTTTTATGTGGAAAAGGCATCAGAGACTTTATTTTTTTT